>JAQQZR010000006.1:425030-442622 GCA_030068235.1 Notoglanidium macrostoma | reverse complement strand
ACATTCATTTCATTATCTTAGGCATAGCAGTGGGTAGCAGTTAAACACAGGCTGATGAATATGGACTAGTTGAATGATTGAACCTGTTAAAAATACACCAGAATGCATGAAATGGCATCTAATTCATTAAAAAATGTATGGGGAAGGACCCACAGCAAGTGTTTCCCCCCACATTGAAAATGTGTAAGACTAACTAAGTGTCCAAATAAATGCTTATACACAAACTTTTTTTTTTTTAATGTATTTTACTATTTCTGCTGAAGGAAAGATTCACTTATCCAGGTGTAATTGTCGGGGTTGCCAGATTGAATTCTGCTTTTTGAACTTTACTTCATGTTTTATAAACGCTCCTAACTCACAACAAAAGTATCAATTCCAAAAGGTCATTAAACACTAATAAAATGTTGTTTTTAAACAAAAACTTACATTTTTAAAAAGATGATATCTTACACCCTACATAATGTTTTGCTAGTACAAATGTTCCCACAACATGAGTGCTGAAAGTCGCTATCTGGCAACTGTGTTTTTTCTCTTTAACCTCCCCCTCTCTCACAACTGTTTGCGTCATCGCCTGTTGGTTTTTGGCGCGTTGCAGAGAATTTTGAAACTTGTTTGCTGCGCGAGGGCAGGAAGAAAACGGAGAACGAGTAGCAAGTTAGCTTTTATGAGGCTAAACTAAGCAGCGTACACATATTGTTAATAATTTTACGAATTACGTATTATGAATGGCTAATAAAGATATGTGTTTGTCAGAATGAGAGGTTTGTCCGCAGAGTTATGTACATTGTTGACAAACAGCTGTCAGAAGGCTCTGAGCTAGTTAGCTGCGGTGGCTAACGATAACTACTTACAGCGTATCCGCCTGGTACGGGGTAAGCCTTCAGTTTGAAATTATATATATATATATATATATATATATATATATATATATATATATACACGGAGTTATTATTTTCATAAAAGATTTAAAACAGTCACATTTGAGTCACTGAGATGCCCAGTCACGTGACCTGGTTTCATGGCAGCGATAATTTAAAGCTGAATTTTTTTTTTTTAATCTACTTTTATTTCTCAGGTGTGCTAACATCGAAATTAACCCATCACTTTGTCCCAGGTGGTCATTTTATTTCTCTGTCTTTCTTGCACACCAATGAACTAATAAATATTCTGTTGCATTATTTCAGATCCATGGCTGTGGGTGAAGAAACCAATACCGTGGGCACTCCACTCCCACTTCCTGTCCACTTCTTCCACGCCGAGCAGTCTTTCTCCCTGAAGAAGCGCCGTCTCCCTTTCTCCTCGTCCTCTCACTCTTCCTCGCCTGTCTCTCCCGTTCACCTTCTCCCTCCTCGGCCTCCATCCAAAGGCTGCCCCCCCCTGAGCCGAGTCTTCCCTCAGCGCCGGTCCCGCTGGGCGCCGCTGTCTCGGGCTCTGGTTAAGAGCCCACCGCCGGTTTCCGTCTACGACCCGGGCAAGCCGCGGTCCTTCTTCAGCCAGTGCTTCATCAACCTCGGCCTCATTGGGCACGGCTCCTTCGGAGAGGTTTACAAGGTGAGACGGAGAGGTCACGTACTGTATTTCCCTCTCTCTTAATTATAATTTTACTGTATCCCTAAAGACGTAACCTGGGCCAATTGAACACCGTGTTACTGAATACTAATTACCCTTAATAAACTTTTGGACAATATCATTAATTAGGCCTGAGTTGCACTTACATTGATGTCAGCAGTCTTCTGATTGATCAGCTGTGTTCTGTTATAAAGGGTCGGGTACGTTTGTGTATATATATATCAGTGATTAAAAATACAGACTCTTACATCATCGAGGTTTATTGACTCCACACTGCCCGGTGTTGTTTTGGGCTTCAGGTCCGTAGTGTTGTAGATGGACTTGAGTATGCAGTGAAGTGCTCGGCCCAGCGTTTCCGCGGTGACACAGAGCGGGCTCGCTGCATTCGGGAGGCTCTGAATCACGAGCGTCTTCATCCTCATCCTCACGTGCTGGGCTTTTGCGCTGCCTGGGAGGAGGCAGAGAGGCTCTACATCCAGACCGAGTTGTGCTGCACAAGTCTGCTCCTGCACGCTGAGACACAGCCTCTGACAGCAGGTTAGCCACTGTACACTTACCCACCTTAATAGTGCTTCCTTACACTGATCAATAAACAGTAGTATCTCTACATATCTGTACATATGATTCTATATAAAACCTACTTCATCTTATTATTGTTCACTTTCCTGCATATACTCGTGTGTTCTCTTTAGGTGAGCAGTGTGCCTGGGATTACCTGTGTGACCTGCTGTTAGCTCTGAGTCACCTACACTCGCAAGGGTTCGCCCACCTCGACCTTAAACCGGCCAACGTGTTCCTCACTCGCTCTGGCCGACTCAAACTAGGGGACTTCGGGCTGCTGCTGGAGCTGGAGCAAGGGACGGAGAAGGAGCAGGAGCGATTGATGGTGCGAGTGAAGAAGGAGAAGGATGACGGACAGGAAGGAGATCCACGCTACATGGCTCCTGAACTGCTCAGGGGAGAATACGGAGCCGCAGCGGACATCTTCAGGTCCGTTTCATTCCAACACATGACACATATATTTTTATTCTTTGTGTGTTTATACCGGTGCCTTGGTGGATAGTTGTTCCTGATTGGCCAGGTTGTCTGTCATTTTTATTTAGTTGGCTAAGTAAAATATGTTTGCTATTTTCACATCATACAGTTATGAGGAAGCAAAACAAAGTCGCTGTTAATTTTTTTTCAGTATGTGATTTTTGTTTTAATCTGTTTATTTTCCCGTTAGTCTAGGCGTGTCCATCCTGGAGCTGGCATGTAGTATAGAGGTTCCTAAAGGAGGAGATGGCTGGCAGCAGCTCAGAAAGGGCTTCTTACCTTTAGAATTCACTAATGGTTTGTATATTCCTCATTCCCCAGTGATAACACGTAACTAATATGTGATCTTTCGTTGATCTTGATGAATTGATCTTTCATAATGATTGAATTCTGTTAGCTCAGTTCTGTTACACACTGAGAGTTAATATGTCATATATATATATATATATGTGTGTGTGTGTGTGTGTGTGAGTGTATATAATGTATAACGTGTGTGTGTTTAGCCCTGTCCCCGGAGCTTCAGCATGTCCTCCAGCTGATGTTAGCTTCAGAGCCCTGTGACAGAGCGACAGTGAAGCAGCTCCTGTCTCTGCCTTCCATCCGCAAGCACAGGTGGAGACGCCAACTCTCCCTCCGTCTCCGAGAGAGTTGGCTGTCTCTGCTCACCCTCGGCCAGGTAAACACTTCCTCTATGTGCGTGCGGGTCTGTGTGCAAAGTTGAAAGATGTAATCATACTCTCTGTAAGAGTAAAGAGATAATGTTTACTAGGTATCGGCTCTCGACTCTGCTCTAATAGTCACGATCGCTGCATCATCATTGTGTGAGACACGGTGTCCTGAGCAAACCTGCCATTTTTCAATAGTGCTGTATTTATTTATTATAGTTTATTCATTATATGTCTGTATATGCATGTGTTTTCACCGCACGCGTGTGTGCATGTGAAAGCGTTATGGCAAGGTAAAGTTGCCACAATTTCTTTCTAATTGGTTTAGTTCTAATGCATAATCTTATCTAATTAGTCTTAATCTTATTTAATTATTTCCCAATCAATTTCTCTGTATGTCTATATCTGATTTTTATCTGTTTTTTTTTTTTATCAGACTGTGTCCATCAGTACATCACAGTGTCTGCTTCTTGTTTTCTGAGAGGAGGATAATATTAAATGTTGTAGAACTGTCCGTCTTCATGGCTGATTGTCCGCATCTCCTTAGCGTCACTATATTGTGTAATATTTATTTGTTTTTGTCTGTGTTCTTTCAGTCTGTCTTCTCTGCAGTCTTCAGCCTGCTCTCGTCTCTAAAGCTCCCCCTGGTCGCTCGATGTAACCCCCCCGTACCCCGTACGCCCCCTCGGGATCCCTGGGATGTAGACGGTGACCTCAGCGCCCTGCAGCACAGCAGCACTCTCTGCGACTCTGCCAGTGATGACCCGGTGTTTCTGCCAGAACCCCTGGTGCTCGAACACTCACCTTCAATCACACGCAGGTATAACAGATATGCACACCACTACATTTTGCAGAGTGATCATGTAAATGTAACTCCAATTCAACTGATCTTTATGAAACATCCATCCTTCAAAAGCCGTAATGTATCTGATCTGACATTCAGCCTTTGATGTAGGACTTTTAATAAGCTTTAAATTGTCTTAAATTTGACTTTACACGCTTAAAAAAAATTGGATTTTTTTTTAAAGGCTGCAACGAACAACTATTTTGATCATTTTTATTTCTCAGGTGAATTGGATAAAAACTAAAAATGTATATGAACAAAATTCTAAATGGCCTAAAATTCAGTATGGCTTTGGTCTTTCGTCCTATTTTTGAGGACCCGTTAATTAATAATTAATAATCCCATTAGAGCTGCCAAAAAATTTTAAAGGAAAGAAAAAAAAACCATAATTCAAGCTACACACCCACAGACTTTTTCACCTTCTAGACACTTCAGTTTGCTAGCTAAAGTTAATATGAATAGTTATGAATGAAGTAATGCAACTGACCTTCATGATGTTAAATTCTTGCTTTTCCTTCTGTCTGAACAGACTCCATGCCAGATTCTCAGTAGGAAGTACCTCCACACCGCTCCCAACCTGCAGTTCTGCAAACACCCCCTCACACACTCCCACACACACACACTCACCCCGGCTCAGTCCGATATGCCTGAGCTCCGTGAAACTCTCTGAACGCAGCTTTGAGCCCAAAAACTTGCTCACACTCTTCGACGAAGCTTCTCTGGAGAGCGAGCTGTAATCAGAGACAATGTGTTGTATTTAGTTACTGTAAACATTCGTAAAAGTGTATCGTCTTCTTACATTTTTGTATTTCTGGCATTTTAGACTGCTTTTGCTGTTTTTTAAAGAGACTAAGATTCTGTATTGTATTATATGTCAGAATGGTTCAATTGCTTTCTTTATTTTTATTACTCTAAATGGGGATGACATTTGTGATGATTGTGTTAATTCGTATGTATAATTTATGAGACTATTGATGACTGAAGATCAAATTTTGCTCACTTGTGGTGTTTTATTTATGCTGCTTTGCCAAATCAGAGTATTTTTGTTCACATGAATACACCTTAGAGCTCCTGTAGCAAACAACAACATACTGAATATCTGTGTCTGGGAAACATGGCCTAGGGTTAGTTAGTTATGTATACAGTTAGGTCCATAATTATTTGGACAGAGATGTAATGGTCATATTTTGTGCTTCTGTACATCACCACAATGGATTTGAAGTAAAGTCATCAAGATGTAATTGAAGTGTAGAATTTCAGCTGTAAATCAAGGGATTTAAAATATTGCATTAGTCATTGAGGAATTACAGCCATTCTTTACATAGACCCTAGCACGTACTAGCATAATACTTGGATCCAAATCCGTTGCAGTCAATGAGCACCTGGAGTCTGTACTCCGTGGATACCAGATGCTGAGTTTTATCTCTTGAGATGTTTTGCCAGGACTTTACTGCTGTCACTGTCAGTTGGTGCATGTTTTGGGGTCCTTCTGCCTGCAGTTTTGTCTTCAGTAAGTGAAAAGCATGCTCAGTTTGGTTGGCTGACCATTTAAGAACATTATTTCATTTCTTTGACTTAAGTTAAAAAGACCACATTATTATGGCATACCTTGAACACAGGTATGAGTTCTTTCTCTGCATTTAACCCATCCAAGTGAGAAGTGAGCATACACGAAGCCAGAGCAGTGGCCACAGTGCCTGAGGAGTAATTGGGGGTTAGGTGCCTTGCTCAAGAGTGCCTACAGCTCTATCGACTGTAGAAAACACGGGCGATGTGGCTCCATTGCCTTCCATTCTCTAGAATTGAAGCCAAAATTGCTTTGCCATGTTGTCAAATCTGGAGCCAGAGCCTGCGATGTGGAGATGAGAGTCGAAGTCAGGTACACCCACTCAGTTGGTATTCCCACCCATAGGACCCGCCCCTTCTCCCTAGGTTAGAGTAGTAGAAATGATAAGACGAACACAGTCACATTCTCAAATTCTCTTTATTACATCTATCCAGAGAGCTTAAATAGTTTCATCAGGAGATATTTCATTAATACAGGTGTGTCATTTATCACATGGACCTGAACTTCCCTGACATTGATGTAATTAACTTTACCCATTTATCATAGAGAACAAATGGCTTTTGTGCTAATTTCAATAGCTGGCTGGGTGGATGTTCTTAATACTGAAGGTATATACATATCAAGGAGGCTGTACAAAAAAAAAAAAGAAATGAATCTGAAAAACAAACAAACAAAAAAAAAGGTATCAATGCATCCCTAAACATGACTCTTACAAATAGCAAAAAAAAAAAAAACACCTGTATTGAAAAGGTCATTGAATTGACAGAAAAGGTCAATTGAATAAGTTTATTCCAATAAATTCCGTGCTGAAGTTCGCTAGCCGCAGCTGTTTTCTTCCGGCCAAGACTTCATTCCCAAGTGTCGGCACGTCTCCTTATGATATTGTAGGATAATATTTAAAAAAAATTATTTCTGAGGGAAAATGTTCAGATATCAGCATAGGGAAAACTAACTGTTTGACTTGAAGATGGAAAGGCAGTTTAGACGAGAAAAGTGACAGGGAACACATGGGGATGGGCGAGGCTAAAAACTATACTGCAGCCAGCCAGCAGGGGCGCTATACCTGTGGAGGCTTCACTTTTTGAGCCAGGTGATACGATCTATAAGGCTTAAACAGGGAATGGCAACCCTGAGATGTTTTTTGATCAACGGAGTGATTTTATTTGGGAAAATCTGGCAACCCGCAACGGCATGGAGGTAGCAGCGTCTTCTTGTAGGCGGCCAGCGAGAGGCCGTATCCCAAACGGCAATGTACTTCTCAAACCTGTGCACTATCGCGTTCGAAATAATCATGGCTTCTGCATCCTAACTAGTACACTCCACATTTACAGCGGGGCTCTTTAGGATGCGGCCCGAGCGTGTTGATTTGTAGCCTGAGATGGTTTAAATGACCAAAGCTGCAGTAGATGCTAATCTCATGTTATTTGGTTAAAATTGCGATATGTTTAGAGACGTATAATCGCAAAATAAGAACAGTAAGCGCAAGAGCTTGTCGCGAGAAGCTGGAACAATTCTCAACTATATTTGGCCGAGCTAGTTTCGGGATTAACTCGATATCAGTTTAGCCGAGTAACGCTAGCTAGGTTAGCTCGTAACAATAACCGAGCGGATAGCTCGTTAGGTGCTTATGCTCCGTTTTCTGTGGGATTACCTGTGAGGAGTATTAGCGTTTCGGTGTACTGTAATTAACAGCGCTGTCCGAAACGTGAAACCTTTCGACGAGGTCCGGTCCAATTCAGTCGCTCGTACCGTGACGTCATCGCCGGTACCACGTGATACCGGGAATTACTGTTATCGCGGTGTGAATTTAGCTTCAGCCATGTCGAAGGTGGAGCGTCTGAACGCTCGGGTTAGCAAGCTGCTGACGGCGGCGGTGCAGGAGGTGCTGGAGGCCGTGAGGGAGACGGTATCCGAGTACCAGGAGAAAACCGCTCGGACGCAGAGGGAGAACGAGAGACTGAGGCGAAGGCTACAGGAGCTGCGCGAGCTCACATCCAACAGACCCGCCGGTGAGAATCAGTGGACTTTTAGTGATGCAAACGTCACGTGATGGAAACCTATGTGTAACTTGCTGTGTTTTATAGGTACGGAGGAGGCCGTTATACATGACCCAGTGAAACAAACCGAATCAGGTTCTTCATTAAGCGGGCGAGATGACGTCACTCAGAAGGACTGCGAGTTGAAGCTGGAGATGGGGTGTATCAGAGATGGACCGAACACGAGTCCTGCGGTTTCACACGTTGCGCGTTGCTCTGAGCCTCGCTCTGAAGCTTCCGAGCCAAAAGTGCAGACCGCTCCATCGCAATTCAGCGTCCGAGCCAAGATTTCAGTGTCGGACTACGTTTCCCATAATGCCCCGTCGCCTGAACAAAAAAGGCAGGTAGCTCCAGATTTCACACCGGGTGGGATCAAAACCGAGACGGAAAGTGAAGAGTATCACGATTATGCTTCACGAACTTTAATTTACCGAACAGAGCAGATGTCCACACAGAGCACGCCACCGTCCTGCGCCATCGTCCCGTTCGCCCTCAACGGCTCTTTACAGAGACTCATGACTGAAGACATGGAGCAGATCGGCGCCGTTTTAGACGGCACAGAGGCGAGACGGGACGAGCTGTTGAGCGGTTTGTCCTACCGGAGGAGTGGGTGTGGCTTCCGTGTGCGGCGGGCGGAGAAGCGCTTTTGCTGTGCGCTCTGCGGCCGCACCTTCAGCCATGCCGGCGACTTTAAGAAGCACAAGCGCGTGCACACGGGCGAGAAGCCGTACCTGTGTACGCTGTGCGGGAAACGCTTCAGCCAGTCGGGGTACCTGAAGATCCATCAGCGCTACCATACGGGAGAGAAACCGTACGCCTGCAGCACGTGTGGGAAACGCTTCAGCCACTCGAGCAATTACAAAAAACACCAGCAGACGCACATCGCTCAGAACCTGGGCGCTAACATTTCTCTGCCACTCTTCCCAAGGGCTGGGATTTGACTCTTGCACTAAAGTCCCTTAAGACCCGCATTATGAGCCCATACAGGATGCCAGAATAAAATGATTCTTTACAAAGACTGCCTTTTTGCTGACCAAGTATAATATTTTTGTCTCATTTGTTTGATTGGGTTCAATAGCTTTAAGGTAAAAAATAACAATGAAAATGACTCAAACTAAGGCTTAAGCTTGAAAACACATATAGAAAGACAGATAGATGGATTGATAGATGGATGTACTTTATTGGTCCCCAAGGGGAAATTTGAGATTGCATTATTTATATGGTTGTATTCTAGAAATCAGGCTGAGATTTAGTAAAAGCACACCCCTCATTGTTGGCTTCTTCAATTAGTTTATATTCTTCCTAAAAAATAATGAAATGAAAGAAAGTAGAAAAGTAATGAATTGTTACATATATTAAATAAATTCTATATTTGATCGTTGCTTTTGTCTATAATTTTTTTATTATTATTTAGCTATTTTATTATTTATGAGTTATTAGCAGTGTGTTGATGTGGAACGGCAGCCCAATACGCCTCCTTGCGGCGATTAGTAGAACTTTTCTTATCGGTACTCTCGCGAGACTATCCATTTGGAAGGTACCACTGTGCGGGATATAGGGGGTACGACCTTTCTTCACAGTTTAAAATGAACGATGTTACGTTTTATTATATGAAACAAGGACACGTTAATATTTTTACGCACTTAAAACAGCGATAATAGAAATCTTCTTTCCACTTTTTTATATTTATACATTATTTTCTGCCCCGTTCCACGTTTCTAGAGTGCGCCTGTCTGTTATAATGGTAGGCTCCGGAACCCATGCTCCTTCCTTTCTCTCTAAGATCTGCAGCCATGAGGTAAGGAGCAGTCTCCTGCTCCGGCTGAAAATATTCACAAATCTGTTAAAAACGTTACGCTACCTCGGATGTTGTTGTCAAATATGAATGTTATACTTAATGTGGACTGAATTTGACCGTAAGCGATTAATAGAGTTGCCTGGAAAAGGTTTTAAGCGCGGAAAAAAGGTTCGCACGCGCAGGCCTCAAGTTGTATCATGGCTCGCGACGACTTTTTTTTTTTTTAACCCCTCAGACGAAGGTGATTTCTTAGGCGAATTTGTGCTGACGTTTAGGGTTGAAAATAGTGTTGTAGAGTCGTTTGGAGTTTAACTGGAGTTTGTAACGTGGTTAAAACTGTCTAATGTTGACGTTTTATTTTTTCAACTAGCCACGTTAGCATCGATTAGCTTGCTAGCAGTTCTGACGCTTAGCCGGGTTAGTTTAGCGCGAGGGGAAGTTGTCCAGACAACAAGCGTCGCAAAAATCCACTTCTTAAGGGTTGATTCTGTGTTTGTAGTGTGTTGCTTTTGTATAATTACAAAAGTAATAAAATAAATAAAAAAGAATGAGTAACTCGGGTGTGTAACGACAATCCGTTATTAGCTATTATAAGCTATGGACGGGTGCCAAATGTTAGTAACCTGTTCTTTAAATATTTACATGAGTTTTTGGTATATAGCAATTTCGCATTATGACATTCAGAGCATATACCTTTTATTTCCATTTCTTTAACACTACGTTGTGTGTTTTTCAGCATGCTCAGGCTCCAGAAGCGCTTGGCCTCCAGCGTTTTGCGCTGTGGCAAAAAGAAGGTCTGGCTTGATCCCAATGAAACCAATGAGATCGCCAACGCCAACTCTCGTGAGTTTTGCGCTAATTCGGTTTTGGTCGTTTCATCAGGTCTTAGAGATCGCACAGTACTTCATCTAAGGCTTGTCGTATTTTGTGCGTTTGTGTTGCAGGTCAGGCTATCAGGAAGCTGGTGAAAGATGGTCTCATCATCAAGAAGCCCGTCACGGTGCACTCTCGCGCACGCTGCCGCAAAAACACACTGGCTCGCCGCAAGGGTCGCCACATGGGCATCGGTACGGGGAAAACTGATCTGAGAACAGTGCTGCTTATTCCGTTCTCCCTTTAACGTCGTTCTCGGTGAAAAAGGGACGACCTTGAAAGTTGTCTTTGTCTGTCCTTATGCAGGAAAGAGGAAGGGTACAGCGAACGCCCGTATGCCCGAGAAGCTTTGCTGGATGCGCCGTATGCGAATCCTGCGCCGCCTGCTGCGTCGCTACAGGGAGTCCAAGAAGATCGACAGGCACATGTACGGCCCAGTATCTGATTTTGGAATTGTCCCTATTGGTGCAGTGTAGGGTTAGTGTACTGGTTCACATGAGTCTAAGAACTTGGATTAGGTTATATGTAGTGCTTATTGTAGCTTCCAGGCTAAAAGTTGCACTGTTTCTCACATGGATGAAATCTGCTTGTTGCACAATACGTGCGGGTGATGAGAAGATTGTGTTGTGATACATTTATCACAGACAAGTATCACGGTGTTTTTGCTATCAAACGTTCCACAAATCAATACTTAGGCTTGAGAGAGAATTTTTACAATGTGTTTTAAAATTGTCAAAAAATCATTGTGGCAGCTGCTTCTGATCAGTTTGTGGTTCATTATAAGTGAATGTTAAAATATCACAATGATTCACAAATGTGCATGCTAGCATATGTTATATGGGCATGTAGTGTCATTGTGTGACAAGAATTACATCAAAGCGCCCTCTGCTGGCACACCTGTGCAAGTGCACGTTCAACCTTCATGTAACACAATTGCTGTGATGAATATTAATTGGCTTTTTTAATTTACTTGGATAATTCGGAGCTTTTATGCCACGAAGAGGAAGAAAGCAGGAGATGCACTTTTTTTTTTTTTTGTCCTCCAAGCTCTATGGTGTAGCCAAAGCCTGTTTTAGTGTTAATTAACTGCTATGTCACCTGTGTGCAGGTACCACAGCCTGTACCTGAGGGCCAAAGGTAATGTGTTCAAGAACAAGCGCATCCTCATGGAGCACATCCACAAGCTGAAGGCAGACCGAGCCCGCAAGAAGCTCCTCTCGTAAGTCGCACTGCACGGCCCACTGCACATGCATCAAATGCCATGTCTCATTCAACTGACGAGAACTTGGGGGAGGAAAAAGTGGTTATTGAATCACTATTACTACTCAACATTTTCACACTGTCTATAATGTGTCATCTGCTGTTTGCTACAGGTCAGACTTGTCTAAAATCAGTTCAGCACTTCTGTGAACTTTTCAGTCTAGTGTTTGTATCTTGTTCAGAAACGTTCGGAGTCGACGTGTTCGGTTCCCTGCGTTTCGGCGCGTACACACTTCTGTTCATGATTTCCAGCAGGGGCTGAGCGCGATTGCAGTCTTCAGTGTTTGGAAGCCTGTGAAAAGGGTCTAAAACACTGTTGGAGTTACAGTGACATTGCACATTTTAGAATTCACACTGAAACACTTGGTCCAGTGGTCTACAGTAAAGTGAGACACCGGATGCAAGATGTTTCTCGTCCTGGAAGACGCATGAGTGTTTGGAAATGTACAGAGTCAGCCGAAATAATTTATACACTTCAGGGAAAAAAAAGAATGAAATATTTGAATACTAAATTTATTCAGACATCATGAGATCTATACAAGTTCCCTATGGCCTCTACAATTATACGATGTGCTCAGAGTGGTGGCCTTTAGCTTTCAGGTGTTAGTGTAGAAGTGTTCCTGATGTGTTTCTACTTTTTCTTTTGGCTGGTTCTGTATTTGAATAGCCTTTAACATTTCTCTCGTCTCTGTACAGTGACCAGGCCGAGGCTCGTCGCTCAAAGACTCGTGAGGCGCGTAAACGCCGTGAAGAGCGACTGCAGGCCAAGAAGGAAGAGATCATCAAGAACCTGTCCAAGGAGGAGGAGGGCAAGAAATAAACCTCCATACAGTGCTTATTCCAATAAACCGCCCACAAAAGTAAAATGCGAGTCTGTTTTTGTTTATTTACTTTTTTATTTTTGAGAATCTGGATAACGACTGATGTGGGATTTTTCTCCCCGACATGGTCATCTGGATGGAGGAGCAAAGCCTCATGTCCGAGTGTGATTGTCCTAGTGTCAAAAAGGCATGTGCTGTTACTACCTAAACTAGCTGCTCTGTTACATGATTGGCTGACCTGTTCAGCCACAAACCAATCAGAAATGACGACCTCTATTTCTGATTTTCTGAATGTCAGAAGTTGATTTTAAATAAATGGTTGAACATAACCTTCATTGTTATTCACACCAATTTAGTGACATAAAACAGAATTCAGCTTTTTGTGGAAACTTGGTTCTGCCATTTGGAACCCACTCAGTCATTGACCTGATTTTTTTCCCTCTCCTCCAGATGGCAGAATTGAAGCTTTCCAGTGTTACGCTCAGTAAGAGCGTTTGTAAAACTGAGCTTTGAACCCGGGTTTTTCTTTTGGGTTTTCTTTGGTAACCCTTTTGTCTAAAAAGTCAAAAATTGTCAAATGAGGGCAAATGTGAAGTTGCAAACATTGCAGTAAAAGGTTTAGAGCTTGGCCTAATTACAAAACCAGAACAAATACCCGCACTGGTGCCTGTAGGTTGTAGGAAAATCCAGGTAAGTAGAAGACGTTTTAATTTACTTCATTTTAATTGATATTGCGTTGAAATGTTCCTGTGGTGTTAAATATAAGCTGTAGTTACAAAGTGGGCCACTAGGTGGAGTATAGATATGATGAATACATTTTTTTTTCAACATCCTCCTGCAGGTTTTTAAAGAATAAAGTGCAGGATGTTTGTTGCCTGAGAGTTAAGTCTTCAGGAATAACACGTTCCTTTAAACTACAACTACAGACTTGAATACCTCAACAGCCATTATGCCACTAGAAGTGATTGGTTTCTAAATTTCTTCCAGCATTTTCATGTTACCTGACCTGCCTACCTCCTGGAGGTAAAATGGACACAGAAAAATATGATGCAGTTCAGAGGTGACACCACGGTGGTTTTTGTGCACATTTACACTCAGCTGTACTGTATTTGGTTAGGTTTGTGTTTGTACGCTGCTCAAGAATATATAAGAATCATAAATCAACTTGAATCCAATCCAATCTTGCACGCTTTCGTATTTTCCCTATTTTTTTTTTAAATTAATTTCTCATCCCCCAGCAGATCACTTCATCTAATTCTCATGATTATTTCATCATGTTAAGTGTTAAATGTTTGATCGGCACACACTCGACCTGTGAGGCTCTTTTCTCCACGCAGATCCTGAATCACTGCTGAGTCACTGGAGCAAGCTTTTATAACACTTTCCTGGCTAATTAACTTTATTCATTGCTCAGAATGAACTTGCAGTTCAGCCAAATGAAAAGAGCATAGAGCGTTGGAGGAGGCACCTAAACCCACAGGAGTCTTTCACGTCTCTTCTAAAGGCTGGAAGGAAAAGATAAAGACTGTTCTGGATGTGTCTCTGTGATGGAACAAGTACTAGGGTCCACGCTGAAGAGAACTCGCAGAGCACGGTGTGGGTTTGGATGCAGAGATGCAGCTTCACAAAGAAACATCTAGAAAACCGAGAGCGTGCTAATAGCATTAGCTTTAGCATCATTATTATGCAGTTGGTACAAACTATTTTATTTGATGTGTTTGGAGAATATTTCAGGTACATTTCTTTTACAGACTGTTTTGAGTGACCGATAAGCGCAATCCTGTCTGCTATTAAAAGAAGTCTAGGTCGTTAAAGCTTAATACGACGCTCCAGGTTTTATTTATTTAAGAGGTTTGTTACGTTTGTGTGTGTGTGTGTGTGTGTGTGTGTGTCAGTGCTGTGATGATTTGGTGACAATAATTACAGTCTTGGCGTTCAAACGCTCAGACTGTTAACTGTGTCATAAAGATGTAAATGTGTTGAGGGACTCATCTCATCTTCGTCACAGATGCTAAATGTTCCTTTAGAAAACTAACTGACCTTGACTTTTTCAGAAACGGCAGAGAGAGACGTCAGTAAAGTAAACAGCCGTGAGTCTGAAATGCACTGAGCACATAAAACCAAATGTTCCTGGGAGAATTACATTGGGCTTTAGAAAGAAAGTGTGTGTGTGTGTCTGCGTGTGTATGTCCTGGGGATTTCATTAATAGTATAGTAAAGAGTTTTGCCAAATAAAAACAAAAAAATAAAACTGCTTCTCATTTCCTTTCCAACTTTTGCACAAATGAGCAAGAGTAGTTCATACTGCCACAAGCTCGTTTATGTGACTCCGAGCCCTGGGCCAGACCTCGACCTGTTTCATTACCTCTTTTAGAGTAAAAGAAAAAGAAATTTTTTGAAATCTAACCTTATGTACATTTACCATCCACTTTATTAGGAACATCTGCTCATTCGTGCAATTATCCTATTAGTCATCACGAGGCAGCATAAAATCAAGCAGCTACAGGTCAAGAGCTTCAGATTGTTCACAACACGTCAGACCGGAGAAAGAGTGTGATTTCTGTGACGTTAACCACGGCATGTTTGTTTAAGTATTTACAAATCTGATGATTTCCTGTGATTATTGAACACAACAATAATTGTATTGAGTTTAGACAGAGTGGTGCAAAAAAAACAACAACCCATAAGTCATGAGACAGTTTTTTTGGGCAGAAAGAAGAGAGAGATGAAAGAAGAATGGTCAGACATGGTTTGAATAACCACTCTTATAAGCGCGGTGAGCAGAAAAGCGTCTCGGAACACACCAAACCTCGAGGCGGACGGGCTTGAACATCATAAGCCCACTTTCAAACACAATCATTACTGTTATTATTACACTAGCCCCACATCCCACCCTGCGCTAAGCCAATCATAAGTGTCCTACGTGGTGCTTTTCCACCAACAGCGATCACGGTGATTTTGTTCTGTTATTTATTATTCTGATAGTTGTCTTTTTTATCCTTTTCCATTGCATTCTCCATTGCTATGCTCTGCTTCCTCTCCAAACTAATCACACGCCCACTGATGTCATCACGGTTTACACTGGAGAAAACAGCTATCCTTTGGTTCCAGCTGGGAAGCAACTTTTCCTGTTCCAAACCAAAGTGCCTGTTTGTGGAAAAAAAAGGGGGTCAGAGAGGCGTGTTGTGGATGTACGGAGGCGTAGCAGTTCACCCGAACAACACGGACTACAGTTCCCATGAGCGCCTGCTCCCAGCCAGTAGGCCAATCAGCGGGGAGCAGGTGGCTCTCATTGATGGACTAATTGTGCCATGTTTAAAAGGACTGCTTTTGCGCTTCCGTTTTGCGAAGCATTAGCTTAACCCCGCGTTATCTGTGCCAAGCCTAGTATTCCCCGTATTTGCTATCATATGTTTTTGACTCTGCCGTTTGTTTTGATTTTTATGTTTTAGTGATTCTGGGATATACTGTTTGCTGATCGACTGACTCTGTTTCTGTTCTGTATTACTCTTCCGCCTGCAGATTTTGTACCTCTGCCCAGTGCTTGTATATGGTGTGTATAATAAACTCAGTATGAGTTTCACTCAGCCATCTCCTGTCCTGCACATGCGTTCTGCCAAACCCAACCAGCCAGGCAAACCCCGTAAGCCTGGCATTCGTGACAGAATGCTTTGCCCCCCAGGAACGCAGCAGGCTCTTGGGAGGATGGCCGGATACACACTATGCCCACCATCCTGCTTCAAAGGGTGGGTTTTTGCACCCCAGGACCCTATGACGGAGTGAAATCTTCTTCTTCGAGGACCTGCTGGATCCTAAGCCTGCAGATGACATTTATGTGCTGTGCATGATACACTGGCTCACTGGACCTACCCATATGTTCGCTGAGAGCCTCATTGAGATGGAGCACCCGTGCCTTCAGAACCCCAAGGACTTCGGGGATGTACTCCGGGTGTTCTGTGAGGCCAAAAAGGAGGCAACTGCTCCAGAACCTCCTCCAATGCCAAAAAAAGGAAGCAACTGCTCTAAGGCTCCCTCCAGTGGCGAAAAAGACGGCAACTGCTCCAGAGCCCCCTCCAGTGCCAAAAGAGGAGGCAACTGCTCCAGACCCCCCTCCAGTGCCAAAAGAGGAGGCAACCACTCCAGAGCCCCCTCCAGTGGCGAAAAGGGAGGCAACTGCTCCCAAAACCACTCCAGTGTCGAAAAAGGAGGCAACTGCTCCAAAGCTCCCTCCGGTGGCAAAAAAGGAGGCAATCGTTCCAGAGCCCACTCCAGTGGCTAAAAAAGAGGCCGACAGGAAGGCTACTGCTCCGGAACTCATGCAAAAGCCCAAGTCCAGATGCAGGCAGAGATCCAGGGCAAAGTCCACGCCAGTGCCAGAGTCTGAGTCCAAGTCTGAGTCCAAGTCTGAGTATTGCTGCTGTTCAAGCCAAAGTTACTCACGAAGAGACTGTCCAGTTCATGGCCACAGAGACTGCTCATGTTAAGGAGACTGTTCCAGTGAGAGCTCACGTAAAAGAGCTGGTACTGGCGAGAGCACAAGTCAGATAACCTGTTCCAGCACCTGTCATTGTTCCAGTGCTCCTCGCAGGATCTGTTTCACTGGAGGTCACAGCACCAGTACACATCAGAGAACCTGTTCCTGTGAAAGACAAAGTTACAGAGATCTTTCAAGCAAGAGCACAAGTAAGAAAGCCAGTTCTTTTCTCATTAACTATGCCTGTTCCAGTGGAAGTACATGTCACAGAGCCTGTTCCAGTCCCAGCTACTGAGCCCGTTCCAGTTCCCTTCACTGTTCTAGTACATGTCACAGAGCCTGTTCCAGTGCAAGTACATGTCACAGAGCCTGATCCTCTCCCAGTCAGAGAACATGCTATAGCAACAGCAGACGTCACTGAACCCACATCTACAGCAGACGTCACAGAGTGCTACAGCTACAGTGGAGGTCACAGAGCCAGTTACGGCTAAAGTCACAGAGTCCGCTCCTGTCATGGCTCCAGCCCAAATCACAGAGTCCGCTCCAGTCACAGACGCTGCTCAAACTACTAATGCAGCTCAAGTCACAGAGCCAGTTCCTGTCACAGACGCTGCTCAAGCTACAGATGCAGCTCAAGTCACAGAGCCAGT
>JAQQZR010000006.1:401721-424930 GCA_030068235.1 Notoglanidium macrostoma | reverse complement strand
TCCAGCATGGGATCAGGCCAGGGTGGAAGCTGTTCTGTGGAAGTTGACATCCTGGGCATGCCTGGGCAGCATTACACCGATACTGCTCATTCGGTTAATATAGATAGTCAGTGTGTATGTATAGTATCATTATAGTAAAGTATAGCACATGATGAAGTACATAGTACATAGTAAAGAACATAATGGAATTTATGAAAAATGAATGAACGGTTCTTCCCATTTATTGGAAGAAAGGCAGTGAAGTGCACAATCTCATACTATTACACGAGTCGTTTTTTGAGAACGATCAGGTTCACAGCAGATGTACTTCTTATACAGGTATCTGGTTTATTAATGTGTGTATTTAATAAGCATGCCTGTGTCTGTGTTTTTTACCCAATCTATAAAACCTGGCTGGGTGTACAGAAGACATCCTTCAACCATTTGCATTGGCTCAAACCTTACTAATATGAAAGGGGAGAGGGGGCGTGGCTGGGGGAGGGGGCGTGGCTGTGAGGCTGTCAGTTGATATCGGATGGTTTAAAACATGTTGATCGCCAATTTATTTGCCAATTTATTGGGGAAAAAGGCCTGTCGCTTTGCATATTTTTGCATGATAGCTCATTAATAATAATAACGTTAATAAGGTACAGTAGTGAAAAGTGTGTAAATAATTTTTTTGGGCCAATAAAACACTCCATCTCGAATCATATTTTTCTTCAGTTATAATAAAACTGTTTGACTAATGTGTCTGGTTTCTCTGCCAAAAACAAGAAGTCAATTGAATATCCTAATCTGCCTTCAGCGATGAGACCCGTGCCACATGACGACAGTCTTCCGATTCCGACACCACCAGAGGATTGGACCTTAGACGAACCAGATGGAGAAACAGCAATGCAGGGTACCGACAATGTCGTTGACCCGGGTTTTGAACCGTACTCATCAGGCTGATAACACAGTCAAATTGAACGATTTGGGCAGAGATTCGGGTCTGTCAAAAGCAAAAGCCGAGTTCTGGGTTCGAGACTGCAGGAATGGTGTTTGCCGTCACCAGGTATGGAAACTTCTGTGTTTTGAGGCCGACATCATGATATAACCACATTTTTTTAACAAGTCGAGAGTCTCCGTTTCTGTTCTGACATTTAAAGATTGTTCTCGGCCTTGGGTTGCGATCACAACCCGGAAGAGTGGCGTCTCTTCATCGGTTCGTCAATGCCAAGCCTGAAAGCTGTTCTGCTAGGTTTCCGTTATTTGAGACGGATGTTCCCAAGAATAACTGACGCCAAGAGCAAAGACGGCATTTCTGTCGGCCCCCAGATCAGACATGTTATGAGTGACGAGCGGTTTGAAGATCTGTTAGTTGGGCCCAAGAACACTTCATTCTGCTGAATTTAACAGCTTATGCGAAACATAAACGTGACTAACTGTTGTCAGTAAACACATAAATGTCTATTTCTCAGAGTTCCTACGTGACGCAGTAAAACCAGAACTATATTTGTGCATCCCGGTAGCTACCTGTCACAATCAGCAACGACGTTTCAGGAAGCGAGACATTTCAAAAACATTGTTGTGCAGTGTAATATCATGAGCACACTTTAATATTATCCAGAACCACACATCCTATTTACCACATGGTACATTATGGGAATTCACAAAAAAAAAACAAAAAAAAAAACCGGCACTTTTACCGGTGAATAAGTGGTAGAAACTAATGTAATCTGCAGAGTTTGCTCATGGTGTTCATCACACTGACTATTTGTAATAATTCAGCCAAAAAAAAAATTCATACAGTATATATATTCATTGTGTATATGAATATGTACACACACACACACACACAGCGTTACTTACTGGAGCTCAAGGTCGTTTTTCTCCTGAGGCAAGAACTTGTACAACACCACATAGGTGTGAATGGCGCGAAGCTCAATGCGCCTGGGGGGCTGGAAACACACACGCACACGCACACGCACACGCAGATTTCTTCCTGCTCCTGACATTTGTTCGCACATTTAACTAGTACATGTTTTTGGTGCTCTCTGGTACCGATATCAGCAGTGACACTGAAAAAAAGAGTAATAGATGAGGGAAATCATGACGTCCCTACACGTAGTGCTGATGAAATGCAGAGGCGTGGAATATTTCCACAGATGACAAGCGCCTTCTAAAGCCAGGCTGATTATCATCTGCTTTTAAACACGCGGAGACAAAATGTTCAGCTTAGTTTGAATTTTCAAAACATGTATTTACTTCCGAATATAGTTTCAATACTCAGTGCTCAGGTTATAATGGCACGTCACGTGTTTAGTCACATTAAATTAATGGCCTTTAATTTGACACCAGAACATGCTTTTAGATGTCTATATTAAAAGATG
This sequence comes from Notoglanidium macrostoma, assembly GCA_030068235.1. NCBI lineage: Eukaryota > Metazoa > Chordata > Actinopteri > Siluriformes > Auchenoglanididae > Notoglanidium > Notoglanidium macrostoma. The sequence continues at coordinate 422,579 of JAQQZR010000006.1, read as the reverse complement.
TATACATTTAAAAAAAAATCCAGACTTTTCAATACAGTACATCTTTCACACACACACACACACACACTCACCTGTAAACTGAGCTTGTCCTCTGTCTCACTCTTCTCACTCTCAGCCAGAGACGGCACTACAGAGAGAGAGAGAGATGCATACACTGAGAGATGGAGAGACAGAAAATAGAAAGAGAAGGGTTTTGTGTGAGTGCATCAGATTGTCGTCTCACCCTCAGACTCAGGAACACACTCTTCTTCAGCAACGGATTCATCATCCAACTTCTCCTGTCCTTCTTCACTCTGGACCACACGGACGAACACAAACGCACATTTCATTACACGGAGTATGTTTATTTACAAATTTTGTCGTTGGGCACAAATGCAAACCAAAAAATGTTTCCGTTCAATCGCATTTGCTCTCTTGTAAAGAAAGCATGCCGAAGGTTCAAAGAATACTCTACCTGCGGACACGGTGACTCGGAGATGCTACTGAAAGTGGATCGGCTCATTTGTGCGAGAGACGTTCCGTATCGCAGGGCTTCGTACACGGGGTCCACTCCGCCTTTTCCCTGTTCTACACACAGACACGCACTAATGTGTTTCCACTCACATCAAGAACCCAGGGGCATCAGCAGGTTGAGATTTCTCACCTTGAGTGGGCGTAGCCTCCTTAACCACTGTAAACAGCTCGTTAGTGAGCAGCGGTGAGCTGAAGTTCCGCTTGAAAGCCCCCGACTGACAAAAATGGACAGAAAAGAGGATGGAAATAAATAAATACTGCAACTCACAGTGTGCAACTCGTGTGTAGATTCGATGACCGAACGGTTTGTCCCAGCTCCGGAGTTCATTTACAACGGTCCGTCTGACTCGGTAAACGAGCTATCGACAAACGGCTAGAATTTATTTTTTTGTTTAAGATCATTTCTAAAATGCTTAAAATGAAACTCACAATGAGGTATTAAAAAAAACAACATCGAAAGGCACTTTTCATCTCTGCCCTGACACTGACAGCTAGCGAGCTAGCAGCCATTGAGGGAAGGAGAGTGAGAGAGATGGAGCGATGCTGGATTATCAGCACACGCGCGTGCTTACTCAGCGGGTTGTATAAACAGTGCGAAATGATTTGGCGTAATAAAAAAAAAAAGACAAGCAAAAAGTCCAAGCGTCAGTGAGTAATAATGGAAGGCATCTGCAGAGCTCCGGGTCTCTTGTTTAAAATAACATCCATGAGGGACGGCATAAAAAAAAAAGAAAAAGAAAAAAAAAGGCCCAAGGTCAGCAGTGTTGTAGAACTGCTGATACGGACAGAAAAAAAAAATAAAATAAAATAAAAAGTGTATGCCGATGCAGAAGCTTGGGCATGTGTGTGCGAGAGAGATGTTTCCAGAAGGTCTTACTCAGCTCCTCATTATAAGTGACAAAGAACTCGCACTCAATTCCGCAGCACACGCCGCAGCAGAACCTCTCACCATTTAATGAAGTTAATAATTCTCCATTTGAGGCTTTGTGTCTTACATCAAACATAGCATGCCGAGTTCTGGATCCTGATTGGTCAGAAGGTGTTGATGCGTTTTCTGTAACAGCAGCTCTGACAGTACTTTAATGCGCTCGTTTGAATACGTCGTCATTAGTTTTCTTTTTTTTTTGAGAAACTGCATTTAAAAGCTTTGGTTGATTTACAGCAAAAAACAACAACAACAAAAAAATGGAACAAATACGGGCCAAGAACTCCTCCTCCGTGTAGTGTATAATGGATAGGTGTGTGTTTGTATTTTTATTGGAACCGTTTTCTCTGCACTTTCTTCAAGTCGCTGCTGCAGTTGTCTGATGTTGGTTTTATGCGTGTCTTTTCCACAACTAATTGCCTCCATGGGAATAAACACGTTTATTTAATTTAATACAATTGAACATGGTAATTTATGAATGTGGGCCATCTGTGAATTACAAGCGATACTGGAGACACTCTGTGCTGATAATGAGACAGGCAGAGAAAGGACAGAGAGAGCGCGAGAGAGAGAAAAAGCCTCATTATCAGCCATCCAACCTGAACCTGTCTGTCATTCTCCATCACAAACTCACGCTCATTTTGAATCATTTTATTCCTTCCTTGCTGCTTCTCTCACTAACCCTGCATTCGCATCATATATGTGCAAGGGATCATGTGATAGAAGAGTGATGAACCATTTACATTTTTCGCTGCGGTTCTCCATGACATTTCTTCTGTCCATGTTTGTGAACTGAAAGCCAGTAAGTGAAGATGTTACAGCATTTACAGTAGCAGGTCTGCTTTTATTTGTTTACCTATCTGGTGAGTCCTTCGATTCCTAATAAATCTGATAAGTCTTCGAAGACACTGACTCACGGCATACACACACACTGGTTACTGCAGCATCCATCTGAAATGGGATTTCTAAAGACAAATAAAACACTGGTGTAGTCAAGGAAAGGAGTGCCATGTAGAAGCGAAGTGCTGTTATTAATCGTTCTATTTTTGGAGAGGGTGGAATATCAACGCAAGAGACACGGAAAATAGACGCTTTTATGCATGACTGAGTGTGTGTGTGTGTGTGTGTGTGTGTGTGTGTCAGAAGTAAACCACTTTGGAGGATGATTCACTGTCAGTGCACAGAATTGAAGATGCTGATAAGGTCAGTGTGTGTGTGTGTGTTCATTTCTTCATGGAAATGGAAAATGTTCCAACAGGGAAAATGTATTAAATGTTAGAGGCGGGAATTAGCGGCTCCATGTTTGTTTTAACGTGCCCGTGAGCACTCGAAATATATTTCTCCACATTTTTAATAATACGTTGAGATATTTGCAAATATGTATGTAATAGCATGAATACATTTGGCATTTCTGAGCTAAAATATCTTCATATCATCATATATCTTCATGGTCATTCTGGTCCATGAGTAACTAATGAGGCTACTTTTTTATCAACTTTGATGAACGTGATGATAAGGCATACATGTAAACTTGAGGTCTAGCAAAAGTGTGTGTGTGTGTGTGTGAGAGAGAGACAGAGACTCACCTTTCCATTGCACACCTGCTGTGAAAGTTCAGATGAGCACCACAGATGGGCTGCTAGTTTACACGTCTTACAGCGCAGAGCCTGCTTTGAGTTCCCTAGAGAGAGAGAGAGAGAGAGAGAGAGACAGGCAGGCAGACAAACAGAGGGACAGAGACAGAATGGAAATCACATCCATGAAATCTTTCAGCCAGGGTTTAGGCCTCATCATAATAAGGACACAGTGCCAGTTAAAGCAGTAAATGTAATAGTGGTAAATTTTTATCAGGGTATACAGACTTCTGTATGTATGACTTCCAAATTAGATTGGATGCATTTCTCTGTAAACTGCTTTCCGTAGACTTCTGAATTCATTCTGCTGCTTCCATCTCGGGTTCCATCATCAATAAAGATTAGCGAGAACGTTCCAGAAGCAGCCGTGCAAGCCCAAGCCATGGCGCTACCTCCACCATGCTTCATGCATGAGCTTGTAAGTTCTGACGTATGAGCAGATCCTTTCTTTCTCCACACTTTGGCCTTTCCATCACTTTGGTCGAGGTTCATCTTGGGAACTTTTCATCTCTGTATTTCTTTGTGAATTTCAATCCGGCCTTCAGATTCTTACTGCTGATGAGTGCTGTGTACCTTGTGGCTTGGCCTCTAGATTTCTGCTCTTTGAATGGTGGATTGTGATCATTTCACACCTGCCCTGTAGAGGTTGTTTGTGACTGACTGTTTTTGGGTTTTACTTCAAAGCTCTCACAATGTTTCTGTCAACTACTACTACTGTTTTCCTTGGCTAACCAGTTTGATGTCTGGTTGTTAGTACTCCAATGGATTCTTTCTTTTTTCAGGACATTCTAAATTGTTATATTGGCTCTGATAGATTTTCCCCCTTTCTCAGCTTCAGAGATGGCTCACCTTTCTCCCATTGACAGCTCTCTGGTCGTAATGTTGGTTTATTCATTTTAACAACAAATGCAGTATTCACAGGTAAAACCCAGGGTACAAACCGAGAGTACATATTTAGAGTTATTAAGTGCTTAAACAACAACTAACTGCTGACTAATATGTAAACCCTCAAAAAAATTGTAAAAGATTGTATCCTGAGTAAGCATGTATACCTGTTATTATTTTCTTGCACTGATGGCAGACAGTGGGCCGGCGAAACACGTATTCCAAGAAGCAGTGTGTTTTCTGTGCCCGTGGCTGAGGAGGGGGAGGAGTGTTGGAGTTAATTGACAGGGATGGGCTTGACGAAGGTGAACGTGAAGAGAGGGACAGGTTCGGACTGATAGACGGTGACCTGTCAAGGGTCAAAGAACAGTCACAAAAGGGAGACTCAATGATGGAGGGTGGATCTCCTGCAGTGATGATAGTGTCAGGTGGTGGGTCCTCAATGTTTGACCGCTGGAAGAAGTTCTCGACACTTTTGCTCCTCATCATTGACTTGAGTGACAGGGACCGCTTCAGTTTTTGGAGCTGGGAAAGACAGAGAGAGAGACACAGAGAGAGAAAACAGAACTCACATTCATAAAATCTTTCAGCCAAGGTTTAGACCTCATCACATAATAATACAGCACTGGTTAAAGTAGTAAATGACCAACTACTAGCTTCTGATCAGGGTCGAGTCTCCTATCTTGAGTGAACAGCTCTTTTTTGACTCAGATCTAATCTGACTGATCATTATCAGTTTGTAAATGTTAATAGTGACTTCTTTATGCATACAAAAGTAAAGGTTGGTGTTCCACATGGCTTTATACTAGACCCATTATTTTTTCCCTGTATATATTACATTTGGATACAGTTATTACTGAACATAGTGTGTTCCCCCCCCCAACACACACACACACACACACACACACACACACACACAGGTGTGTGTGAAAGGAGTCCTAATAATAATCCACTCTAATCCTCTTCTACAATCTGAAATATAAAAACAGCAGCAGGAGGGTTTCTAACACGCAGCAGCTCCTCCACAGAGAATCTCTAATGAAGCACATTAATTACACTGTAGAAATTTACTGAGCAAATTCAATCCCACTCGATGCTGCCAGCTAAATTAAGCAACACTGGTTACTCAAAATACTTTAAAGCTCACAATATGCTAAGGGAATATCTCCAAATAAGCTAGAAGCCCCAAATGGGTCATTTGTAGCACTGCACAAAAACAGCAGAATTACAACTCAGAGAAAACGTCACAATTGGGAGAACTTCAGTCCCAGGAGCACTGAACACGTGGGCATTTTCTTTTCCCCCCCGCATTCCAGACATCACACTTTGCTCTCATCAAGGTAATTAAAGTAAAAGAGCCATGAGCAAAAGTAAATTATGAATAAGTGCTCTGGAATGGACACTTTATTATTACAGTAGCAGTTCTTAGAGGGCAACCCTACAGTTTAGTTCTGTGCTCACTGGCCACTTTATTAGCTCCATCTACTTACGATACAGGTAAATGAAACCTGTGTGCGCCTGTGTGTGGTGCAGATATCAGTGGATCACCTATAGCAGTGGTGTTGCTGTTGTTCCCCTTCACCTGATGGACAAGGTAGTGGGGTGCCAATACTTTGTGCATATTAACAAATGGGCTAAAGTCAGAAAGTGTATACCTACAAAGTGACCTGTGAGGCAGGTGAACATTTATATCAGTGTGTAACGGCAGTCATCCCTCTATCTGTCTGTCAGTGCTGGTTGCATCTCAGCCGAAACATCACCAACAGTTACAATTATTCAGGCTGGCAGGAGCTGTGTGTGTGTTTGTGTGTGTGCGCGTAAGAGAGAGAGAGCGAGACAGAATGCGACACACAGAGACCTTTGTCCTTAACATGTCCAACCTGTCAACCTCAAACTCATGTCCAGCACACTCCTTTACAAATAAATATAACTCTCTGAAATCATGGACGATTACGGTACAGGATACAAGCTGATACGGATCAGATGTACTAATGAACGTTTTTCTCTCTTAATTATTTTTCATAAAAGATCGCGTACGATGATACATTGTGCGTTATGAATAACAAGTCAAAACATGGCGCAAGTGAAATGAGGACGTGAATATGGGGAGTAGTTCAGGTATGAGTAATTCCACCTAAATTCACAACTTGCACTGGGAGGGAAAACCTGAGAAGAGGAAAGATAAAGGAGAGGAGTCCATTTCCCAAAAACGGGGCTGTAAATATAAATATATGTCAGAGACAAGATGATAAAATCTCCTTTCAGCCCCCGAGAGACATCTGATTGGATTATATTAGATTTAGTTTCCCTGGAGCTCCAGTCTGATTTCGACATCATCGCTGTCGGCCAGTTTCCTAAAAAAAGAAGCATTGAGGCAAACATTATGGAAGAAAAGAAAAGGCATAATAAAGGACATGGAATGTCACCCAGTCACAGGGGAACAGAGAAGATCACTCCATCCGTCTTCGTCTGCTGTCCAGATTATTCAGTGCCCAAAAACTGTGCTGCTAACAAAACGCTCACTGTGGTTCCATCACTCCATATTCTGAATGCGATGGCTTTCATCATATTAGTAACTAATAAAGTGCTGAACCTTCTTTTAGCATACTGAGTTCGTATCAGTGCACACTGTGATTACATTGAATCTAATGAATCTAACCTAATTATAGTGTAACTCAACCACGTATGATGTGAGGGATCAAGACCGCACTTCTGGAAGTGGGATACGCTCCATCATTAGATTATTGCGGAGCTGATTCCTGAACTTTGTGTGGGTTCCATGTCGACATTATCATGCGCCGTCTCCTTCTACGTACTTAAGAGATCACCATTCCTTAGTGAAGCATGGCTTTGCATTGTACGTAACAACAATTTCAGTGGAAACGCAGACCTGTTCATAAACACAGAAGCGTGATGTTACACTGTCGGTTTACTGATCACAAGCATTGTAAAATAATCCCTTTCTGGTGAGTCTGGCTAATCACATATTCTGCTGTAGTAATGACCCAGTTTTCCCATCTGCACTTGGACAGAAATTTGTACTTTGGCTGTACCTTAAAGACGGTTGTACGGTTGAAATCACCCAGAAGAATGATAGGAGGGTTATGGTGGTCATTTGCCAGCTGTGTGATTTGCTCAGGCAGCAGCTGTTTTGCATCCAAGGAATTATCTTGTGGCGGAATATTCAGACACCAGCTAACACTACAGAAGGATGGCATTAAGTTGATGGCCAGCAGTCCCAGGTCATCAGAGCAGTATTTGGACCAATTATTGTTCCCACAGAAAACATACCCCACTCTATTTTGACTTGTTTGTGAATTCGGCGTCGTTTAGCACTTTTTGCAGCCTTAGACCCGGGAAATTCAGTATAATCATTCTGTCTCAACAAATTAGAAAGCAGAGGTATGTAAAACTTGAAGGTTGTCCGGTTTGTTTCACAGAGTTCACTTGTTTGAAACAAAGAGTCCAAGTAAGAAGGGCTGAAAGGTCCAACTCGAACATCGCAGCACGCTTTGAAATCTTTGTTTGTTTGTCCGTACAAGGGTTTGAAGGATTCCTGTGTTTAAAAGCTCAGTTTGCACAGTGAACTTACATGGGTTTGTATCACATTTCTGTTCTGATATTTACATCCAGATGTCTTAAAAAAAAACCTTTTGTGCACCTTTGGTGGTAGAGCACCCAATTTTTGGGTAAGCAAAAGTATAGGAACAAATTATCTTGAAGTAAATGAAAGGAAAGAACACTTAACATTTGGTTGGATTCTCTTGTTTGCTATAACTGCTTTGAGCCGGCGAAACCACGGACATCACCAAACTGCTGCATTCTTCTTTCGTGATGCTTTTCCAAGCTTGTAGCATCGCTTCTTTCAGTTGTTGGGTGTTTTGAGAGGTTTCTCCTTTCAGTCTCCTCTTCAGAGGTGAAATGCGGCTCAGCCGGGTTAAAGTCTGGTGATTGACTTGGTCAGTCTAAAACCTTGGGTTCCATCATCAATAAAGATTAGCGAGAACGTTCCAGAAGCAGCCATGCAAGCCCAAGCCATGACGCTACCTCCACCATGCTTCATGCATGAGCTCGTAAGTTCTGACGTATGAGCAGATCCTTTCTTTCTCCACACTTTGGCCTTTCCATCACTTTGGTCGAGGTTCATCTTGGGAACTTTTCATCTCTGTATTTCTTTGTGAATTTCAATCCGGCCTTCAGATTCTTACTGCTGATGAGTGCTGTGTACCTTGTGGCTTGGCCTCTATATTTCTGCTCTTGAAGTCTTCTTTAAAGCGTTCTTTAATTTGGGAAACCTTCACACCTGCCTTTTGGAGGTTGCTGGTGATGTCACTGACTGTTGTTCTGGGTTTTCCTTCACAGACATCAGTCGTTGTTGTTTTCCTTCACCAACCTGCTTGATGTTTAGCTGTTAGTACTCCGGTGGTTTCTTTGTGCATCTTTGTTGCATTGGCCCAATGCTTTGTTGTAATAAAATGTATGCCCAATTCGTTTGCGTTGGCTCAGATGGATTTTCCTTCTTTTCTCAGCTTCAAAATGGTTTGCTTTTCTCCCTTAGACAGCTCTCTGGTCTTCATATTGGTTTATCCGTCGGTTTAACAGATGCAGCCTTTATAGGTGAAACCCTGGTCTCAAACAAAGAGTAGACATTCAGAGCTATTAACAATAGTCTAAACAATTAGTCTAAGGGCAGACCTGGGCAACCTGCTCTCATTTTTTGATCACTTGAAAAATAGGTGGGTTCCGTATAGTCCATATAGTTCCAAAAGGAAATAACATGAAAAAATGGTTAAATGTGACATTTTCAAACTATTACCTTTTTTAATGTAACTTTTAACTTGTGACAGTTAACCAAATGAACATAACGGGAACTTATTTACCATCATAAAAGATCGCTTGCTTGATTTATTTCATGCAAATCATAGCTAATATTTACATGAGCACAACTAAACCTTTAAAATGTTGGATGACGTCTTACATGAATACCACATCTATTGGTATTTGCTGGTGGTCTGGTAGATTGTTCTAGAACCGTGGCTGTTGAGCTGCTGTGCACTTTTAATAGCAATTTGCTTGTATTATTGTTATTCTCCTTCTCATTATTATTGCTGTGTACAAACACCTTAGAGAAATAAACGAGAAAGATAAAGCAGAGTATAATATCAAACTCATCACCCCTGCATCACTAAAAGCAGAACATCACACAGCGGTCTCCTGCATTAAAACCAGTGCTGATTATGAGTTTATCTCTGCAGAAACATCACCAAAGAAGACCTACGACTAAACGCTTTATTCTTCTGCTTTTTAAAAATATATCTTTTCCACAGAAAACTCTTCATAGCAGAACGTGCTGACACGTGTGTTTTTATTCAGGCTCATTTATAAATAATATTATTCTGCTGTGTTTCAGAAGAATAAAACACTCCTTTTACACAAATTCTTCTACATTCTCTGCTTTTTTTTTTTTTGCTTAAACAAGTGGCGCATTGACCTCGTTTATAAACTCACTCGCTACTACTTTTTTTTAAATCGCATCAGACCGAAACAACAAACCTTTCCATTGAAGTGACCCTGGCACGGTTTTTTTTTCTTCGTTCTTTTTAAAAATTCTATAATCCCTTAGTCACTGGTTCTTCTTGGTTTCTTCCTTCAGTCCTGTTTACATTCTTCCATCCTGTTTACTTTTACCTCTAATTCTGTGCTACTCTACACTGATATCATTTCACCATCTTCACGTCTGTTCTTTGCTACTTTTCTGTATTCCTGCTCAGGTCAGTGAAGCTGCAGGGAGTCAATAAAACCTCTTTTATTGTTTAATTCAAGGCTCTGGTTTTTATCTTCTACTGAATTTCTGTTCTGTTCTTAGTCTAATATACTGACTCTGCAGATAAAACATAACCAATAATAATAATAATAATAATAATTTAAAAAATCTGTCGCCTATTGGTAGCGCGCGCGCAACCGCTCTAACGCACAGGCTGTGAATGGACGGGGCTCGCGCTCTGCCTTACCTTGGACTCGGGCCGGATCGTACCGGAACCTGGTGAGCGCTGCAGGTCCCGGTGATGCGGTTCGTTCTCCTTCTCGCCATTTTCTGTCATCTTTTCTCCCTCTCCACGCGAGACGTTGTTTTATCTATTTAATAGAAATACCACGCGCGTGCTCTCTGACGCAGCTGCACCTCCTCACGTCACCGTTTTTTTTTTTAAAAAAAGGAACAAAAGAAACATAAAAGTCCATTAAATAAGGAAAGATTTCACCAATCACTCGGTGTGTGAGGAAACTGCCTTTCAGGAACGAGAAACGGATCTCTTAAGCCTCACGTGCGCACGACAAATGTTTGATTTTTTTTATTTCAGCATTCCAGCCTCTGAACGAACCGTATACGTAAAAGATGTATACATGCACGCACGCGCGCGCGCGCACACACGCTTCTACATCCACACTGCCTCGTTCAGCTGCTCTCGCGCTCTCAGAACTTTCAGCACGCACCCTCGCCGATAATTGGACACAATTGGCAGTAGTGTCATGACGTTGATTAAAAGGGCGGGGCTATTTCTGAGGTACCAACAACCCCGATTCGAAACCGCATGAACTGCTAATGTACCAAACAACATGACAATGTGTATCTTACTATAGATAAGTTTTGAATATGTGCTAAAATGGATAAACCACAGAGTGTTACCCTAAATAATACATCACAATCCTACCCTATAGCTACAGTAGGTTAGAGTAATTGGGGTAGCATGCTATTTAACAATATTGAATAGGCTAATTTCATGCTTTCCAGCTTTATGCAAATCAGAAATTCTTGATTGTAGATGCTCTGAAAGTTCTTTTTGTAGAAGCATAGCTCACATAAGTGTACTCGTCTTGGGCACAGCAAACTCCAAAAGTTTGAGTGGTTTTTATCAGTCAAAGTAGTCACTTTGTGACAAACAAAGTCACTTCTATCTTACATGGAAGTTCTGACCTATAGTATTACAGCATAAATAACTAAGTACAATTTCTAAATGTCTACATATATAAATATCATCTGACTACTCGATGCAGCGATAGATGACGACTTTGTTTTGGAAGCACTCGAATCGTGTGCTGCAGGCACCTGATGGCCACCGCACCTTCTAATATGCACCTGGGAAGGGAGGGGTGAGAGAGCAAATCTGCAACCTCACTGCCTGAAAGTTTTACATTTTACAGTAAGGATCATGAAACTGTCTGAAAATTATGACCAAAACATTGACTAAAATTAGATTAAAATAAAAAATGAGTTCCACTCAAGTCTTGACAAAAACAAAACAAAAAGACTAACATGACTAAAATGTAACTACAATTTTTAGTAAGTGACTAAGACTAAAACAAATTTTAAAAGTCTTGTGAAAATTTACACTGTTCAGTATTAAATTGATCTAAAAGATGAAACAAAAACAATTCCCACATACTAGGCTGTGAGAAATCCTTTCCATCCATCCATTATCTATATCACATACATCATATCGGCATGTACTCTGGCATGTACTGCAAATTTCCCACTTGTGGGACTAATAAAGGTTTATCTTACCTTACTCATTCAAGAATTTTCTTTTAACAGTGCAAAACAGCAATTTTGCATATTATCCATTTGGATAAAACAGACCTGGTAATATTTTATCATTTGGATAAAACAGACCTTCCAAACAAAAGAACAATTAATTACTGAAATGTATATATAATGTATTGAAACAGCTCCAGAAGCACAAGCTGTTCCGAATTTGGTCGAGGCCTGTGTTTTCTAATGGCATCTTGCTTTCAAAGCAGCCTCCCCTCCTCCTATGATTTTCTCCTTATGCGTGCTGTTTGATGTCGCAAATTTCACCGTGACTAATAGAGAAAACCCAGTGGCAGCCGGTGCAGTTGGCCTTGTAAACGTTCTCTCTCATGCAGTCTACTCTACTGGTAATCATTTTCTCATTCCTTCTGTATTTTTGCCAGCAAACTATGAGCAGAGTTTAAGGCTACGTTTACACTAAGAAGAGCAAATTCGAAAAAGGATTATCATTTCTCCGTTAAGCCCGTCCTAACACACTAAACAGTGTTTTTCCTCCACTGAAAAATGATAGTTTTCAAAAATGCTCTCTGAGGTGCGTAAATCTGAAGACTCCAGGTTTGAGTCGTAATGTGGACAGGGAAAACGTGTATTTTCAGAATCAATGACGTATGGCTGTCACGATACCGGCAAAAGTTTGTGCTCCAAACACCAAAAGAAATATGACGGGTCGATAGCAGTCACAGCTGATAAGTCTATCAAATGTGCTAATCTAACTTTCATTACACCTTTAATAAATCATTATAGTGTGCAATGCACATGCACAGCTTGCAACATGCAAAGAACAAAGAATTCATGCAGATCCGTAGCATAGCCATTCAAAGGGTAGGTAGCGTAAACGCATGTATGTGCACTCCAGTTCTGGCTTGACTGCAGTCTGAACTTCTCCTGGGTGCTGCTTTTGATCATGTCGGAAAGCTATTCGGAAGCACATCATGTGTTGTGCTGCCAGTGGCGTAACCAGAAATGAATTTTGGTGTAATTATGGTGTAATTAAAGAAAATATAAGCACGATTGTTTTCCTGATCTCTAAAATTAAATTGGTAAGTGTGAAAAAATAGCTCTTCATTTTCCTCTGGAAACATTCTATTTGAGTTTTTGAGCCTATAGATTATTGGTTCATCCATTATCTATACCGCTTTATCCATCCGGTCGCGGCGGGAAGCTGGAGCCAATCCCAGCAGTCGTTTCGGGTGAGAGGCGGGGTACACCCTGGGCAGGTCGCCAGTCCACCACAGGATTATTGGTGTTAGTCGATAGAATATGTTGAATACATAAAAAAGATTACGGCTTTTCGGGGTCTTGCAAAAATGCTGACGTGCCGCAGAATGTGACACACCTGCTGTACTGAAATTGCAATGGTTTGATTTCTTGTGATTATAATTCAAAATGTAGTGTTTTGTGTCAGCATCATCTTGTGAAGCCAAGAGTCCAATGAAATTAAATTGTACACCGTAAACCTGGCTTTACAATCAGCAATCTAATCCGTTGTTTTTAAAGATAAGGATGACTCATTAAAGAACAACATGTACTTTTTATCTGTTTATAGTCACTTTTAATGTTGGATAACATCTGAGTTCCTATCAATAACATTATAGCAGCTATACAGTCGTTCTCTCACCCGCCTCTCATTTTACTCAGTGCATTAATATAAACCTGGGATGTGCAGCTGAACTACAGTCAGAGCTGCTCTTATAGAAAATTAATCAACACCTTTAGACCAATCAGCATCCATAATTCAACAGCAGTATAATATAATTGACACCGGCGTTACGACGGTTCAGTGTGTAACATGATCGTAAGCGTTGGTACAGCAGTGATACAAATTACACCAACATGGAAAGCAAGAATTATCAGCTGTTAAAGCAATCTGTAGGTCGATAACCAGCAGACTTTGTTTATGGAGGCGAGGAGTTTTAGATAGCATTAATTTAATGCTCACCATTTTTTAAATCTATACTTGTATATGAGTGTAAGTAAGTCCAAGAGATATGTAAAAGAGACTTGATAATTATTTGAAAAAAAAAAACAAAAGAACTTCGCAGTGTCATATTATAATCACAATGTTACTATTTTGTTAATATCTGGCACACAGACTTTAATTCACCAGATGAAGCATTTCTCTTTTTATTTTCTGTATTCTCTTGTATATTTTTCACCTACTCTTACTCTGAAATGATGATATAATGCAGAATAGTAGTGTATCACTACCCTTACTCAAATATCACATAGTGAAAACCCCTCAGATGGGCTTTGAGTGTGTGATTATACCAATTACTCTCGAATGTGCTATTAAAAGCCTAGGGGCAGCTTGTGTAATTTCACTGCTGTCTTCTCAGCTGTATAGTATAAAAATATTACGTTCATAAAATGTTCCTTCATACGTCAATCTTTTTTTTTTCCACTGTACAGAGTCACTACACAGATGATAAAAATCATTGTCGTTCTCATATCTGAGATTTTTTTCTGTGCTGTTAAAGGTAATTTAACTTTATCTTTCATATTATGCTCCAATAGTTCCTGAACACCGATAAGCACAATTTCTGTTGGTGTAAAAACATTTTTATAATAAATCTTCATGTAGTGATGTTGTGGGTTTCTGAAAGGAAAGTGAGACTGAAGGCAGGGTCAGAAAAAAATATTTCAGCATAGCAGTGTGTGCATATTATTTTAATTACAGAACCTTCCATCTTCAGGGGGCTGTTTGAAACAGTAGTACTAATAGCTAAGTGTGTGAAAATATTTTATTATACATATGTGAAGCAGAGGTATGCCAATATAAAGTACAAAGCCATATTACATTAATAAGGTCTGAAACAGTTTGTTCCTGAAAGGCAGTAATGATATAAAGACATTACATGAGAAGACTTAGAATAACCATTGCATTTTGAATAAAGTCCAAAACAAAAAAAAAAAAAAGTTGCACTATGAAATACTTCCCACTCCATCAAGCGGTATGAAACAGGTAGCATATACAAAAATAGAATAAAATATGAATTTATAAAGGGATTAAATAACGTGAGGATATTTGCTTTCAGAAGATTCATTCACTAGCCATTATTTTTAGAGGGTATGAGTAATTTATATTTGTACAACCAATACAAATATAACTCCATAGTGACCCCTGTCGGTGGAGTTGTCAAACACTTCCAAAATGCCACACTATTCATGTTTAAAATTAAAAGTTTAATTCACCAGTAAAGTTAAAATCATGTTTAATGATCTCATCCAAGTAATATTTACATATGAAGGAGGAAATGTTAATACACCCCTCTTACAAAGCATAAAAGTACATGATTTAATGAATACAGGACATTAAAAGGTTTTAACAAAATAACGCAATAATAATAATAAAGACATGGTTTCAACGAACAGTAAGCACTACAAGAGAAGACTCTTTTTACATCGTCATCTTTTAAAAATACAGCACTTTTTTTTAGATCGATGGCAAACATATAAACATAAAATCAATTTTCAACATGCTTTCATCAACAGTATCGGAAGGACTATTTCTGTATCCCATAATCAGTGGCAGATATGTGAAGCACAAACCATAATGCATAAATAATACTATTATTCTTTAAAAAAAAATTAAAAATAAAAAATAATAAAAAACAAAGGGGTGGACTCAGTCTCTCCATCTGATATTATTAAAAATCTTACAGTTTAAAAAGAAAGAGAATAATATTCAACATTTGTAATGACAGAACCTTCATAGAGGTGCCAAAATACCATGCAAAAAAAAGATGGTAAATATACCCGTGGAATAATCTCTATTTAAAAGGTTCTAAGTTAGAGCCAGTTAGAGCAGAGTCCATCAGGTCATCGTCCTCGGTGTGCATATACACAGGACTTGGTCGAGAGGTGCGGTCAGAGCTGAGCAAAGATATAGAGGGTTCAGATATAGAGGACAGAGGAGACCTAGACCAGCTGTCTGCCTTCATTGGGTGTGAAGAGGGACCACAGGACATTGTTGATTTCTTCTTTTCCTTCTCTCGTTCCCTGTCTCTATCCCTCTCCCGGTCCCTCTCTCGCTCTCTTTCTTTCTGCTTTCTTTTTTCTTTTTTGTGCTTCTTGTGTTTCTCTCCCATGCTGACCGACATGTAGTCCTGTGGTGGTTGTAGTGGCCTCATGCTCTGATCATCGTCAGAGCTGGGGCTGTTCTGATGGGATTTCTCTGCCACTGAACTGCTACCAGACTCACTCTCACTGTCCGGGAACAGAGGTGTGTATCCAGGTGAGCGGCCATGGCTTGGGGAACTGCGGTCATGCTTTGGTGTTGAGCCACTGAAAAGAGGCGATGCTTTCAAGCCTGAATGCTGGGGGCGCATGGAACCTTCTGCTGATCCGTCACCAGGTTTCTGGAGAGTTACTTTGGACTTGATGCTTGGAGAACCTCCATCAGGTTTGCTAATGATGATCTTAGCCACACCAGTGCTGCTCACTCCACTGCCTTTTGGGTCCATCATCTTTTTATCGGCGGAATTTCCCGTTGAAAGAGATCCCTTAGATTTCCCTTCTTTTTCAATCTTGTCTCGCTTTGGAGGACCAACATTTGGGGGTACCCCCCCACCTCCAGTCCCTGTACTGCTGCCAGGACCACCAGCTCCACCACCTCCTTCACACTCCTCTCCACCAATGCCACCACTACCCACACTCTTCAGCTTGTCTATGACTGCGGTAAGAGAAGGCTTTTTGTTTCGGCTAGGGGACTTTCCTTTGGCATTAGGGTTGTTCCCCCCACTTCCTCCACCACTTCCTCCTCCCCCTCCACCACCACCACTTCCACCATACTGTGACTGACCACCAGAGGAAAATGACATGGAGCCTGATGAAGAGGAGGAGCTAGCAGATGATGAAGATGATGAAGAACCAGAGCAACTTCCTAACTGTTTCTGGGAACTCATCCCACCACCAGAAGAGGATTTTGACCCCCCGGAACTTCCACTTCCAGAACCAATTGGTGACTTAGCTTTGGAAGATGGTGGCGTTCCTGGAACCTGTCCTTGTTGAAGTTTCAGTGGGGAGGAAAGTTTATCTGAACTCCCAGACCGGGAATGTGAAGGAGAGATGTTAGGCTTAATGCTAGGGTTTATCAGTGATCCAGGGGGCTTGCCTCCTTGGGGCCTCATTTTAGTTCCACTAACTGTTCCACTGCTGCTACTGCTACCTGAACTCGACATACCATGCTTGGTGATCGGAGAAGAGCCTGGTTTTCCTGAACCCATGCCAAGGGAAGAGCTTTTGGACTGAGGGGGCATACCACTCCCACTTCCTCCTGTATTTGGTGGCTTAGAACTGTTAACTTGTCCCATGGAGCCTTCCATCTTGCTGGTCTTTATTTTTCCTGAAGATGAAGAGGAGTGGGAATGGTGGCTTTTGCTGCTGCCTATGCCACTGGCACCACCAGTACTTCCTGCTGTTGAACTGCTTGATGTATAACCTCCATGAGATGAGGTTTTTCCCCCAGTTAAGGTCTTGGGGATTTGTATTGTGATTTTAGGTATAGGTGGGGTGGCACCTCCTGGAGGGGTCTGAGAACGTCCTGAGCTACCTGGGGATTTAGATCCACCTCCACTCATTGAACCTCCAGAACTGACACTCCCACTTGGAGGGGTATAGGGTCGACTCCCGGAGCTGTGTGAGGGAGACTTGCCTTCTGGATCAAGTTTTTTACGCTTAGGTGGCTTTTCTTTTGATTTTCCCTCACTAGAAGGTGTGCGACTACGCTTCATCTGCTTGCCTTCAGAAGAGCCTGTTCCTCCCATCACCATCCCAGAGTTACCTCCCCCATTATCCTCCTTTGGCCTCATCTGCTGCTGTTTGATCTTTACTTCACTATTTTTAAAGTCACTGCTAAGTCCTGCTATGCCCATCATGAGTGGACTCTGTCCACCACCTCCATGGGAATGTGAATCACCCAAATCTGGCCCTGGGCCTAGCAAAGGTTTTCCTCCTCCACTGTTTCCACTAAAAACCATGCTAACATCAAAAGGGTCCTTTAGAGAGGCATCAGGTGTGACACGTCCATGCAACGTTGGATTCTGAGGGGTGCCTGAGGGAGTGTTCTGCTGACTTCCTCCACTGAAGCTCTTCACAAGGTCAAGATCTGGCTCTGGACTGGGCGAACTGTCATCAAAGTAACTTGCATGTGAGAAGGTTCCCTGACCAGGCAGCAACTCAGGGTTGAAGTCTGTATCAGGGAAGAAGTTACTCGAGGAGGCATCACTATTTGGTGTAGCTGCAGTAGCGGCATCTGCAATCAGATCTACTGGATCAGTGTAGGTGTTTTCATTGCTGTTGGAATTAAATAGGTCGGCTTCAAATACTGCACTACCCTGACCTGAACTAGAGGAATCCCTTAACGGTGTGCCTAAGGAACCTCCTTCTTCCCCACCCATGTGATGCTGCCCATGGCCGCCACCACTCCCTTTGGTGGCTGGATCAGGAATATCAGACAAAATGTCATTAATGTCAGGACCAATACTTTCAGAGCTAGAGCGGCGCACCATGCGAGGCATAGATCCTGGCGGCTGCGATTGAGCTTGTGTCTGAGACTGACCATGTGATTGTGGGTGGTATGACATTCCAGGACCTGATGGTGGGGTCCCACATTGGCTTGGAGCTGGGGTGATACTGTGAGGAGTGTCCAGCCCATCACCTGGAAGATTGACATCAAAAATGGGATTCTGAGAGGCATCAACATCCATGGAAAAGAGCTCACGGTGGAAATCATCTTCAGTGGGGGGGTGTATGTGATGGTGCTGCTGGCTCATGCTTCCCAACTGCTGTTGCTGGGATTGCGGTTTCATTCCCATCCCCCCCCCGGGCCCCAATACACCCTTATCAGTGCTTCGTGGTCGCTTCTTCTTGCCTTTGGTGCCAGGACATGGCTGACATTGGCTGTCTGTTCGAGGAGAACCAGAAGAGTTTTGTCTCTCCAGAGGGCTGCTGCCATACAGTGCAGCAAAGTCCTGTGAGGGGTTGTCCTTCAACAAGTTCATCAGCATGGGATGATTTTTGGTATTGCTAGCAGGTGAGGTGGTTGGTGGTGGTGTCTGGTGTGGCTGAGAGCTGGCAGAGCCCTGGGGAGTGGGACTAGACCCTACACTTCCCGTTATCTTGAGAAGGCTTGTGAGTATTGGGTTCTGTGTCACTTTGCTAAAATCATCTGAACCATGGCTGTGCTGTGGTGGGAGCTGCTGCTGTAGCTGCTGTGGCTGACTTCCTATCTGCCCCATAGTGTCCACAACGGAACCTCCCTGATGGCTCATGTTGAAAAGAGAGTTGATTGTGCCTTGGAATGGCCCACTTGCACTCAAATTCCCAGCACTACTGCCTCCTGTAGGTGTAGTAGCACCCCCTACACCAGGCAGACCCACAGTGTTGCTCCCATCAGGTCCTGTACCCATCCCCATGTAACCAGGGCTACCTGTGGGTGGAAGGTTCTTTTTAACCATTATCTCCACAGTTTCAGCTATTAGGGATAAGGCTGGGGTGTCCGCCTGAATTGTCTCTGCCTTGCGACGAATAGCTCGCATTGTCACAGGGATTGACATGCATCTGAGGAAGGAAGAGTTATAAAAAAATATATAAAACAACTAGCTAATATCTCTCTGATGACCAGCAGATCATGATACAAATAAATCAAGCCCATACACATGGTACACTGCTGGTAATTTACCGGCTAAGAATTTATCACTCAGTGGTCTAGTATGTTTAATTGTAACACAAGCACATTACTGCACTTACCGCTGAACCACCTTTGTAATGAATTCATCGGTGCAGATCAAAGCATCAGATAAACCCTTATAGAGCTTACATGCTACCTGCCGTGAGTCGATTACGTCCATTACAACTGAGAGACAGACAGAGACAGAGAGAAAGGCAGACAAAATAGTTTAAGAAGCGCTCCAGGCACCCTGACGTTAAACTCTGAATTTGGATTAAAATGAATCCTCACCACAGACGAGAGACTCATTGACAGGATGCTGGAAGGACACGCTGAAGCTGGAGTCTGTCAGTGGACAGACCTCAAACTGCAACAGCCCAGGGGCATCTACGGAAATGACAGCCTCACAAATGAAAACATGCCATTAAATAATTACAGCTCATTTCTGCCTTACACTATGCACTATTTTATATGTGTAATGTATAAGCATGGCAATAAAAGCATACACATGCAAAGTTTGGGAGAACCCAAGAAAAGCATTTGCTGTTGTCGCTAATATCATTCATATGTTAAGATTCAAGTATTCTTCAACATCAACAGGCTCTCATGAGTCTATGGGGAGAAGCAGCACTATTGTGATAAAGAGATGTACAGCTGATTTTATGTTCAACTGATTAGCACAAATCTGGGTTTATTACAGATGTCACACCTGTCTGTATACTGCAGGTGATGTTAATATACCTAAACTGTCCATAATATGCTGGAAACGTCGCATAGCAGTGCGATATATATATATATATATATAAACGAGCTTTTTATATGTATATGTGAGAAAAAGAAAATAGTATGTACAAGGTAAATGTAGTTCGTGTGCTTTATGTGCATGTTCAAGGTAAAAGTAGTACAAGTTATTTCTGTGAACCTCTCTCACGAGTGTGTTCGTTCCAGTGTTGTTGCTGCCTTGTTGCCGAACTGACCCAAAAGTTCACTGACCAGAATGAAAATTTTGGCGAGATCTTTATTTTTGCCCATGTCCCTTCATGGGCTTGGTAATTTTATCAATATTCTTGTGAATTTGTGTATAAATAAAAAGTTAAACAAATTAAACATTAAAATGTAATTAAATTTGCCATTATCACTATTATTATTACTACTACTACGAGAAAATACAAAATAAAAGGCAAAGCAAAAAAACAAACAAACAAACAAAAAAAAACACTATGGCATTTACCCCACTGATCATATGTGATTACTGTCTGCTCACATGGGGTACATGACTAATCATAGGGGTAAATGTCTGCTCATATGAGGTAACTGATCAATCATATGGGACAACTGTTCACTGAAATGGGACTCTGCTCTCTGATCATACTGGATAACAGAGGACAAGAGACGGAAAATACACCAACAATGTGGAGTAACTCTGTTCAAATGGCTAATTGTAAGGGATATCTGCACGACTGTATGCGTTAACTGTCTGATCACATGGTGCAACTGTCTGATAGCATGGGGTAACTGTCCCCATTCATATACAACCCAAAAAAGTTGGGACGCTCTTTAAATCACGTGAGCCAATATTTTATTCACAACAGAACATAGATAACATAAATGTTTAAACTGAGAAATTTTACAATTTTATGCACA
>JAQQZR010000006.1:340794-359829 GCA_030068235.1 Notoglanidium macrostoma | reverse complement strand
GTATATGCCATACGTGTTGCTTCATAGTTTTGATGTATTCAGTAATGTTTTACAATGTAGAAAGCAAAAAAAAAAAAGAAAAACCTATGAAAAAGAGTAGGCGTGTCCAAACCTTTGACTGGTAGTGTATATATGAATTATGTATTATACAAACAGTTTATCACAGGTAAACACATGCATCTCCCTTTGGCCACAATCTACCGATCCTACAATGTCTACATCCAGCATGACATTGTGCCATGCCACAAAAAAGCTGTCCTAAACTGGTTCCACAAGAATGACAGAGATTTCAGTGTACGTCAATGAGTGCTGGATCTCGCATAAATGACAAAAGCACAAATCTAATAAAGGAATGACTGTTCTTCTTCTTCTGAAGCCATTACTTTATTGGATTTAGGCTTTTGTCATGCTGGTAGGGGAAATCTTTCTTCTGTTTCAGCTGTCTAACAGAGGCCTGCAGGTTTTGTGCCAAAATAGATTGGTATTTTATCTATGATTTCCTGTATATTGACTAGATCTTCACTCCCATCTGAAGAGCACAATGCTACCACAACCATGCTTCACCATGGGTATGGTGTTCGTTGGGTAATAAGCTATCTTTTTTTTATACCAAACTTGTCTTTCAAAATGATGCCCCAAACTCTACCCTGGTCTCATCATATCATAACACATTTTGCCATGCAGTTTTGATTTAGGTGGGATAGGAATTCTTTGTTGTAAATAAGGGCTTCAGACTATCCACCCTACCCTGTAGCCCAGATGTTTGAAAAATACAAGAGGTTGTTGTCACATGCAGAGAATTCCCAGTATTTGTCGGATGTTCCTGCAGCTCCATTGTGCTGTAGGTCTCTTGGCCTCCCTGATAAGTTTTGTTTTTGTCTTTTCATCTATTTTTGTGCTCCATTTTCTCTACTACTTCACAGTGTTCCTTGGCACTAATGTTTTTGAAATTCTTTTGTACCCCTCTTCTGATCGATGCCTTTTGAAAATGAGATTCTGTGTATCCTTTTATAAGCATTTTGCAGTCAGATGAAACCACAAAGGTGTCCAGAATATCCTAAAGAAACAGCTGATCTTTATTTAATGTGAGTAAGATTCACATCATTAATAACAGGTGTTTGATAATTACCTTTAAATTTGTTTTAATGTGACTGGGTAATTCTGTGCACAGTCACATGCCCTGTTAGAAAAGTTGTGTTATGCAACCTGAAATGTTTCTATTTGTTTCTCACTTGAATTGAAAAAACCCACAGACAAATAACCACACACGCTAGCATTCACACCTATGTGCAATTTAGAGTAGCCAGTTGACCTAATCTGCATGTTTTTGGACTGTAGGAGGAAACCCACGCACGCATGGCGAGAACATGCAAACTCCATAGGGAAAGGCACCCTGGGTGACCCGGGGATCGAACCCAGGATCTGAACCCAGGCCTACAGCTTTTTTTTTTTTTTAATGAGAAATAGAAAAATTACAGAGAAATAGAAAAATCAGATACAATCAGGTAATCATATTCAATTAATGCATGAGAGTGGTTGAGTAGTTGCTATTATATTATAAATGGTCTGCTAATGTCATGATATTACAGTAGCTCCTGGTTTTTGTTATAGCAGCCTTGCTATACTTGCTTGTTGGAGCAGTTGTAGATTCCAAGTCCAAGGGTCCTCACCATCCGAAGTCATAAATTCTTAGCTTGTGATCATATGAAACTAATTTACATTGTACACTGATTAACAATATTACCATATAAGCTATTTGACTTAAAGTGAATTATATAGTGAATTGAGTTATTGTAATTATTGTATTGACAGGCCAACCTGAAAGATAATTAACTTACAGTGATTTCTCCATTCTGACTGAACTGAAAACAGATGAACTTGTTAGAACGCTGCACAGAGCACAGTGATGTTACATCAAGTTGCTCCAAGTGCAAGTTCTCATTTATTTCTGCATTCATTAAACACATCAATCAACTCTGTTCTACAACAACTGTATAACAAGCCAAGCTTAAAGGTTATAGCAAATCTTTAAAGGGTATAATAAACCTTTTAAGTTAAAGGGTTATAACAAACCTTTTTATACATTAACCCATGGAACTTATTTCTTTTTCAGTTGCTCATATTCATGGATTTATTTTTTTCATGTATTCCAAGGAGTTTCTAAGTCACAGTTATGCCTTATTTCATGACTTGCTCACTTCTTTTCAGCTTGTCCTTCCGTGTTCATGAAGAAGCGTTCTGTGTATACTCTATCACTCATAAAGAATCAGTGGCAAAATATTTCAAGTTGTTTTGACGCTGTAAAATTGGTAAAAGTGCTGATGTTTTTAACATTTGTACACAACAACATGGCGAGGATTATGTAGGACGTGGGAACTCAGATCCCTATCTCCTTCCCCAAGTGAAAAGTCAGCAAAAAACATTTTTCCCATTCTCATCAGCCAGTGCTTTCTGCGCACACCCTTCATATGTCTATTCATCATGTTTGTGTGTATACTAATCTCCTTTTACTCTTCAACTGGGAACAGTGCTACGCAATGACATCAGTGATCTCTTTATGATTCTAAATATACAAGGAGTATTTTATTATCAGAAGTATTCAATTTTCTTCTACATATACATACATTCAATACATGAGCAATAACAAGAGAGCGCATAAGAACTACAGATGTTTTAATGATATGTTATTTTATTCATTAAATGCTGATTAAATTGTTCAATTCATCGGCTTTCAGAGTGCTTCAGAGCGAGGGCAAAGTTGAAAAACCACAGGATATTTGAAACACCTGCATGCTTCAGGAGTTTCAATTCAAAAGATCACTATGTTAAAAACAGACACATTTCCTATATAAAAACTGCTATATTTGTGGAAACATTTAATCCAGACTAAAATATAAAAACATGCCCCCTAGCAACCAGCCCCACCCCAATTTTGTGAACATCTAGGTCATTGTGAGGGACAATCACCAGGATCATACTATCTGTGCCAGACTCTCTCTAGTTCCGCCACTCACTCTTTTTCACTACTGCTTTTCTTGCTTTTTTTATTATTATCTCAATCTGTCTCGCCCTCCCTCTCTCTTTTATCCCCCTTTGTCCCTTCTTGTTCGTCTCTCTTCCTCTTTTGGTCTCTCTTGCTGTCACCCCTCCTGTTTTCTCACTCTCTCCCAGCATCTTATTATTCCCACCCTCTTCTCTCTCTCTCTCTCTCTCTCTCTCTCTCTCTCTCTCCCTCCCTTTCTATATGGGAATGAAAGACATATTACTCCACAACCTGGAGTGTGTCAGTGCAGGAGAAAGAGAGGTCTCATTGAACACACAGAAGGGAATGTAGCTGTTTGGTTGTAAATGAAAAGCAAAGTGCTGAGAAGAGACACAGGACTAAAGCAGCTTGCTGATCGCAGGACATCACTGAAAGCTTGGTTTATTGAAGAAAGAAAATAAGCAGATCTGTTTTTAACCATCTGAGATGGAGGGAGAGATAAAAGAAGGGAAGAAGATCCAGTTTTCTGTTCCCTCTGCAGGTCTGATTCAGCTCGACCCCAGACAAGTGGAGATGGTAAGAAAAACAGAAAAGTGTAAGTTATATTGGTTTGAATCATACTATGTCTGAAATTCTGACATGAAAACAGAGGAATCTTGTGAGGTAAAAGTAACCTGACAGCTCATTTTCTGCTATAAAAAAACAGATTCTCTTTACCACTACTGGCACAGAGTGGATAAAAATAGCAGCAGATTTGCTTGTGTGATGGTGAAAATGTGTGTGAATTCCTTTGGGCTAAAGACGTGGGATCAGATTCTCCATAATTAGAGTTAGAAAATGACAACAACAACAAAAAAAAGAAAATAGAAATGAGTGCTTGTGTATATATATATATTTTTCATTTCTAGTAAACTCGAATATTTAATTTCTATTATTTTTTTTATAATTACTAATTAAATTCCAACCAGAAAGCTCATGATCATATTGTAAATGAACATCTTGCATTACCATTATCCATTATTGCAATGCTTCTAAAAGTAAATTTGGCTTCGGTTGATAGTAAATTCAAATTGTATTGCTGGATCAATTAGTCATTAAGTGGTGCATTCAAACCCAAATCCTGCCATAGTTACCATAGTAACCAAAGTCAAGGCCATGTAGTTTCATACATATTTATTTGACAAATTTATACAAAAGAAGTCATTACAAAAGCCACAAACAGTAACCCCTCCTGCTAACCCTGCTGCTCATCCCTGGAAAACACAGGCATCCATCCTCTTAATAAATGTTAGATATTTTCAAATTGCTGTACCGTTTAGTTGTTTTCTTAAAAATCATTTGTCTAAGAGCTAGCATGTGGCACAACAGAAAAGAGTTCCAGTAGCCAAAAGTCCTCAGTCGTGCTTGGTAGGAGGGACATCATACTCTCACTCTCCTGTCAATCACAATGACACTAGGCAATCATTAACATTTGTATGTAGAAGAGGGTAAAATAGCACTGTTCAGGAGAAGAACGTGTTTGCTCCACCCTCCCTGGCTAGTGGGTGGGAATTGGAAAATTGATAGGATGTTTGGAGAAAATGTATGTGCTATTAGTATCTGTAATTCAGAAACTGTTTAATTTCTACCAGTACTTACCATGTCCTCATGTTAACCCCACCTCTTATGCGAACCTTACCCATTCAGAGATTTTACAGCAGGATGATCAATTTGTGTCAACTATAAGTTGTTGGGAAAGTACATTTTACTTTGGAAATACAGGAGTTCTAATTATAGGTGAGTTTGTTGATAGCATCCTATAGTTTATAGATTTTACCGAAAATATGATTACTCAAGAATGAGACTGTGGTAGCTCACTAGTGGTTTGGAGAAAGTAGGAAATGAATAATGTTAATATTTTCATTTCACTCGCTGCATCAAAACACACACATCAGAATGATTTATTTTGAAAAATACCGTCTCAGTGTGATGGGAAATGAAATTTGACCTGGTCAAAACATCTTGCTTTTCAGTTCAGTGTTCGTGTTAAAGGGTAAAAAACATTCAGATTGTGTGGTTTTTTTTTTTTTTTTTCCAATATCATTGGCAGTGTATATAGCGCTTCTGGCAGTAATTCAAATCTCATGATCATTTTAATATGTCGTTGTTTCTATAGTAACAGCTTATTCACAGGGACATACATTATGAACACTTCACAGAATAAATAAAAGCTTTGGGATGTGTCATTATAGGAAAATGATCCACTTCAGGTTGGGAACAGTAACTAAGTTTCATGTTGTGCTGCAGCTACTTCCATTTCCATTTATGTCATTTGGCAGACGCCCCTTATCCAGAGTGACTTACATACTTCTTATTTTATGTTTTTATACAAGGGAGCAGTGAAGGTTAAGGGCCCAGCAGTGGCAGCTTGGCGGTGCTTGGATTTGAACTCATGACCTTCCGATCACTAGCCCAACGTCGTAATCACTGAGCTACCACGGACCCCCATACTTCCATACATAGATCAAAAAAATATATAATACACTAGTAAGAAACCATGTTCAGATATTATGATATAGAGATTTAATGCTGACTTGTGCCTTTTAACAAAAATATCTACTTTGATTATACAGTGAACTCAGTGAACTCCATCACTAGTGACAGAGGTTTATGCATCAATCTGCTTGACAACAGATGACGTAGTGGGTGTGTGTGTGTGTTTGTGTGTGTGTGTGTGTGTGTGTGTGTGTGTGTGTGTGGTGAGAAACTAGTTCAGCATCAGGTATACTGTGTTATGACCCAATTAGCTGGAAGATAAGGTCAGGAACAGAGGATAAGGAGAGGGAAAGAGAGGAATGGATGGAGGGATTATAGGACTGAAAATAAGAAAATAGAGAAAAGGTGGGTGAGTGGAGAATAGACGAGGCTTGAGTGATTACATAATGAAAAAAGCTGCTGTAGTTAGAAAATGTGAAATGCAGAAGATTCAGTAATTTTGGCAAATCTCTCTGTGTGTGTGTGTGTGTGTGTGTGTGTGAGAGAGAGAGAGAATAAACACTTATGATGATTATAAAAAAAAACTACAAGTAAGCAAACAGACAAAACCTGTGATTAGAGACTCATTTTCACATCAGTAGATGATCAGTTCATGTGGACTGTGGGAAGACCGTGAGTTTTGTTTCAATGTGGATGGTCTGTGAATAGTAATGGCTTTGTTAAGCCACTAAATGACCCACAAACCACATTATGGGTACAAGACGTGTGTGTGTGTGTGTGTGTGTGTGTGTGTGTGTGTGTGTGGTGTGTGAGTTTAACAAAAAGGGGCATTACCATATAAATAGACTTGGCTGAGGAAGATGCCTACAAAAGAAGGTTGAAGAGCGTGTGTATATATAGTGTTAGAGGGACTAGACTCCCCTGGGTGGGTGGATTTCAAACTAAGAATGTTGTTCATGGTGAATATAACATGTACTTTCAGATGCTTCGTGTGTCTCAAACGTCACATCATATACTAATGAGTCCAAGGCCCAATTACCAAAAAGCATTTAAAGTTAAGATCATCTCAGATGTTGTATTGCGTGTGTGTGATCAATGTGATGTTTGTTCTACTATTTAATGATGCTTTCCTGAAACTCGCCTCAGGACATTTCTCTCTGATGGCCAAGGAACTGGCTTAATACATTCACTAGTCCTTTAAATGAATGATTCTCATATTAACTCCAAAATGATAAGGACATGTACTGCACAGAATCCTAACAAAAATGCTTTCTTAATGTAACAATAATGCTGCTACACATCTACTCTACGTAATGACCTTCGGGATTATTAGCAGTTGGCATCAGTTGTATTGCTGCAGTTGTACTGCAAGGTTTCTATGCAGTTTGATATGATTTATTGCTCTTCACTCATTTATAAAAGTGAAAAAAAATAACAAGGGCAGCGTGATGAGCATTTCAATCCACTGTATGTGGTCTACATGACAATTTCATGTGACATTATATATTATATATCATGTAACATAGAATATCATGTATATCATTGCATATCATGTAAGGGAAATGTGCCATGGCTATGGTTGGCAAATTGCTGTGGTATAAAAGGAATATACCACTTTTGGACATGCTGTTATAGAAAAACAATCATCTCCTGGGTGAACAGTGACTCTACTTCATCATACCATTCAATATTTTTAGATTTATCAGCTTATCAGGGTCAGCTCTGAATGTACCATCATTTCTGCAATATAAATCATAATGTTAAGTTGTATAGAACAGAACTTGCGAGCTGTGAGCTAGTAACACAGTAACGTGGCTATAAATGGACTCTGTGCTTAGTGGTCAGTGTGGGAATATGTGTTGGCGAGGAATTAATTTATACATAGAATAGTGTATTACATAATAAATATATATAAAAGATAAGTAGTTGCCTTGACTGTGGCCTTAGGAAGAAGGATTTAAAGCAGATCTCTGAAAACCTGGCAGATTAAACTTACTTTGAACCAAAAGTTCCTATTTTTAATGTGGCTAAGGAAATGTGCAGTTATATGCCAAGTGTGTAAACAAGCACAGGGTCACTGATGATGCAGGTAGACTTTAATACACTCAGGACAGTTTTCTATTTCAGCAGGCTTAAAGACTGTCTGGACACAACGGACATCAAATAAAAGTCACTTGGAGTCTAAAGTCCTGCAGGAGTAAAATAACAGGCCAAGTAATCCTTTTATTCTCTCATTCTGCAGTTACACAAGATGTCATTATGGATTTAGGACAAATTTTAACACTGATTAAATGCATCACTCAATTTTTTCAACTTCCTGCTATACTTCTATGTGATGGACAGACATGTTGATTGGATTTCGCACCCTCTTTCAGGATTACTTGGGGTGTGCATATGCATATTGGATGGATTTTATGCCTCGGCTGATATCCATGAACTTCCTTTACATAGCTGCCTAACTGTACCGTTCTGTGCCAGGTTACAACTGAGCCTCTGACCACAAAAATAAAACAAAACAAAACAAACATACCACACTGTGTTGTTTTGCCTTAGAAAATCGAGCTTGTGTTATCATGATAAAAGAAGCCCACCCTATCTATGTCTTCTTAGATAATGGGAATTTCTAAACAAATATCATGTTTATGGTAAATCACTATATTTGTTTGGATGATTATCAGACTGGGATTTGACTTATCATATAAACATTGCATAAAATGGCTTAAAAGAATTCCTGGCTATATGTGCTGGTAAATGGATTATAAATGTAGCGTATTTGTCAATTATGGATTTTTGGTCATTTGGAATATTGCCAAACACGTATATCATATGATAGCATTTCTGTGCAGTGACAATTCGAGATGGTGTAACTTATTTCTGTTTTGAAATCAGATTCGGCGCCGAAGACCAACACCGGCTACACTGTTCCGCTTGACAGATCACCCGTCTCCGGAGGAAGAGAATCCCAGCTTTCTGGTGAAGTGGAACATGAAAAATAACTGTCTGCAATACATACACTAAAAGCAACAAACTTACGAAGGAAATAAAGTTTTAAAGAAAACAACCGATTTTAAGATATTTCTATGGCCTATTTGTATGTATTTGTACACATAGGATTTAGATCGTATGTGTAGTAGTATGCTTTTTAAAATTAATTATGCTTTTTTGATTAATAAATGTGATGTGTCAAATAATAAATTTTCTTGTCACTATTTGAAGCAAGGTGATATTAATATCAGACTTTTATATTTTAGTTGCTTGCCTGTGAAAATGGAGTTTCAAAGCCCAAGAATATGGACCCAGCCATTTATCAGCCTCCTTCACTCCAAGGTAAGAAGTGTATTTATGGAATTTCATTGATGGTAAACAACCATAATAACACTGCTAATAACACTGCTTTGAGTGGCCAGCTGTGAAGTTAAAGAATCACACACCCACACATGTTCAAGTTTAAGGTCAATTTGCTTTTATTGTCATTTCAACCATATACAGATGATACAGTACATAGTGAAATGAGACTATGTTTCTCCAGGACCAAGGTGCTACATATAAGACAACACAGAAGTACAAAAGTGCACATGTGCAACAGAAGACCACATAAGACAACATAAAGTGCAGGTGTGCAAACGTGCAAACACTGCGAACAGTGCAAACAGTGCAGACATCACAAAACAAGACAGTGCAGCGCTAATCCAAATCGAATGTGCAAGAATTCCACAATGCTTGTGGCTTTGTGGACGCAGCGTGTGTGGTTAATGTCTGTGATGGAGGGAAATGAGGCTCCGATTATCTTCTCAGTTGCTCTCACTATCCACTATAGTTTCCATACCAGACAGTGATGCAGCTGCTCGGAATGTTCAAAATTGTCCCTCTGTAGAAGGTGGTGAGGATGGGTGGTTGGAGATGGGCTTTCCTCAGACTTCACAAAAAGTAGAGACGCTGCTGGGCTTTCTTGGCTGGAGTTGAGGAACCAAGAGAGGTTCTTTACCAGGTGAACACCAAGGAATTTGGTGCTCTTGACTATCTCCACAGATGTTCCTTCAATGTTCAGTGGAAAGTGGTCGCTCCATACTCTTCTGAAGTCAACAATCATCTCTTTGGTTTTGTCCACGTTCAGAGACAGGTTGTTGACTTTGTTCCAGTCTTTTAGCTGCTGCACCTCCTCTCTGTATGCTGACTCGTTGTTCTTGCTGATGAGACCCACCACGGTCGTGCCATCGGCGAACTTGATGTGGTTCGAGCTGTGCATTGCTGCACAGTCGTGAGTCAGCAGAGTGAACAGTAGTGGACTGAGCACACAGCCATGGGGGGCCCCTGTGCGGTGATGCTGGAGATACTGTTTCCAGTCCGGACTGACTGAGATCTCTCAGTCAGGAAGTACAGGATCCAGTTGCAGAGAGAGGTGTTCAGACCCAGCAGGCTCAGCTTCCCAATCAGGTGCTGAGGAATGATTGTGTTGAATGCTGAACTGAAGTCTATGAACAGCATTCGTACATAGGTGTCCTTATTGTCCAGATGTGAAAGGGCCAGATGTAGGGTGGTGGCAATAGCGTCATCTGTAGACCGGTTGGTGCGATAGGTGAACTGCAGGGGGTCCAGTGATTGAGGCAGCAGGGTCTTGATGTGCCCTATGACGAGCCTCTCGAAGCCCTTCTTCGTGATGCGTGTGAGTGCAACGGGACAATAATCATTGCGGCAGGACACTGAAGACTTCTTTGGCATGGGAACAATGGTGCTGGCTTTGAAGCACTTTGGAACAACAACAGTGCTCAGGCAGATGTTGAAGATGTCAGTGAGAACATCTGCCAGTTGGTCTACACATTCTCTGAGCACTCTCCCAGGGATGTTTTCTGGTCCAGCAGTCTTCCATAGGTTAACTCAGCGAAGAGTTTTCCTCACATCCGCAGTGGTCAGTCGCAGCACCTGGTCACTGTGAGAAGGGGTGGTCTTCCTCGCTGTTGTGTCGTTCTGTGCGTCATACCGTGCAAAGAAGTTGTTAAGCACATCAGGTAGGGAGGCATCACTGTCACAAGCAGGTGTAGTTGTCCTTTTGTCAGTGACGACTTGGATGGCCTGCCACGTGCTTCGCGTGTCACCGTACACACACACACACACACACACACACACACCCAAAGATATCTTTGTACCTTTGTCATCAACTGTTGATGAAGAAAGGTGACCTTTCCCAATAAATGGAGAAAAAAGAGGATTTGGCTAAATGAAAGCGATGATAGACTCAATATGAGTCATCACTTATTAAAAGAGGAACACACACACACACACACACACACACACACACACACACACACACACACACACACACACACACACACACACACACCCACACCAACCCACACAGATCCCTTATTGTTCAAATAACTACGGTGTGCGGGTGTTCATTTTGATGTGTGAGACTTTGAGACAAAACTCAGGTAAGAAAATTTAACTGAAGCAAAATTTACTTTTCATTTTGCTAAAAAAAAAAAAGGGGGGTAGCACATGAGGCATTTCTATTTCAAATCACCTGTGGTTTGTTTATTATTTTATGCCATTTGACCAAACAAACCTGACTGTACAGAATCTGGGATTGATTTTTCTCCTAGGATTACAACTTCACAATAAAAGTGGTAATACCTGACCTTCACATCTGACTGGCCTTCATTTAAAACATATTTGTAATGAAGTCTATAGGTTTAAAAATGAAAGATATAAAATTGTGTTATGTTCAAAACAATAGGACCTTTTCATTGACATCAACTGATTGTTAACAGCAATCTATGGTTACTGTTGAAATATATGTTACTGTATGTTACTGTGATATTCCAATATATTAAAGTAACACAGTGCCTTGCAAAAATGGTCATTCCATTTAGAAGTCATTAGATTTGTCTCTATGACAAATTACACATATAGTTCCTGCCAATATTTTTTTAATTGCACACCAATTTGATCAAATTGTCAAAGACAAAGTTCATTTATTGTCAAAAGACTTTTATTTAAAAAAACCCTGAAAAATGTTGAATCCCCACCCCCATCTCATCTGACTGTAGCCACAAAGGCAACCATCATCACATAGAGTTGACAATGAAAACAGATCCACGCAACATATAGCCTTCTTGATTTATTTCTAGCACAAGTTTTTATCAAAGACAGTTTGTACAAACTCTTTTGATTAAGCAATCTTAAAATGTATATGAAAATGACTACAAGGATAGATAAACAATACGTATAAACTAGACAGGTGTCTGGTACTGTGTGTGTGTGTGTGTGTGAGAGAGAGAGAGAGAGAGAGAGAGAGAGAATCAAATCATGTGTGTGCTCACAAAGCTTTTCTTCCACCATTCTGTTTTCATTCTCTTACTCTGTAAATAAAATAAGTGATCTGTTTTTTTTTTTTTAGCCCAAATCTATCAGTAACTGGTGAAGCTCTGGTGGTATAACCTAATTAGGTTAAATTTAGATAAAATAGCAATGCATTTCCACAGACTCTACCTGTTTACTGTTTCACATTGTCACGTCGTCATGGTTTAGCTGGACACATGCGCAGGTGAGGAAACGGCATAGTAAAACTCATTGTTTTTATTAACACACACAGGCAGTGGTACAGAAACAGCAGGCAAAAGAGTAATCCAGAACAGGAACAGGTCGAGCGATCGGCGAACAGAGTATACTAAGAAATCCAAAAAGCAAGAACCAACCCACACAAAAACTTGTCAAAGCCTCACTATTCAAAAGCACAAGTTTGGGGCTATAAAAAGCATGTTTATAAGGCTTCAGCCCAATAGTCTGGTCTGAGGCACGCCCCTGGTTGTACCACCTTTGCTGCTATAACAGTTTTAAACCTGTTCAGGTTGGTACAGAGCTGCACAGTGCTTAGGAATTATTTTTGCTCATTCTTTCTGGCAGATTTGATCCATGTTCTATAAGTTGTTTGTTCACTGCAAACAATATTTTCATTCAGATATTTTCAAACAATGCGACAAATTCTCAATGCGATACAATTCTGAGCTTTGACTTGGCCACTATCGAACATTCACATTTATGTGGTGGAATGGTACACAGAAGTCACGGTTTGGTAAAATGCGACAAAATCTTCCAAATGCATAAGGCCATATTTCTTTTAATTTACTGGTTGTTCTGCCTAGTGTCATATAGTCTCCCCTGAGGTAGTGTTTACAGCCTGTAGTGTATTAAGTCATAAAATGTAAACAGTGATCATACACTTGATCAGATTTTTATAAAATGATGTAATATAATGAAAATAATGTAAACAAATAAGTCACAATCAGCTAGAAAACTGAAAAAACTTACTACAAAATAAAGTACAAAATAAATAGAATAATAAAAAATAAAACTTTTGAATTAGAAGGAGAGTTTGTTCCATAGGCTATATTTAAACATTCAGCACTGAAGCCCAACCCTCCCCGCAAAAAAGCAAAGGAAAACACCCTTGCTAGTAGGGAGAGACTGAGATAGCAGGTGCAGCCAGGTACACTTTTGCCAACTGGCAACTTTGGTAACTTCATTATAAAAATAAGGAACTCAAACATTGTACCTTATTACATAGTTAAATCTAAACGCTGAACATACACTCTCCCATAGGCCATATTTTTATGATGGCTGATGTCAAACAAAAAGGTCACAATAAGCCCCCAAACTGAAAAGAATCTTTAATGCTATGAAAATTCTAAAAAAAAAATATATATTATAATGAGTGTTTAAATTAAAAGGCAATGCAGAACTGAACATCTCCTGTGTGTGAAAATACAAAATAAATGCAATGTAATAAAATATAAGGTAATAGAATCTGTGCCAATGTATCACATTTGTGATTAACTCGTGTCTATTGTAAGGCAATTATGTACAACCTGTTCTGCTCTGCTCAGAACTTCTGTGATGATGAGCTTTTCATGGCTCTCTGATCATGGGCAGGATCCAAGTGAGGAAGTGTCTTGAACTTTGGGTCCAGTGCACCATTTATTAAAGAAGTCCTGAAGACCAGGGTCAGAGTGTCTGTCACGAGAATGCGAGTGTCATCATCATTTTGTTCCATGGATTTCAGGATAATTTTTTGAGTGGTAGAATCATTAATGTAGTGATGTTCTTCAAAGGCATCATATTCTTAACCACACTCCCTGCTAAGCTCACCTCTTGGTCAGGTAGATTGGAAATATCCTTGTTCTTTATGGCACTCTCTATTAATGCAGAGTAAACAGCAGTTTTCTGTTCCAAATACCACTCGACCATGTCATAACTGACGTTCCAGTGTGTGGACACATCATTGATGAGATTGTGTTTTGCCAAGTCAAGCATCTCTTGCTTACACTCCAAAACATGAGCAGCCGTTGTGCTGTGGTCCAGAAAAGAAGCAGGGGGGTCCTCTAGTTTCTCTGGTGTCCCACTGGAATGATCCTCTAGTGGGTCATTTCCACTCACTATAGTCATGTTAATGAGTGTGACTGACTTAGACACCAATCAACTTGAGGTAATGTTTGAGTTTAAGGTGTCCGGAAAGAACTTGCACGTGTGAAACTCGCATTACGTTCATCAATCTTCACACCTATGTTCTTATGCCGCA
Source organism: Notoglanidium macrostoma (assembly GCA_030068235.1). Lineage (NCBI taxonomy): Eukaryota > Metazoa > Chordata > Actinopteri > Siluriformes > Auchenoglanididae > Notoglanidium > Notoglanidium macrostoma. Next base: position 345,796 of record JAQQZR010000006.1, on the reverse strand, counting down.
TATTCTTAATATGACTGCCTGCACCGAATTGTAACGTCCAAATTGTGATGTTTCAGTACAAATACACATACTGTTCCAACCCTTAATGTATATATATACAAACAATAACAAAATGATCATTACCAAATAGTTTTGTTCTATTTTTTTAGATGAATCCTTACATATTGCTAATATATTAAGATGAACACTACAACACACAAACAGTGTGTAACTAATTGTGACTCATGGAATATTTTCTGCTTGCTGTTCATTTCATAGCAGTTCAAAAGATGGCACAAGCTTGCATCAAATCTCCAGACGCTCCTTCATCAGAATCATCCGATAATGAAGATGTTTCTTCACATGCTCCTAGAGGTGAGACCTTATTTATTTAATTAAGCTAATTAATAAAAGTCATAAAAGGATGATTCTACCATTCTTCTCCAGTATACTGTAAATCCAAAATAGTGAGTTCATATTGTTAAGAAAGTTACAACAATCAGACAAAAAAGATACTAAAATAGATTGAAAGATTTTCAAATAGCCGGCAATTCCATGCCTCACTACTAAGTAATAAGTACTATTCTGCATGCAACAACACAACAAAAAGCACCATGGAAGAAGAGTCACAGTGTTTCTATGTGATATGAGTAGTCTGCTGTGAAGCTGTGTGAACCAAATCTCCTCACACACCGTAGCTGGTACAATGAGTGCCGCCGCACCACGGCCATAAGTGTGAGATAAGTAGATTAGTCCAATACTCCTAGCAGGCTGAAGACCTAAAATGGCAAAAATGGCTTAAATTTGATTCTATGGCAGTTTATCCATCCAACATTTTACCTCATTTACAACATTTTTTATCCTCCATGTTTCACTAAAACTTGAATAATTTCTTCTCAAATGCTCACAAAATATCTCCACCATTTACCTTTACCTGCCGGGTTCTAAATCACCGTTAACTTCTTTCTTTCTTTCTTTCTTTCTTTCTTTCTTTGGCTCTTTATCTTTTCTGTAAACTAAACTTGTACATTTATCATTTGGCAAACTGATATATTTAAGTAACTTTTTGGATTAAGCACTAAAACAAAAAAAAAAAGAAGAAAATTAACCTTGTAGACATTCAGTTCGACTACATCAGGCTTGAATGCATGTAGAAAGTAACAGTAAACAAAACAAAACAAAAATAACACCCAGCCATATACCACAAAAATTATAAGAATTTGAAATGAAATTTGTATATTGTTAAAGAATAATTTATTTGTACTTTCTTTAGGATGCTTCCTTTTAGGATTTTTTTTTATTTTATTGAATGGCAAATCCAACCAATCAGAACATCAGTCAGTGTCTGAATGTCAGAAAGTAGAGGTAGAGGAAAAGGATAAAGAAAAGGGTAAAGTAGATGAGGGAGGACAAAACACTGATGAGGAAGGATGAAAGTTAATATTAAGTTTATATCATTGAGAGGAGAATTCACCCTGGCAAATGTGAGTTACTGCCACACGAAATTCTCCTTATTTAAAAACATTTATTTATATGACAGAGATGATGTTCAATGCCATTGGGGTCTGAGTTCTGGGGCTCCATCAGTATTCATACTTTTATTCATAATCACTGAAACGGGATTGCATAATAAATGACCTTTATATATGTGTGTGTGTGTGTGTGTTTTGTATATTGCACATACAGATCCACCAGACGAAATCAAATCAGAGTGTCCGTCATCATTGGGAAGCTTGGCCAAAGAGGAGAAAGGAGAAGAGGATGCAGAGAATTTAAGAGCAGAAAGCCCAAAAAACATTGGGAGTGAGGAAAAAGGGGATGAATGAAAGCTGATGAGAAGGCAGAAAAGAAACTTAAAAAGAATTATATGACAATTTTATGGGAAGAAACATATTTTTTATAAAATGAGGAAATAAGGATCTCAGACAGACAAACACACACACACACACACACACACAGAGAGAGAGAGAGAGAGAGAGAGAGAGAGAGAGAGAGAGAGAGTGTGTGTGTTTGTGGGTGAGACAGAGAGAAAGGTCATGTTGAAGGCCAGTATATAAAGAAGTGAAGAAAGACAAGCTGTTGAAGTTATTAATGTGTCATAATGAAGCTTTAATCATTTTCTCAGACAAGAAATGTCAAGGTCATTGTAAAATATGCACATGTTAATAAAATTATATTAAGGCCAATATTTATTTGCTTTTATGCATCTAATCCAAAAGTTACGAACTACTGAACTAAGTATGAACTACTTTCATTTCATTAAGGATCAAAGACATTATTACAGAACATTTCACAACAATAGAAAATACTCCAGATTGTATAATTTTTATGTGAGCACTGATGCCTGTGGCCCATCCATCCATCCATCCATCCATCCATTATTTATACCGCTTATCCCTCAGGGTCAGGGGGAAGCTCTAGCCAGTCCCAACTGACTTTGGGTGAGATACAGGGTTACACCCTGGGCAGGTCACCAACTATCTAATTGCAGGGCTTACACAGAGACGAACAACCATTCACAATCACATTCACACCTATGGGCAATTTAGACCAACCAGTTTACCTAATATGCATTTCTTTGGGCCGTGGAAGGAAACCAGAGCACCCACACAGGCATGGGGAGCTCATGCAAACACAGAAAGGCCCCAGTCAACCATCACATTTGAACCCAGGACCTTCTTGCTGTGCTGCCCATGCCTGAGGATTTTATCCATAAATCTTTTATCAATAAAGTCTGTGATAATTCATGTAACTCAATTAATTGGGCACAAAACCTTTGATGTTGCCTGTTTTCTCTTCAGTGGCCTTTAAAAAAAATCCTTTTAGGATTTTGAAACCCTAACCCTAGGTCCTCACACTCATTCTAAATAGATCTGTCCTCATTAGTTTATGCCTTGCTCCAGACCCCTGGGCTTCATCCTCCTGAGGCCATATATAACACACAGAATAGCTATAATGTATGTTTTCAGGAAAAGTATTGTACCTTTTGGAAAACTGTACCTTTTAGTGTATAAACACTTGTCAATGGGGTAGTATCCTCTGGCAGACATTTCCTGTACCTGTAATTAAGGAATATAATCGTACCATATTCCACTGTACCTTTTAACAGATGACACTCTACCCCAAGGAAATATCATGTACCCCATCACTACCTCAGGAAAAGTAACATTTTCATTCATTAGAAGTTTTGTTCTTTCTATTCCTCCGTTTGTTCATCATTTTGTTCCTTCTGTTGGCAAAATATAACTTTTTTTACATACTCCTTTTGAGCTTTTACATAAATAGACTGTGTTTATATATGAAATTTAATCAATCATGAATACATTTTAATATGAAAAGTAAGCTCATCAGTTGATTTATGTGTTTGTATAATTTATATTTTCTTAAAGAAGCCACTATTTGTGAGATATTGAGGGACAGGGATGGCAAATGAAGCCACCTTGAAAATTGATTTCCCATAACATCATGTCCACAAGTGTACTTGGGGTATTGGAGTTATTTTTTAGTAATTAAGGCATCGAGTAGAGAATAATCAGGGACAAATGTGCACATTTTGTATTAACATTAATACATCAACTATTTATCATTAACTTAACATATGAACGAAAGTTCGAAATTAAAGTAATTAAGGCATGTTTAATGTGTGACTCATGAAGTCACTTGTGTTAATAAGCTAGATGAGTTTACAAACTGTATTATGGTAGAGTAAGGCTATCTACTACAACTATAGCTGTATATCCAGCATAATAAAAGTCACCATAGCAGAAACTTTTAGGACTGATCTCTGAAAGACAGGTCGGTTTTGTAGTCCGAGCGATCTCTCTCAACAGGTGATGGAAAAGCAGCTTGCAGATGAACAATTCAGCAGTCTTCTGATAAAGGAAGATCTCTCTCAAAGCCACAGTACTGGGCCTGTAATGGTGTGGCTCCTTCACGCTACCTTATCTTAGTGCCTTAGCTGCTTTCTAGGCACCTTGTCACCAGTGGATGGTTTTATTGGTTCTTGCTATGTCTTCAATTATGTGAGTCATGGATAAAAAACAGAATAAATGGCACCAAACAATGGCAAGCCACATTACGTCACTTGACATCTTTTGCCCCTATTACTGTTAAAGTTACTGCCCGTTATCTGATGGTGGCCTCTCTAGCATAACAGATTTGTTCACTTTACTTCACTCACCTGAAATTTATAGCCATTTTGACTTAATTTATACAGTGTGCTCATTATTAAACACATTACATGCTGTACATATATACTTTAACTTGATGATCCTTTTGGAATTAAAATTGGAATTTTAGGCTGAAGGCAGAGAATTGCGGTAATGAGGAGATGAATGCATGGACAAGTGTATCAACAGCACTGAGGCTTAGGGCAAAGTGAAGGTTTATTGGTATTGTAGTGACTCAAAACAAATTCCACTTCTGTTTTGCAGCTTTTAACCTAATCAGTTGGTTCATGATCACAACTGTGTGTGCACTTGAAATTTGATGGAGTATTCTGGAATTACATGCAAATTGGCGGTGCCATGCACACTGTGCCAGGTACAAACTTTTGTAAATCTAGTGACAATCTTAAGTTTGGTTTGTACAAACCTGTTATGTTCAGCTTCCTAATCAGGTGCTGAGGAATGATTGTATTGAATGCTGAACTGAAGTCTATGAACAGCATTCGTACATAGGTGTCCTTGTTGCCCAGATGCGCGAGAGCCAGATGTAGGGTGATGGCAATGGCATCATCTGTAGACCGGTTGGGGCGATAGGCGAACTGCAGGGGGTCCAGCGAGGGAAGCAGCAAGGTCTTGATGTGCCTCATGATCAGCCTCTCGAAGCACTTAATCACAATGGGTGTGAGTGCGACGGGATGATAGTCATTGAGGCAGGACACTGAGGACCTCTTTGGTACAGGAACGATGGTGCTGGCTTTAAAGCACTTCGGGACGACAGCGGTGCTCAGGAAGATGTTGAAGATGTCAGTAAAAACATCTGCCAGTTGGTCTGCACATTCTCTGAGCACTCTCCCAGG
>JAQQZR010000006.1:305331-316542 GCA_030068235.1 Notoglanidium macrostoma | reverse complement strand
CGCTCTCCCTCGCTCCCTCTCCCCCGCTCTCCGTCTCTCCCTCTCCCCCTCTCTCCGGCTCTCCCTCTCCCCCTCTCTCCCTCTCTCCCTCTCTCATTCTCTTGCGCCTTTCTGCCTTTCCGTGTTTCTCTTGGTGTGTGTCATCTTCCCAGCTCAGTATAACGAGGACACACATCTGGTTATGATGCAATAATGAGTATACTTTTATTTTATTCTCCTCCTCACCGAGACACATCAGCTCCTCCTCCTCTCCCTCCCTCTCTCCTTCTCTCTTCCACACACAGCTGGATTGTCCTACACCTTCCATTATCACCTGCGTTCAGACACGAGTTTATTTTTTTGTCAGTAAATAAATGACTTCGTCTTTGCCTCTCACCAGAAACACCAGCTATCTTTTATAAATTAATGATTGGAGAAATGAATACAAACTCACATGTTCCTCCTCCTCTGTCTCAGACTGGATTAGAGGAGTAACATGCTGCGAGACAGAAGGAGCTGGTTGACACATACGCACACGCACACACACACACACACACACACACTCTCTCACGTCTTTATGTGTAAGTGACAGACAGCAGCAGCATGGACACACACTAAACTCAGTTTCAAGAGATAAGAATTCTTTCTGTGAGGATGGAACGGAGTTCTCATTCCCTATGGCTACACACACACGCACACATACACACATTATCTCAGCATGCTAGATCTTCCCACACACTCCGCTGCCGAGTGCCGAGGTGATGTAAGCGGCTGGTTAAGCTCGGCCTCTTTCTCTCCATCTGTTTTGATGCTTGTTTGTGTTTTACGCGCCGGCATGAAGTGCATGAAGCCTCTGGCTCTGTGAGCGACTCTGAGCCCTGCTCAATACTCAGGATGTGTTTTGTGTGAGAGTGTGTGTGTGCACGTGAGACTGACGGAGCTCTCCTCTCCTTGTCTCTCTCCCTCTGCCTCTCCCGCACTGCCCCTGGCTCAGGAGTGGAGGAGTTAGTGCATTACTTCACAGATACAGCGTGGTACAGTACTTTACTCTAAAATACCCCCTCCCTCCTCCGTTCCACTTATCTGTCTGTCAATCTGTGTGTCTCTTTGTCTGTCTCTCTTTCCCAGTCTTTGCCTGTCTGTCATTCCCAGTATATCTCTCTGTCCCTGTCTTTCTGTGCCTCATCTTTCTTGCTCTCTCACTGTTTTTTTTAATCCTAACACTAACACCACCATCCTAATTAACACCAGTGCGCTCAGTAACAGGAGCTGGTGAGATTTGTGTAATAATATTTGCTTATTCTGTATATAAGAGCTAAAAATAATTTTGCATGATAATGATGAAGAGTAAAACAGCATTTCTGTGGATCCTTGCTGAGGAGAGTAGTCCTGACAAATTCTTATTCCTTCCATGTCACACGCATTCTGTAGTTATCTCGGCTTATTCTAATGAAGTCTATACTAATGATGATCACTGGAGAAATGATTTGTCCGATCGTGGTCCCTAGTGAACTAACGGTACTCCCTGAGAGACGTGCGGTTCTCACTCCAGTGCCTTCACGTCATTTCTCTGTGTATTAATAATGACGGCAGTGTGATAAGCCCTCCGTGTCATGCATGACCTCACCGCTCATGTTAAAACCCTCTCTGCTCAAAGTTCAATCATGCGTCAGTGCCTCTGTCCCGACGTGAACAGGGACTTGATGCAGCGTTTGTATTCTCATTCTAATTATTATTTAAAGTATGTGTGGAAATTGCCTGAGAGGCTGCATTGTTATTATTCAAATGTTTTCACAGTCAGTTTGTATAGCATTGAATTAAATGGAGATCAGGATGCGGCCATCCCGACGTGCCTGCCAGGTGGGCGTGGCTTTGAATACGCCCGATGGAGGATGCGTTCTTTTGGAAATTTGTCTTTTCAATCCTGCTTTTCCATGTTTCCACGTGTTTTCTCGTTTTCCCCTTTTAAGGCTTTTTGTGCCTTCTTCTTCATGATTTGTCTTCTCTCTCTCAGTCTCTCTGATACAGTGTCACATTTTGTCCTAAACCCTGACAAGACTGCATTAATTATTTACGGTGTGCAAAATTAGGCCGTTGGCCATTTTTCCTTTTTTTTTTTTTTTTTTTTTTTTGCTGTCCTCAAAGTAAAAGCTCTCTGGGAGGAGAGTCAGACTGGCTGCTCCAGCGCTGGGTCACACCATGCTACGATGTCCCTTTTCTCCTCTGTCTCACTGACTTCCTGAATCTGTGGGTATGAAAATAATGTATTTTTAAGGTCTTAGCCTAAGGCCAGAGGCAAACATTGACAGGTGGAGTGAGAGATGAGAGCAGCCGATGCATCGTTAAATACTACCGACTTTATTATAAGGAAGAAAATGGAGGTAGAACCAGCAGATGGCGCAGTAAGCCAGGAAATCCACTTCTCGGTGTTAGTGAGAACAATCTGCTCCATCTGGCCTCCTGTAACATTAGCGCTCGAAGCCAGAAACATCACCCTGACTGTCTAACAGTCCACGAAGATCTCAATATGATAAGATTCAGATTCAGTTCAGTTCCATTTCACGCTCTAATGTCTCCCAGTGTAGTCGAGAGTGAAACAGGGTCAGTTTGGACATCAAGCGGCCCTTACAGGAAGGCTGTGTGAAAAGCAGAACCCACATCAAAAGCTCCACTCCACAATAGCACCCGGAGAGCCATCCACTGCCGACCGGAGCATCACACGGAATAATTCTCTTTGAGGCAGCCGTGACAGACTCACGCCTGCGTATGTGGTCTGCTCCTGACTACTGCTCATGTAATCTTCGTGCGAGAGGCTCTGCGCATGGCGCTCTCACCCCTCGGCTGATTCGCTCGGCCCGTGAACCCGTCAGAGCAGAATCTCGGTGTCGTGTTCTTACCGTGTCAGCTGAAGAGGTGTGCTGCTGGTGTGCCGAGCGCTGTGTGCAGAGCTTTGATTGTGACCTCATACCCTCGCATGGAAGCCCAGATCACTGTTAATAAATGCAGCGCTGTTGCGTTTCCCTCAGCCCTGCCAACATCACTTATACTCTGGGAATCAAAGTCCTCTTGTACACCATGCTTCTTCTTTAAAGTCCCCATGAAATCGAAAGTAATGCGTTAGAGCTTTTTGTACGATTCTCTTGGTGCTGAGGAACACAAATAAGATGTGTGTGTATTAAAAAAAAATGTTTCCTTGTTTTTGGTTCATATTTGACTGTAAACAAACTGGGCAGGATAAACATCACAACAAACCGCCCAGGAGCCCAGGTGCGATCTGAGGCGAGGTGGCTGCAAGTTATTTGTGGTTTCTTTGAGATCCTACACATCTTAAAAAAAACAAGCTCTGTTTGAACCTCTTATTTAGCTGTGATGCTAAAGTACGGTTTAGATTTGGTATCTCATAGGAGATCAGCCTTACACCAACAGGATGTAAAAACAGAACAGCTTTGTCATTAGATGAATGTTTTGTCTGTCTACTGCTTTCATGTTATTTTCTGTAATTTGCAGTGGCACAGTTGCACCTGTTAGAAAATCATTTTATCATTTATAATAACTCTGTGCTCTTTTCCCCTCCCTCAGCCTCAGATACTACAGCCTTCCCAGCCCTCAGCCAGCGAGCGCAAGTTGGGACGTCCCTCACGCCAAGCCCTCTCCGAGGCCCCCAGTGACCGTGTGGATGGCCAGCCTGGTGACGGTCCAGTGAAGCCCCAGTCCTGCACTGTAGTTTTACCCGTTTCCACCACCAGTAACACCACGCTTCCTTCTTCTGTGCCCGCGACTGCGCCTGCTGTTAGTGCCGCTGCTGCCTCTTTACCCTCCAGCACTATGAACTCAGATAATCTCATCCTCCTGCTAAACTCCCGTCTCGGAATTGATGCGTCACACAGCCCCAGGGCTCACCTTAGTAACCACGTCCAGCTGAGGAGGGCAAATCAACAACCCGGTGACCTTCACACACTCAGCGGAGACAGGAAAGCTCCTGTTTTCATGAAACCCCGAGGAGGCGAGCAGGTCGGCTTGGGACGCGGAGCGCGAGGTGCATTTGGTGCTCACTCGGGTTTCAGTGGTCCATCCAGGACCAGACATCTGCCCCCACCATCCCGTGGCCTGCCCTCCATCAGCTCAGTATCACAGTCCAGTCTAAATCCTTCGGTGCACAGCTCGGCCGTCAGAATGAGCTCAGCTCATAAAGACGAGGAGATCGGCTCAGTCCGGCCTCAAGATCTGTCCAGCGCCTGTAACTCTCGCCTCCCTAAGCCAAAGAGCCATTAACCCTTTCCCTCTGCTCTGCTCTTCTTCTCCTCCTCTGCAGTGCTGCTCAGGGCATCAGCCTCCTCACTCCACGGCTCCCCGCGGCCAGGTCACCAGCTCCGAAAGGCTGCCGAGCTCGTATTTATTTTATCAAACGGCCCCCCATGTGTTTGATCTGCCCAGGCTCTGTACTTAAAACACACAGTTAAGGGCGAATCAGCACACGAGATGTTATCGGTACGTTGGGAGTTCATCAGGAAATTACTGGTGTGAAATTAAAAGCACTCTGACTCGTGAAGATCTAGAACGTATAATTGGCTGTGCTGTCTCAGTGGGAGGGGCTTCACATGTCAATCACGATGACACTGTCGAGTCGTATGCTCATGTAGGGCTGATGGCGCTTTCAGGATAGTCCGAAAAAACTAAATCCAAAAGAAAACAACCTACTCAATTCCCGCTCACAAGCCTTGGGTGAACATCCTATTTACTCAGTTTGTTATATTTTGACAGGCTACTGACAATCCCTTTATTGCCTTTAAATCTTCACAATCCTAATAAATTAAATTGGAGTGAACTTTTGACCTGACGGTTATTGACAATCTGTAAGAGCTTGATATTTTCCAAATTACGAAACACTAAACTCCCCTCAGCATCATCCTGCTGACGGATCGCTTGACGAGCAGCGTGTTGTTTTTTTAGTTAATGTAATAGATGAGTGCTGTGTGTGAAGGTCAGCTGCGGTTGGACACGTGTGTAAATGTTGTGTAGGAGTCCGTTCTGTCCGTGTGGTCCTTTAATGAAAATGTCCCCTTTCAGTCTGTTCCTCGGTCTGGTGTAGGAGAGCGAGGCGGCGTGATCCGTTACTGATGAATCAACGCAGTACTTTTCCTGTCCACCTACTGCGACGTTCGCTCTTTTTCGGCTTTGAGCGAGCGTGCTCACTCTCTGTTGCTTCATTATGTACTCAGTGGTGCACATGATCTACCCCAACATGTCCACCTCCTTCATCAAAACACGAGCAATGGAAAGAGAGTTGAGCTTCAGAGTAGAGCTGAAGAGACGCAGCAGCGCTCCGTGCACCCAATTCCCTGCCGTTTTCCGTTCTTCCTAAAGATCCTCCCTCAGTGTGTTGTGAAGATGGAGGTAAAAAGTGAGTCTCCGTTGCACACTTAGGCCAGGGTAAGGGTTAGGGTCTTGCGTCATTTTCAGTGATCCCTGCCCTGTGAATGGGGCGGAGTCATGCTGGAAGAGACCACGCCCCCAATCGAAATATATGTTTCAATTAATAAATGTCTCCATGTCATAAAGCTTTATATAATATATACTAAACATATAACCTTCCACCTCTGTAGTTCAGTGAAGCGAGTGTTAGTGTAATGATTCATTTATTAAACAAAGTCTTACACACACTGTACACACACACACACACACACACACACACACACACACACACACACACACAACTTCCAAGCTTTCTATGCAAGATTTTATTTCGTTGAGCTTCCTGGAGTACGTCACGTACTATGAGTGTGTTATTTGTACGTTGTGGCACCACACACACACACACACACACACACACACACACACACACACACACACCCGCCACCCAAACAGCTTCTTCATTAATGTAACTATAAATGGGTTTTAAAAAAAAGCATGACGTTGTTAATAAATAAAAAGTTGTAATCGTTTACAAGTCGCTGTGGTATAAGAGGACTGAAGTGCTTGAGATGTGCTGTTAATCAGGTAATCAGTGTGACAGTAACTCCACGTCGTCACACCACACTGTCGCTGATTATTCTCCTGTAACAGCACCACACAGTGTTTTATTCTGCACTTATACAGGCTCTTTCTGTGGCTTTTCATCTCTCTCTCTCTCTCTCTCTCTCTCTCTCTCTCTCTCTCTCTCTGTCACTCTCTCAGTCTCTGTCTGTCTCTGTCTCTCTCTCTCTCTCTCTCTCTCTCTCTGTCTCTCTCTCTGTCTCTCTCTGTCTCTCTCTCTGTCACTCTCTCTGTCTCTCTCTCTCTCTCTCTGTCTGTCTCTCTCTCTGTCTCTCTCTCTGTCTCTCTCTCTGTCTCTCTCTGTCTCTCTCTCTGTCTCTCTCTCAAACTCTTCTGAAAGAGACAGGAGTCTGAATCTGGTGTGATGTCCACGTCTGAGGATGGACCGCAGTTCAGACTGTCAGCAGCCGTGGTGTTTTAGCTCAGTGGTGAGCGCTCATGATTTTTCTAATTACTGAAACTCAGGAGCACAGAGACGTCTCTCAGACAGCGCAGATCAAATCCTCTAACTGTAATCCTCAAATCCTTCTGTAGGAGCCCTCCACCTCCAAAACACTGCTAGCACTACACCTCTGTCCCCAACACACACACACACACACACACACACACACACACACACACACACACACACAGAATCTCCCTCTAGAGAGAGTACTTAAAGTTCTGCTCAGCCTTAGAGAGTTGAAGTGGCCTGAAGTGTGTAACGATCCTGAAGTGTGTGTAGTAGTGTGTCTCATCTGCTGATGACAGCAAAAGCGAATGAGCTAAACGTGGTGCTACAGTGAGGACTGAGTAAAAACACACACACACACACACGATAAACACCTCTTCACTTGCGCAGCAGATGAGGACCAACACAGCGTTTGTTTAAAGAGAGAAGAGATTCGTGAACTGACTGAAAACCTGAATGTTTTCTTTTCCTGAGAAAGTACATTCAGAATTCCCGTCTTTTTTTTTTTTTTTTACTGATGTTTAGTATTTATTAGGCTTCAGCGCCGTAATTTTATCATAAGTTGCAAAACCATTTTCCCATTTTCCTCACATCATGCTGCTGGTGAATTCTCAATTCTGATTGGTCTTCTGTTGAGTAATTTTCTCTGAATTTCTATTCGTGCGTTTCTAATGTGTTATTCGTTGTAGTGCGCCATCGTTTCTATAGTAACAGCTCACTCGCAGGGACGTGTACAGCGTACCATCCACGGACAATAAACAGATTAAGCATGTGTGTAATTGTTGATATTTTGTCAGAAGGCATTTATTTATGTAACGTTTCCGGAAGGAGTCTCCAGTGTCAGAGGAAAAAGCTGCAACGTTAAGAACAGAGGAGTTTATGCTTCTTTGCATTTCTCGGTAACATGACAAGCTGCGGTTTTTTTTTGTTGTTGTTCAAGAGAGAAAAAAACAGAGTCTGGTGAAGGAACGACTGTTTATAGCTGCTATAAGTGACATTTTGCTGATGTTCCACAACATTAAATTGACTAAATTCCAAAATTGTTGACAATTTGCTGAGGTGTAGGAGGAATGAAACAGTTATGGGAGTGCTGTTATAGGGAAATAATCAACTCTGGGACAGTAAGCCCCTCCCACAACCCTGTCACTGATTAGTTTCCTGTACCGGCACACCCCTAAGCGTTCTAGCTGCATGTGAAAGGTGCAGCAGTGTCGAGCACAAGTGCCTAGTAATCATTTAGCAGATTTATATTTCTGAGCCTTCGATATTATTCACGTTTTTTGTGGTTTGACATTTAGAGAGAATATTTCCTCTCGACTGAAGGCTTTCCTGGGTGAGGTTCAGTTTCAGCTCCTGCCTCAGACAGTTCCTGTAATTTACGGCGGCATGTCGTTGGTCACTAACTTTTCCGAAGCTCCGCCCACGCGTATAAGGTGTTTGGGTCACTGGAAAAGAAAGTTTTCCATACCACCCTCCAAAGTGGAGAAACGTTATGCCTGTCGTGAGTCTCATAAATGCTGGGACTCGGGTCCCGTTACTCTGTAATTTATGATTTCATTTCTCTTTGCTTTATTACACACCCACAACGGAGCTGAGGTTGGGAAACATCCAAGTGCATGTGGTTTGGGGTTAGCTGCATTTCCTCCGATGAATATTAATAACCTGGACTTCGTGTCTTCTCGTCATGTCTGATGTTTAAACGCTTACGATGCGTGCTTCACGTACTCTCACCCCCGACTTCAGAGCAGCAGTCATGCCCGTGCTGTAGAACTGCGCAGCAATCGTCTCACGTTCATAAGAATTCTATAGTATCACTCGCTATATAACGTGACCTCGTGGTTTAGGCCACGTGACTGTACTGTCTGATATCTCTCAATAATAAGGACAAACCACACAAATAAACAAAACAATAACCATGAAAGGATCCGTCAGTATTAACGTGTCATCTGATATCTAACAGCATGTAATGGAACCACCTTTCTTCTGCTTGACGTCTGACGTTTGTCCTTTTCTTTAAAAGACTCACCATCATAACGCTCTGCGAGGGGAAGAAGTCGTAGAAGTCGCATGTTTCAGTTCTTGCTCAAAATCTCTTTTGTTCTGGCTGCAGTTCCTTCACCTCACGTGACTGTGGATGATTGTTTTTAAAAGCTCCGTGGTGAATATTTCATCATCATCAACACGTCTCCTTTAAAATGTAATGTATTGATTTGCTTTGCGTTGTGGATTGACTGATATATTTCAATTTTTTTCTGTTTACACACTGGATCTTAAAGTTGTGCAATAAGAGAACAGATCATGCAAAGGATGAGAATTTGCACTGTAATGTATGATGTGTAATTTTGCTTAATTTATTAAATGTTAATTATGACTCATTGTCGCCGTGGACTGAATCAGGGAAGATCCAGGAAGTGAGAACGGTACTTTATGTACTCACCGCACTGGGAGATGGAAGAGAAACTAAGCTGGTTGTATTTTTTTGCCTGTGTCCTGATCCCTTGTCTTGAAATAAAGACAGAACCAAAACATGCAGCTTCAGCCTTGCTCTTATTCGGAACAATAACTCCGATATGTAATTTCAGATCATTTTCCTTGAGAAATAAATGGATATTTTTGTCTCATTCATTTAAAATGCATTATTATTGTTATTATTATTATTTATAGGCACCTTTCAAGGACGCCTTAATACACAGAAAAAAGTATCAAACATACAGCGGCAATCGCCAATGTAACCAGACATTGTATATATATATATATAATGTATGTTTTTATATTATATTATATTATATTATATTATATTATATTATATTATATATAATTGCAAAAACCATAGAGTCAGACAGAACAGACAAGTTTAAAGAGGTGTGTTTTAAGGCAGTATTTGAATGTTGGTCAGTATTACAGATTTAATGAGTTCTCTATCTGCTTGGACTTGTGTGTAAATCTGATGATGTTTTAGGTCATATTTATGCAGAAATATAGAAAATTCTAAAGGGTTCACAAACTTTCAAGCATGGCTGTTGAAGTATCCTAACCGTCACTTATATACCCGGGCTATTCTCCATCAGCTAACACACACCAGGCTACAGAAGATGAGCACGCCAACTGTAACACCTGTCCTGAGCACCTGTAGGACATGAAGACAAGCCACTGGGTCCTAAAATCCCACCTTACACTACAGCCTCCCTCTGGAGTTTGCTGGGTCCTAAAACCCCACTGTTAAAATGGTGTAGGAGATTAATCAGACATTAACCGTTACGCATGAAATCCACAATCGCTCATCTGTCATGTTGAAAAAAAAAAGGGTTTGTTATGTACTTCTAAGTAAAAGTCGCCTGTATTATAAATACTACACGCCCAATTCCAAGAAAGTTGGGACGTTGTGGAAATTGTAAATTGAAAACAGAATGCAATCATATGGAAATCTCATAAACCCACATTTTATTCACAAAAACATAGAAAACATATCAAATGATTAAACTGAGAAAATATATCATTTTAAGGGAAAACATAAGGTAATTTTGCATGTCATGGCAGCAACATATCTCAAAAAAGTTGGGACAAGGCCGTGTTTACCGCTGTGTGGCATCCCCTCTTCTTTTAGCAGCAGTCTGTAAACGTCTGGGGACGGAGGAGATCAGCAACTGTCCTAGGTCTTCTGTGTCGTATTTTTCGGTTTATGATACGCCAAATGTTCTCAATGGGTGGAAGATCTGAACTGCTGGCGGGCCAGTTCAGTACCCGGACCCTGGATCTTTAACAGCCAGACAGACCCTCTGTTTTAATTAAAGACTGCATGGTTAACAAGATCTGAAGTAAACAATGTTTTTTTATAATGTGTTCTAGTCTCGGCCAAATCGTAACAGTGAAAGGATGGCACGTTAAGTGAGGGCTCATTCGACGAGGTCCTTTCTCACTCTTATCTTTGCACCTGTAATAGGCAGCGCAAGCTGTCTCAGGCCTTAACGAGCTTCTGTACAGATCGAGATATGAAGTCAGTATACACTAGTGGGCTGCTGTGTATGCCTTTGTTTTTAAGAGCAGTAGCCCTGAGGAGCTCTTCACTCCGGGCTGCCTGTAACACCCTTATACCTTTATTTCACCTCTTCCTCCCTCACAATTAGAGACGGATATCGATCCCTGCCTCAACTCTGCATCCACTCCAATAACTCTAATACCTGCTCTGGGCTCAGATTGAGATACCTCGGTGCTCCCTGCACTTCAGCTGACAGACTGAGTTTGAGAGTGTGTCCTCTCACTCTCAAGAAGAAAGAGAGAGGTACAGAGCTACATCCTGCTGATCTCCTGCTGATATACACGACTTTCTGTCAGGCTTTTTGAAAGAGGTATCCATGCAATCTTTTTTTTTTATTATTATATTACATTTATATTATTATAAACATTTATCATTTAAACATAGACATTAGACATCAAACACATAGATAGACATTAAAGAGGGAAACATCGCATATGAGTTCATTATCTTGTACACTATTTGTAATGCAGCAACGTTTACATGAATCGCTGTGTATAAGAGTGGATGTCGAATGAGACGACTGGGCTTGTGCGTCACACTGCAGCATATCACAGACACGACATGTATTCATGCCTGTGCACCTCATCTCCACATGAGTTTGTCAGTTTAATAATGATAATAATAATAATAATAAAAGTGGGTTTCCTCCGGGTGCTCCGGTTTCCTCCCACAGTCCAAAGACATGCAGATTAGGTCAACTGGCTACTCTAAA
>JAQQZR010000006.1:269846-288409 GCA_030068235.1 Notoglanidium macrostoma | reverse complement strand
CCCTTCTGCTTTCCGGGCCTGCCCGACCCATCCCGGTGTCCTACTCCTGGTTGGAGTCATCACTTGGAAACCACTTGGAAATGACATGTGAGGTGAGGTGAACAGGTGTCAATCATTCATGGGATGTCTGACAGCCAGCAGGTGAGCTCTCTCCAACACCAAACAGGAAGCAGCAGAGTTTGTACAGGAGCATGATGGGAAATAATCTCAAAAGGAATCTAGTTGCAGTCTTGTAATTAGTGACCCTGCGAGATCCCCAGTGTTTGCAAACTCAGTCTATGAATAAAAACTCTGAATTGTCTTTGGATGTGAGAGGGGGTCCGGCTTTAGACTTTTAAGAGGCTTATCAAGTCTTCTGCTGTATAATCAGCATGAAGTTGTAATAGAATAAAAACGACTGTATGAGTTGAATAATATTAGACAATTACTATTACACAAATTATTGAAAAGCATATTTTGTTCTTACATATTCAGCCGAGGGGGGGAATGAACTTCTGCACCACTTTAACTCACTAGAATATCTACTTTTTGTCTGCTGTATGTATACTATCCTTCTGTTGTAGGATATGATGATAATAAATATAAATTTAATGCAATGTTCAGTTTCCCACTGCATCTGTGTTCTAAAAGCAGAACATTAATAAAGATGATTTTGTACAGGCTTTACCATCTGCTTTAGAGAAGAAGGTCACACAATAATGCATGTTTATGACAGCTAAGGGCCACATTCTAACACTTTAATAGATGTTTTAAGAGTTTTTCTTGTCGCTAATACAAGATAATGACTTTTATTCAGTAGCAGATGTATGCGTGGGCTGAGATGAGCAGGTGTACTCTTCATGCTGAATTACGACCGGACGCTCCACCTGGACAGCTTTATTGTTCTGAAGCAGATTATTTATCTATTAGATAAGCAGACCTTCCTTGAGCTTATTATAATATATTGAAAGGACAGTAATGCAATAATAATATTGCATAAAAACCGTTTGGCTTTGTTGTAGTAGATAAAAATAATTTGGCTCCATAATTGATAATTAAAAAAAAAATAGGACAAACTTTTCAAATAGGCAACAAATACCTATTAGGATTTACCTGAACCTATATTAGGATTTTTTTTAAGGATTTGAGGCAGATGAGCCAATTGACACACGAATGTGGAATGACTGACAGCTGTGTAGGTGTTATTAAGCTCCGCCCCTCATGTCACATAAGCAACTTTTTGGCTCGACAAAAACACTTTGAAAATAATTATAAATGTAATAATAATTAGAATGTGAGTAAAACTTGGATATTTGTTTTTCAGTAACCATCAGGTGCTTGGGATCTTTGTAGACACTGGAATTGTTTGCACACACTTTATTATTAATAGCTGTATGCGACATATTTTAGACAAGAAAGGAAGTGTGTAAACTTTTCTATTATGACTATATGAAAAACATACTGCATTTTTTTGTCCTAAGAGTGGAGTTATAAAATTATAAAAAACATTTAAAAACACACCAAATAAGAACTTTTTGTGCAGTCTTGTTTGCCAGGTAACCGTAAAAAAAAATATCGAATAGCCTTGACATGATATCTGCATGTCCTGAGGTACTGATTAATCTCCTCCTGCTGCCAGTCTACATGTGTAACTGCCTGTGTGATTAACATCATGCTTTATCACCTTAAAGGGTTTCTTGTGGTGCGTGTTATTGTTATTATTTTTTGGATCTCATGTAAAAGAGATTTCATGCAAACAGATCATCTTAAGGTACCTTTGGCAGGTGTATCTTTGGTTTGGCATCTTTTCTTTGCCTTATCAGCATGCCAATGCATAATGGCGCAATTATGGCGAATGCAGCGAGACTCCGGCCCTGAGCTTGAAGGCTCTATTCAGAAGTGATCATTAGTAGGGAGAGGATCCTTGGCCTCAGGGTCTGGACACAGAGGAACCCGCTAACACACACTCTCCTCTGCACAGCACACAAGCCCAATTCTAGTAAGTGTTGTGTGCTGTTGCTAAGCAACCCCAAGACCAACATCAGATGCCTGGTACGTGAGAGAAAGGACCAAGTGGATATTTATGAGTTTTAGGAGGACGGGGATTAGCAGAAAGCTCCCAGGTTTGGAGTAGAAGCTATTCATCGGCAGTGTTGTAACAAGGTTTATTTTCGAATCTCAGAGGAGCCCCGAATAACACCACACACCTTAATCTGTAGAACGGTCTTGATTAATTCTCTGTAACAGCAGCTCTGACACTAGTGCAGCTGCAAAACACAGGCTAGTATTAATGCACTCATTCTGTAACATCCTTCTTTTCTGTAATGAAATGTTTATTTAACATTTATGGAAGGAGTCTCCGATGTCAGTGCTTTCAGACAGTCACAGGTGATGTCCATTAAACTCTTTGGTAAGACTTTCTATGAAGCTCATATTCAATAATAACTGTGTTCATAATTCTGTGTAAGTTGGTAATGATTAATTTGCAAGCATTTTATCATCTTTAATAATGCTTCATAAAGCTGTAACAGTGTGCCTTCTTGATAACGTATAGCTTGGGTGTAATGCAAGAGTCGTTATTCATTATGATATCATAAGCTGTACTGCAGCGCCATTAAACTAGGAGTGTAATTCTCGTTCTATTACATGATACAATTTTGATTCTTAAAGCAACCATTTGGTAAATGACAGTGTGTCTGTCCAAATAATCAGTTTGTTACACGTTTAGTTTGTAACTAAGAGAAGACAAGAATAATCCTAGATTCACATTTAAAACAGTAAGAAAGCTAACTAACACACAATCATTGGTAGAGCTCAACACCACCTGTGCTGAAGTGTGATATGAATAACCTGATTTAATGTATTGCAGAACACCTGATTCCAATCCTGCTATATGCAGGAAACGCTTTGTCATTAAATCTTTCTCCTGAAGTTGTACCTCTCTCTGCCAGAAGGTCTCTTTGTTTTGATTACAGAGGAATTGGAGTTGCCATGGTAACCAACCTGCAGTTGGACGACGAGGCCTAATTCTCTGAACTAATTACAAAAGCAGTGACATTTGCTAATCCTTCTAAAGGTCTGTGATACGGACAGACAGACGCACTGCAGACTCACTAGGGGGAGCTGGAGGGTCACACACTGTGCACAAGAGTGAGTGAGGAAAGAAGGAAGCAAAGAAGGATCCTCCCCACCCAACCCTACATATGCAGCTACCATGGCAACTGTTAAAATTGCAACTGGTAAATATATGGATTTTATTTTTTTTATTTGATGAGGGACATCCATGAGCATTCCTCTGAAAATATGGTGCAGTTGGGGTTTTTTATTCAGAAAAAAAGACAAACTATTCTCTACAAACACTCAGAACTGTCTTTCAAGTTTTTCTATTTATCTCAAATCATACAGGTGGGTAAATCCATTTGGAGTTCAGTCTGTCTGCATCTCACTACTGTTCACTACGGTTCAACTTGTCACCTTACTTCCTGTTGTGCGGGAAAGGGTTGTTGTAATTATTGATATAAAAACAGACTTTCACAGGAGTGGAGCTCTGTTATAAGCTTAGCTTTGTGGTGCGAGTGCTTGCACTGAAAACATCATGAAAAATGCATGTCTCGCCCCGGCCAGCATGGCAAAAAATGTTATACAAGATGATCTCCTTGTTTGCCGGTATTCCAGCATGATGAAATGCTGGGCATCCAAAAGGAGCTGTTCTTCACCACTTGAGTTTTGGTACCAAAGGAAAGTAATAAAAAACATCAAAAAGATGAACTGACGGTGGTGCTGACTATTTTACAAACCTGCATATACAAAATTCATATGTGGAAGTACGCAGTTCAGCCAGAAGGAATTGTTCATTGTGAAAACAAACCTGTGATTATAAGCTTCACACCCAAAAATCCATCCTGAGTGCAGACTTGGTATTCAATCAAGTGAGAAAATGCACTTATTCACCTCTCAATCATGTTTGTTTTGTCATGTGTACCCATGATTATAACTGGGATTTCCATCTGCCAGAAATAAATAATAAAACCTGAATTAAGATTTAACATTTGGTTGAAATGGAAAAGGTTAAACACCTGGTTAAGTACCTGATCATTTGCATTGTGCACTTTTCAGGAAATTTAATATTTACAAAAAATTTCAAAGGAATGAAAGTGATACAGCAGGTAGAGAGTTGTTTCCTCACAGCTCCAGGGTTCCGGGTTTGATGTTGAGCTCAGGTCTGAACTTGGGTCTGTGTGAAGTTTCACAGGGTTCCTCTTACTTGATGGGACGTGGCCAGATTCCATCACAGGAGCACTGGGTGCGAGCCAAGAATGCACCTTGGATGGGGATGATTTAGTGTCAAAAATAAATAAATTAAAAAAAAATGTCAAAATGTGACATTTATGTGAGGTGAGAGGAAACCAAAGAACCCAGAGTAAACTTACACAGACATGCAGAGAACATGTGAAGCTCAGGATTGAGCTGGAAACCACTGAATCCCAGCTGGTGTCTAACAAGTCAGCATTCCTGGGATAGGCTCCAGATCCAAGGCCACCCTGACCAAGATAAAGTGCTTACTGAAGACAAATGAAATACACCAAGAGATGTGTTTCCCCATCAACAGATGCAGTTAGATTTGGTTATTGAGTTTTCAGACAAAGATGATCAGAAACATTTTGAATTATACTCAACTTGTCAAGCATATCTACAGAGACAACTTTAATAAAAAAAAACTGGTTTATTTTTATATATTGCATTTATCACTCTAGAGTGCATTGCAACAATAAAGAAGAAAGCTGTGAGAAAAGATTTATTGTCAGCAGAGTGTTGAAAGAGACTCGAAGCTGAATAGTCCCAGAGGGATTATAGGAGCCATTGATGAACGTTGTGTGATCCTCCTCATACACAGGGCGGTCTGGTCTGAGGTTGTGAAAAGATGAATCAGGGTTTCATGTGTTAGAGTCTGGTAATTTTATGGAGCTGAAGAAAAGCACTTTTAGTGACTAACCAAAAGAAGATTTAAAAATTGTCCTATGAGAGAGAATCTAACATAAACCTCATCAGTGGCAGTGAAAGCCCTCTAGCCCTCCAGACCAGATCCATCCTGATACTACTTCTGCACCCTTCACTCTCTGCTGCTGTGGAAGGGTCCACATGGGTACCCTAAAGAAGTATACCTCCCAAAACAGTTTATTCCCAATGGATATAGATAATCTCATATGGAATCTGTAGATTTGTAGCTAAGAGCTGCTGAACATCCTGTCTTCTACACCTCTATACTGTAATGATTTATAACTCCATCTCCCTTTTGAGTAAAGGTTTCTTCCTCATGTCATTTCAAGGATTCGCCTCTGGCCTGTTCAATAGGGATCTAAGTCCACATCTGGATTTCTGCAAAGCTGCTTTGTGACAATATCTGTACAAATTCAATTGAATTGGAGTGTTGCACATGTTGCTGAACTGTATGACCAAGAAGGAGAGATTACATGCTGAAGATGAGAGGCCTGAGGACTGATGTTTGATGGACACGTTGCGCAACAGTGGAAAAAAAGCATGATCAGAGCCTGAAATACCATGAGAAAAAAGAAGATTAGTGTAGTTTTAAGGTCTAATCAGAACATCAAGGCCACCAGAGTCAGCAGAGGAAATCATTACTAACTGTAGTGACAAATAAAACCCTGAATTCTGAGAAGCAGGAGGTAGAGAAACAGTTCACGTTGATTTTAATTTGTTTTGACAACTGCACCATTCAGCTATCAGTTATGAGGGAGTCAATTTATATTTTAGCTATTTTTTATTTTGCTTTGAGAGATATTTACAGCTTAATGTTTAATATCGAGTGGAATAGTCCTAGTTCAAGAGCTCTCCCCTCATCACTTGATGAACACAGCCCCTCGTCACATCTCTAAGGTAGGAAATGTACTGCATGAGTATATACCATCTTTGTTTACTTTCTCTCAAATCAGGGTATAATACACCCAAAACATTCTGCCATTACATTTAAACCACTTGCCTAATATTGTTTAGATCCCACTTGTGCCACCAAAACAGCTCTGACCCATAAAAGCATGCATTCCACAAGACCTCTGAACGTGTGCTGTGGTATCTGGCACCAAGACGTTAGCAGCAGATCCTTTAAGTCCTGTAAGTTACAGGGTGGGGCATCCATGGATCAGACTTGTTTGCCCAACACATCCCACAAATGCTTAATCGGATTGAGATCTAGGGAATTTGCAGGCCACGTCAACACCTTGAACTCTTTGTCATGTTCCTCAAACCATTCCTGAACAAGCAGGGTGCATTATCCTGCTGACAGAGGCCACTGACATTACAGAATACCTTTGCCACAAAGGGTTGTATTTGGTCCGCAACACTGTTTAGGTAGGTGGTACTTGTTAGAGTAAGATCCACATGAATGCCAGGACACAAGTTTCCCAGAAGAACATTTCCCATATACTTCCCAGACATCATACAGCCTCTACCAGCTTGCCTTCTTCCCATAGTGCATCCTGGTGCCATCCCTTACCAGGTATGTGACGCGCACACACATGGATATCCACATGATGTAAAATAAAACACGATTCATCAGACCTGGCCACCTTCTTCCATTGCTCCATGGTCCAGTTCTGAACCTGACATGCCCGCTGTAGGAACTTATGCACTGGACAGGGTCAGCATGGGCACTATGTGTGCTCTGCATCTACGCAGCCTCAAACACAGCAAGGTGCACTGCACTGTGTGTCTGATGCCTTTCTATCATAGCCAGCATTCACTTTTTCAGCAATTTGTGCTACAGTAGTTCTTCTATGGGATCGGACCAGATGGGCTAGCCTTCAGTCCCTATGCGCAGTAATGACCCTGTCTCCGATTCACTGGTTGTCCACTCCTTGGACCATTTTTGGTAAGTATTATCTACTGCATACTGGGATCACCCCGCAAGACCTGCCATTTTGGAGATGCTCCGACACATGACCTAGGGTTGGCGCTTGTCAAAGTCACTAAGATCATTACACTTGCCCATTTTTCCTGCTTACAACACATCACAGGAATCGACTGTTCACTTGCTGCCTAATATATCCCATATCTTCAGATTCGCTATTATAATGAGATCATGTTAATCACTTCACCTGTCAGTTGTTTGAATGTTATGGGAGTAATGTTAGCCAAGTGAAACACACACTGGATTTCAATTTTGATGTGCCTCTGACACGGCCAGTGTGAAATTAAACTGGAATTTTTTAAACTGGAATTGAATGTCTCAATGTGACACATTGGTATGAACTGACCCCAAGACAGAAACCAGCCAGAAAAGCTTCCCAGAGCATGTTAGTGGTGATGTAATTCAGTAATTAGTCTGTGTGAGAATGAGAGATTCATTGAGGTGTATTATTAGACCGCTGAGTGGGATCAAAGCTGGGATTCTTGGGAATTACTGTAAAGGTGGTGGTTTTTAAGAGCAGAGGAATTGAAGCAGACTCGAGGGATCTCGGAGACAGTGTCCTTTTTTGAGTGCTTTGTCCCAGAGTGCTAGCAGGTGTGTGAACAGGTTTGTTTTGCATTTTAAGGTCTATAAAAGCTTGTGCAAAGAGCTCCCGCACACCTACGCTTCCATATGGAGCTTGTTACCCAAAGCAGCGTGAACACAGCCACCTGGAGCCGAGCGCTTTATTTCAACGGTTAGAGAGAGGAATTACAGTAATACTGACTGACTTTATGATGGTCTCACTGTTACTCCTCTTTTGGGAAATAAAGAATATACAGATAATTGGAGTTTTATTCTGCAGTGGTGATCATTTTGTTTATGAATTTTCTGCAACATTTCAAGTGCCAAAGGAAGATTCATTTGCTTCCGTTTACTCCTGTTCTAGACATTGTCCTGTTAATGGATTTGTGTGCTTTCTCCTTTACATGTTTCTCAATCAGAAATAAAGTGCTAGAATTTTAAAGTGAAAAGACTAAATTTAAAGCACTTAAAGATTTCATTCCACTTCCACTGAAAGCCACAGCTCCTCCCTCCACTCAGTAGTATCCATTGTTCACCTCAGCATGTCACAGGGCTGGTCAGAGGCCTGGTAAGAGTTCACACATAGTGGGTTTTTTTGGTCTCAGAATTAAAACTGCCCTTTAAGTTTTTTCAGCCAGCTGAATGAACAACGGATGAAGACAGGGTTTCATATGGATGCAATTATAATATGAATGCGGCAGGTCGACCCAAGCGAAGGCTTTGAGCTGGCCTTGCTTTCTAATTCAACCTGACTGCATGAGAAGACTATGATTAGAGTTAGCATCACCACAGATGTGTGCTGACATTTTGGCCGAACTCTACATCAGGATCCACTCGGTCTCTTTAAAAACACAATGCTATGTTTACATGATAACAGGCTTTCTGAGCGCCATCCGGTTTGGGAAACTAGTTTTGTGAGTTCGGTTGGTTGGATCTTTCTCCATAAATAATATTTAGGGTGTTTTTTAAATAAAGGTTTATTTTCATACTCTCCCTTCGGCAATTTGTAAAGAAGTCTGCAGTTTGAATATAAGCATTTAGAGTTGGTCTCTCAGCAGCTGGTCATTAGATGATGGACTGAACCATCTGCAAATCAGACCATTTCTAATTAAAAACACACACGAATACCGACCCTGAAAATGAGTCACCCAGATCAATATATAATTAATTCAGTATAGAAGCGCATTTCAAAAGAAGAAAAGAAAAATATTTTTGCTTCATTTTTGGCAGTCATATTTCAAAATTTTGACTTATGTCAAATCTCTGTCATTTTTTTCCCTCAAGTTATTTATTGTTTTATCTAGAATTACTCAAAAATCAACAAATCCACAGATATTTTGTTTAAAGCAGAATACCTCAAACTTCAACTCTACCTCATCTCTCTCTCACAGTATATATATATAGGTTTTAAGGGGATTATGCTGGTTGTGAGTGTGTTAGTCAGAAATTATAAGCTCGAACACTCAGGTTTTCTATCATTATAAGAGCATCTGTAGGGACCTGATTTCTACCTGCTGAGACAGGAAGGAGTACACCACTCAGATTGGACGAGGAGAGGGGCAGAGATAGATAGCATGATCAACAGAGAGGACAAAGACTAAGAGAGTCTTTAGAACTGGCTGCACACTCCCAGGGTGGTCCTGGGCATGAGATAAATGAGAGTCGAGAGAGCCAAGTGAGATGAGAAAGAGAAGAGTGATGAGAGAGAGACAAGAGATAAGCGAGGCGATGAGAGACAAAGACAGCCTTAAGAGGAGAAAGAAAAGGAAAGGGCTGAGAGAGATGAGAGACACAAGAGAGATGAAAGAGAGAAAAACGAGATGAGGAGAGAGCTAAGAGACACTAGCGAGCCAAGTGAGATGAAACACGAGAGCTGAAATGGAAATGAGAAAGATGAGACATTAGAGAGATGACAGATGAGTAAGACGAAAGGGCTGAGAGAAATAAGATACCAGAGTCGAGAGCCAAGAGAAATAAGAAATGAGAGACAAGAGCTGAAAGAGAGATGAGAGTTTGAGAGTGAGATAAAGTGAAGCTTTGAAATATGTATATGTGTACATGTGAAACTTTGATGTTTCTAAGATGAGCAAACAGATGATGTATTCTGTCTGAAGATATGTATAGTCATTCTTCATGGTAAACTTTGCTTTATTCCTCTAATACCACATCGATTTTCAAACTTTTACAATTTTTTATTGATTAATGCTGTGGAATATCCAAGAAACCAGTTAGTTCCTGTACTTTCTGTAAGAACTTTAGTTCTGGTAACACTTTAAGTTACAGCTTTTACTCTAACACTGGAGACTCCTTTCATAAATGTTGCATAAATAAACTTTTCCTCACAGAAAACCTTCCTTCACCATTTCGTTTCTTCTAATCTCTGTAATGGTACGCTTGTTTCAACAAACATGTTCTGCTGTAACTAGAACTAGGCATGCATGTTTTTGCGAATTAATTATGTTTACTTTTACACAAATGAAGTAATGCTAAATTAGTATTAGTAACAAAATAATAAAAAAAAATCATCTACACGTTTATGCATTATAGATGCAGAGGTTCTAATATCTGTAGTATCTCTCTTAGCACTTGTGATTATTGACCTCATGGCATCCAAGATAGTAAAGAAACCTGAAAACTATGATTTTCAGCTACGGCAGCTAACAGCCAGACCAAACATGAGTAAAGATGTGCCAGTAATACAAGTGTAGCATCCAGTGTAACTCATGCATAAGCTTAAATAAGGCAAGGGTCTACATACATGATAGGCAGTAACAGGATACAAGACTACAAGACACACACACACTAATGCTGGCAAGACTTTGGACTGAGATGAAGGATGAATACTCATTACAGAGGGACTTATGAAGAGGTGGCTGTGAACTTCAGTACTCAGGAGGTGAGGAGGTGTAGTGACCCTGACTGCGGTGACAGTAAAGTGTAAAGACCAGGAGGTTATTTTATTATTACATCCAGTTGTAGTCAGAAATGTACATACAGTCATCATGGACATGAATGTTATTCCAAGATTGGGCTTCTTAGAAACGTTTACTAGAAATGTTTAATAGAAAAAAAAAACAGTTTTTTTAACTTGGTGCAGAAGATTTAAATTATTTTGGGTTTTCTGAAATCAACAGAAGATCAAATTATAATTACAGAGTTGAAAATGTAAACACAGCACACCCAAAATCTGGTTAAATATCCTTTAGCGAGTTTCTCCTTCACCAGACGCTTTTGGTGGCCATCAGTAAGCTTCCGCAGAATTCTGCTTGGACATGTGACCGCTCTTCTTGGCAGAGTTCAGTTAAACGTGTGTGTTTCCTGCACGGACCCTTTAATCACAGTGCACATGTTATTGACAGGGTTGAGGTCAGGACTTGTTTTAAGCTTTATGTTGTACTGTTTTATCCACAACCAGCTCTGATGTGTGTTTGGGGTCGTCGTCCTGCTGGAACACACAGCTGAAGAATTCCAAGGTTCTTCATTATTCCATCCACTTTGTGCAGCGCAGCAGTTTCAGTGTCAGCAAAACGGAAGAGAGAAAAAGAAAGTGTACAATTTGGATTTTTGTGGTAAAATTCTGTTCTCTCTCTCTATATATATAATATTGGCAGTTCTGGCAATGACTTGTGTCTTTTCCAGACATCAAGGAATCACCATGATCGATCAGGCCAGCCAGAAACAAGGTTCACAACACTTCAACGGTCAAAAATAGGTGGAAGGAATCAAAAATGACTTTAAGCGAGAATTGAGCTGTCAAAGCTGAGGGTGAGCAGGAAAGGTTTTGTTTTTTTTTGCACAACACATGAATGTAGCGGTGGCAAATCCTCCATTTTTTATTCCTCTTTTTGTAAGAAGAACCTTCCAGCCCAGACAGTGCTGTCACCAGGAATTTAGTCCTGTAGTCTAAACTAGAGACAAAACTCACTGCAGATAAGAACAAAAAACCCAAAGTGCACTCCAGCTCTACTGATGTTCTCTCAGACTTGTATTATGGAACACAGAAATAGGTTTAAGGTCTCAGCACCTGTGGAGAACCTGTAGGAGAAAATAATAAGGAATCTTCATGTAGATATAAAAAAGCTGTAGTGCAATAAATAAAGACATATTGAAGATGCTCCTGGTGAAATCTTTATATAAACTCCGTCTTAGTGAGTTTGTCCTCTCTGAACTTGTCCTGGACTCTCTGACAATCTGTTCTCACACACGTTTTACATGCACTCCATCTACTAATGCTTAGTTTCTCTACTTTGATTGAGGAAAAATCGGATGAAATCAGGTAACCTGGGACATTTTTTCCAATTTTGAATGTATCCGTCTAACACATTAAATGACAGATATACCTTTCTGTAATCCCTAACATGCTTTCTAACCACACTAGAAGAAAGAATGTAGATATCATCCCCAGAAGAGACATGCCATACATATTAATCTTCTTTGTGCAAAACATAAATAATCTGTCTGAATTTGATAATCTGGAACAGGTCACTCTATAATCTGGGTCACTTTTTAGGTATTAGGCTTTTTTTTTTATAAAGCCTTAAAACTTTAGGCATGCCAAGCTGAAGACGATTAATTTTGAAACATTGGGAAAATAATGACAGACAGAAAGCTGAATAAGAAAAACTATATTATTCATATAAATTTAATTAACTCATATGAACACATAAAATTAAATTAAGGATAAATGGAGGAGTTGCACCTTTCTGCTTGGCCTTAAAACATCTACGTGTCCCAGACTGGTCTCCCCGTATCATGTGAAGTGCAAATACGGCCAGTTCATCATCAGCCCCTCACATGGCGGAGACCCTCGAGCCTCCATGTGGCGTCTCCGGTTTATTGCTAAGCACGGCTGATCTTAGCGGGTCGTTCTTGCTTGGGTTAGACCAATGACTCTAAATAACAGCCTCACTTGATGTAGGCAATGCTGCATAAGGCATCCTGCTTACCCATGACACAGGATCAGCAACCCTTGGCTATGGAAGCTTTACCCACAACGGACACTACAGGCACTACGGGCACTACGGGCACTACGGGCACTACGGGCACCAGGGGGAGGCCACAGAAGAGCTAGAAGGACTGTGGAAAGGAAGACCTCTGAAGTTTGGATTTGACAGCCAGACCAGTTATCAAACAGCAATGGACTGCCGAGAACTGCGGCATCAACTGCACTGCAGACCACATGCTACATCTCTTTAGTTTATCATTTTATACTGTAGCAAAGCAGGGTTATATAAAATTCTGTGATGTGACCAAATACCTATGTATGCAACTTCAGGAAGTCCATAAATGCATATTTCCTCCATTTAAAGAACTTAAATGACTGTCCCAGTTTACCCAAAGCATGCTGCCCCACATTCTCAATCATATTTGATAAAGTGGGACGATGAAAAAATACTTCTAAAATCCCTAAAATACATTTTCAATGCTTTAATGTATATTCTGTTGCTTGATACATCGCAAACACAATTCGATCACAATTATGAAAAATCTCTTATTTATGACTAATTTATGTCCTTAAAAAGTGTAAAATTGTAAGATAAATTCCCCAATTCTCCTCTGAACATAATCCAACTTTTCAAATATTCAGCCAGAACACATTAGGCAAGTTGACATTATTTATAGGCATTAGCTTTCTGAATTATTGAGGTTTGGATTATGCATTTCAAATGACCAGTCAAACTACCTAATAACTCTAGGAACCATAATAAAATATAATAACGTTGATGATAGTGGATTGTGAATCCCACCACTTATAATAAAGTATTTAAAAAAATAATACAAATAAATTAATAATGGATGCTATGGCTATGCTTCGCAGATCCTACTTTGAAAACTACTAATGAAATTTTTAATCTAAACTTCAGTGTAACAAGAGCAAAGAAATGTTTTACAAAAACATCCAATTTGTGTGTACGTTGTGTGTCCATTTCCATGTATATTATTTATATCTGTATATATCTGAGTTGAGTATTAAACATATTATTTGAATGCTATAAAAATGATCCGCTGGATAAAGTGGACATTCATCACTATGCAGTGAACGGAGAGAAACAGCCACTGGCCCACACATGCACACGATAATGCTGTCATGAGTGAGGAGTAAAACATGACTGCTCATGACATGGACACAGGAAGGAATAAACGAGGACATTAATTATTAAAATGTAGCTGGGATTTAACTAAACAAGGGCACAAATTATTAAAAAGTTACCACGATTTAACAAAAACAAGTGAAAGAATTATTAAAACATAGCCGTGATTGAACTAAAACGAGGGAACAAATAAACGATGCAATGAATTATTAATATGTGGTTACGATGTGTAAATACATTTTTCTTTTCATTTCATGAACAAGACTCTAATAACAGGGTGTGGAAAGGAAAATACCCACGGTGAGTTTGGTGTGATGTGGCCTCACACCAAATGCAACTTTACCACCCCATACTTGATTTTCCCATTTTCCCAAGTGCTTTATTCCTCTTATTCCATAGCAGCTTGTCAACGATGACCAATTTTTACATATTACTGAGCAACACATTAAAGTTTTTATTCCACCACCCTGTCGTAGATTATTTTCCTAGAATAGCACCACATTGAGGGGTTTACTCTCCATCCAATTTATGCACCTTCCAAATTCACCTTACCCTCCACACCTATAATCTATAAATGGATCTTGAGCTTAAACTCGGTACACTTTGAGATTGGAGAAAAGAAGCACAGCTCATTTTAAAAGCGATTAGTGTGAAACTAAACCAAGTGTGTGCTCCAAGAATCGTAACACTTTCTTCTCACCTCCCTAATAACTTCTGAGCTGCAGCTCGAAGTGCATTGAGATGCCAAACAGACGAGTCTGTGAAAGCCATAGGCGAGAAAAAAAAAGAGTTTTTTCAACTTTCTTTCCTTTCTTTTGCAAATCTTGGAACATTTTCAGAATATTTTTGTGCAAAATGTGATCACAATTATGGCAAACGCATGCAGCCTTTTGAAATCGCACTCATGAGTACCTCGTAACTTTTCCCACCATTGTTCATCCCATGCTGTTTCTCCCTCAGACAGCTCTCCTGCATCTCATCCATTTTCTTGAGCCTGGAGTCCCTGAACATCCAGCATTTCTTCAAATCTATACCAGTTAGCACCCACGGCTAGGGCTCTGTCCCCTGGTCCAGGAAATTCCTCATCTGTGGCAGCACTCTGGTGTGATAAAGAGGCAGGCAGCTCCAGAACTTAACAGGGGGATCGTTGTGATCTAATTAGACAAAGAAGCTGTTTTATTAATATGACTCCAGCAGAATGGAGAGAGAGAGAGAGGTGGATAAACAGGGAATAATCTATCAGTGAGGTGGGAGAACAACTCTGCACACTCCTTTATTTGTCCTCTGATTAGCTTGATGTAATTGGAGTCCTGTAAGCCAAAGCAAATGAACAAACACAATGAAGTCAACAGCACCAAGGTCATTATGCATGGGTGGAGAAACAGAACCTGCTAATCATATACAGAAGCATAATGACAGTGTGAAGCAACAGCACTACTGTTAAAAAGCCTGTGATGATGGCCAAACCATGCCCCAGTTTAATAATTCAGTCTCTACACCAATCAGAAGTCTTGTCAGAGGATGTGTGTGTCTTCAATCTCTATATACTATATACATTTTATTGACTGTATATATATCACAGAGAATTCAAACTTGGTATTTACAAAACTCTCATTGACATCATCTTGATTCCATGAGCCGTGATCTCCTTGTCAGTGATCAGGAATCGATGTGGTAACAGACTCAGAAGGTCAGTTCAGACTTCGCTATGCTCAGCCACAGATTCCAGCATCTCCTGAAGCATCTCCAGATGTTACCAAGCTAACTGTGATATATAAACTCACCAGCAGGTCATGGGGTCTCCATCCAGTGAAGACATACCTGATAGAGCTCTACCAGGAGCCCACCAAGGGGCATTGTTGTAATGTGCTTACCTCAACCGGCACCTCTCAACTCGGAGGAACAGTGGCTCTACTCGGAAGTTCTTCTGGAATGTTGATAATCCAGATAACAACATACTTGTTCTCCTCTACCAGGGGTAAGTTCTCTCCCCTCATCTGAAGGGTGCATCCCACTCTTTTCTAGGAGAGAAAAGATGGCCTTGGACTCAGTGGAGATGATTTTCATCCACAGTGTTGTAGGTACAGTTTGGATGGTGCCAAGAGAACTTCAGCATCTCCATATATCAGGGATGTTATGTTTAGCCCCCATAATGGACACCTGCTTAAACTCGACTGTGTGCCTGATGGAGACCAAAATACCCATGGCAGACTGTAGACCGGATTAGCATACTCCCATGCTTCCTCACAAGAGTAAACAGCTGTTCCACTGTGCCAAGGCCTGGGCAGAACCCACACGGTTTCTCCTGTATCTTGTGAACTTATACCTGTAAAAACCTGTAAAATTTTTAATTACTCAGAAGGAGTTCAATGTGGAAATGCATAATGCAGCACAATATTTGAACAAGGCGATATTCAGGTATTTTAGGAGGGTTGCATTTTTATTAGCCATATTAGTGTGGAACATGAGATGTAAATCGAGAGAGAAACGTTGCAAATCAGCCGTGAGTATTCCTCTGTCCACCATGGCCTGCGTGTAAGCCTCCACTGTCTTCCCATCATATGAATATTTCAAAGCAAATGAAGCTGAGAAGCCTCATGGGAAAGATAGCACCTGTATTAACAGCACCATCAAGCAATTCATTGTAGGGAAAAGACTATTCCATTTCGTTCTACAACACCCGGCCTGTTTAGTCATGCACAAATCACCGGAGCAGAGAAAATTTACTGCAAACTCATGGGACATTCGGAGAAGGCTGTCTGCTGCAGTTGCGATGTAATATTGCAGAGGACATGGAGGAGCGCAGATGGCGGGCACAAAAATATCCACAGAGAGAGAAAGAGTTTCAGAAATTATTCTGATGATATGAAACATGATATGATTGAAGATAATTTATGAAACTGTTCATCTCTCAGTGGATAGGTTTGTGACTTCTGCTGTAATAACAACAGACGATTGTCAAAAATGCTGAATTGCAGTATATATTTAAAACTGAGGACTAGTGTGGAGCCATAGCTCATTTCATTTTTGTTGTGTGCTTGATGTAACACATGGTGTCTTAGTCTAACATTTTGGTGTTGTTCTCCATTTTAGCACTCTTAGCATGGGTCACATCTGTTCAGCCGAGTGATGTGAGTCTCTCTGGCTGTCACTGAATGACAAACACCTTCTTCACACCTCTTTGGAACAAATTGTCTTCTCGCTGTACCTGGTTATCCTCAAAGGATTTTTCACGAAAGTAGATGGCTGAGTTTTGACCTGAAAAATGATTCCTCGGTCACGTACTTATAAACCGCTTCTTTCATTGTACAGTGTGTAATCTTCATGGCATGGTAGCATTTGGCTCTGCTGGGGTTTTGGTTCCTGGTCTTTTGGTGCACCAGATTAATGTGCTGGAATGGATGGATCTGGTTACAGTTACGGTAAAGCTTAAAATTTATGTTCATGTTTCAGTAGACATCAGTACCAGTGACATGCTGGCAGGTAGCAAGTAGAACAAGGGCACAGGACACTTTGGAGAACTTGGTTGTTTTTATTTCTATTTTTCATGGAGTGCTTTCTGCTGCTTTGCTTAGCAAACAAAAGCAAAGAAACATAAAAGGCACACACATCATTTCTGCTGTCTGTTTATGGTCAAGTGCATGTGAAAAAAGCACATCTATATTCACTTGATTATTTCATCCATGACCATCCACCTTCTCCTCGACTCCTCCCAAAGTTCACCACTGGAACTTGACCACACCCTCCTCTGACACGTAGAGCTTTATGTAAACCTCAGAGCTAGGCTAGTTTACATTTTTACAGGTGAAGAATACTGTTGTTGCTACCTTACTGATACAACTTTGTGCTATGCTGTTATAGTAAAACAATCAACCATGGGGTGGTGGGATGAAGCAGTTAATATAGAAACAATAATGTGTTAGAAAGCATGCATTTAAATTAAGCTGATTTGCTGTTGCACTACTGTCAGAGCTGTGAAAACATAGTTGAGGAAGGCAGTAGTCAGTTAACGGGGGAAGCTGAGGGTAAACCTGTAGGTAAGAGTGTAGATCAGGGAGAGGCTGGAGTCAGTACTGGCAGTGAGGAAGGCCTGGGAGCGCCTACTGAACTGAACAGGGAAGATATGGAAGGTGATGATGGGTTCTCTGACATCTCAGATATAGCATCACAGACAGGAGATAGCACCAGCCTGTACTCACTGAAGGACATAAATAACTTTTTGGATGACACTTTTGGGAAAACTGTTGATGTTACAGAATTTTTTCCGGACTTCGATAAATTTGAAGCCACAATAGCAAAGCTTGGCAAAACGGCGAATTATGAGGAACTCAGAAGGAAAAAAAGGTTTAGAAAATTGTAACTAAACTAAGGAAAGAAAAGAATCCAGTATCACAAAAAGTAAAGAAATGAGCAGAAAATCAAGGGTGTCTTTCTCTATTCTATCAGTCTTCCCTATTTGTCTCTTTTCTCTTCTTTTTTTCCCTTTATACATGGAAAGAATAAGAGTGGGGTCTTTAAATATAAATGGGGAAAGGACAGGAATAAAAAAGCAATCTTAATAGAGTACATAGATGTCGTGCTATTACAAGAGACACATAGTGGCAGAAATGATGAAAGGGACTAGGGATTAATGTGGGAAGGGCAATTTTTCAAATGTAAGTGCAGGAGTAGCTATACTATTCTCTCCTAAAGTTACAACGACACAAGTGAAATCGTACGAGATACAGCAGGGGCGAGTTCTAGTGGTCCAGGCAAACATTAATGAAATGAGTTTTGTCTTTTTTAATGTACAAGCTTATAACAATGGTGTGGAGCATGTGAGGCTTTTTCAACTACTCAGTGATGATTTAAAACAGTATGATGAGAACTCAATCCTTATAATAGGGTGCGATTGGAACTGTACCCTAGATTTTACTAAGGACAGAAAGGTCGCCAGTCCACCACAGGGCCAACACAGACAAACAGCCACACACGCTCGCATTCACACCTATGGGGCAATTTAG
>JAQQZR010000006.1:229307-242146 GCA_030068235.1 Notoglanidium macrostoma | reverse complement strand
TTGCTTCTTAGTTTGAGGTATTCAGTATTGTTTTACAATGTAGAAAACAACAAAATAAGAAAAACCTATGAAAGAGAAGGTGTGGCCAAACTTTTGACTGGTAGTATAGATATATATATATATATACACTACCGGTCAAAAGTTTGGGGTCACCTTCTAATTCAATTATTTCTTACACACCTTCAAGGGATGTTTTTCAGTTTGCATTCGCACTGTCAGAATGCCAGGATGCAGGAATACTCAAGAGACATAAGCAGCATTGTATTTCCTTCATCACATCAGTAAAGTTGCTCAATAAAGTCTGGACTTCACTGTCGCGATATTTATCCCTGTTTTTTCGTTCATTTTTTACACTAATGTTAAGAGCTGTTGTTTACATGGCTATCATTTTACATGGATTTAAGGTTGTACTCAACTCAGAATTTTTCCTTATGAAGAATTGTTCAGTATGAAGATGTGAAGATATGAAGATTTTCTATGTAGATTAGGCCTGTCTGGCAATTAGAATATTTAGTAGTCATTTTTTTCAGTGATTTTAATGATTTTTAGTGACTAAAAACAAAAAATAGGCTATAAGGGCTTCATTTAATCAGAATGACAGCATCCACACATCCCAGTTTACCAAAAAAACTCTAGACCTGAGAACACTCCAGATCTGTTTTACCTAATAAAAAGCTATTAACAAAAAGTTTGACTAAACAAATATGTTTTCAGCCTAGACAAACACTGAGACTGTGTCTGAATCCCGAACACTAATTGGAAGGCTGTTCCATAACTGAGGGGCTTTGTAAGAGAAAGCTCTTCCCCCTGCTGTAGCCTTCACTATTCAAGGTACCAACAAATAGCCTGCACCTTTTGATCTAAGTAGGCGTGGTGGGTCATAAAGGACCAGAAGTTCTAGCGGCTAGCGTAATTGTTTAATTAATTGAGAACAAATCGACATAAGCATGGTGAAGGGAAGCCGAAATCATTAACCCACTGAGGGATGGCTTCAAAATCATACCAAAAAAAAAAAAAAAACTGAAATCACAGACCAATCCAACATGTATGAATTTCATCATGACAACTCATAATGTGGTTCAATAGTGTGTATTGCCCCCACGTGCCTGTATGCACCCCTGACAATGTCTGAACATGCTCCTGATAAGATGAACCTGTCCTGGGGGATCTCCTCACAGACCTGAATCAGGGTGCCAGTGAGCTCCTGGACTATCAAAGTGATCTGGTTAATATTTCATCACAGAACGTCTTCACACTCTCTAAAACACCTTTGCCACATTTGACATGCCTGGAAAATATGTAAAACAAAATAAAAATGTTTTTTAGCCATTACCTCAGCACAAGTGTATTTTGTGACCATACTTCATAAAAAGAAAGTTTGAAAAATAGTTTGAATGGCTGGCTTCAGACAAAAAATCAAGTAGAAATATTTTATCACTTACAGAGCCAGGTGAGGAAATGCTGTGGATAAACCA
Source organism: Notoglanidium macrostoma (assembly GCA_030068235.1). Classification (NCBI taxonomy): domain Eukaryota; kingdom Metazoa; phylum Chordata; class Actinopteri; order Siluriformes; family Auchenoglanididae; genus Notoglanidium; species Notoglanidium macrostoma. Next base: position 240,671 of record JAQQZR010000006.1, on the reverse strand, counting down.
CCTTCATAGAAATGTATGTAATGCTAGCTAACCCTATTGCAGCTAACAATGCTAATACTGGAGCTTAAAAGCTCATGAGAGATCATCTCATTTGCATATTGACCATTCAGAAAATAAATCAGAACAGATGAATTTTGATACTTTGAATTTTGTATTTAGTGTTATAACCTGGATTTCAAGCAGCTGAATGTTCAAGATCACTTGAGAGTGATTTTTTTCACCTATAATGGACGACTTGTGGAAAAGCATATATCAGGAATTAGACGTTAAATAGATTCACACATAAATGTAGAAAGAATCAGATTACTGACTCGTATTAATGATTCTATTTAAAGGTAATTTGTAGTTACTGTGAGCTGAGATGTTATAAGTGCTGTAGAGTTAGTCTTAATGTTTTATCTGATGCATGCAGAGGCTGTTGCATAAGTAAATGAGTAAACAAATATATGAAACATTTTTTCTTGGCATGCACTTAAAGAGGAAATTTAAAAATCTTTTATAATTAAGCTTTTTATAAACAAATTAATGATGTTTCTTGTACACGTTCTAGTTTATAAAGCGAATATTCCTGAATCCAAATATGTAAAAAAAAAAAAGAAAAAAGAAAACTGCTTTCACTTAAGCATGAACAGAGTCAGCTAGTCAGCTGTTTCTCAGACTGAAGATGTGTAACTCAGAAATTCATAAAAGATGTATTCATATAAATGTGATCAACACGTGCAGAAATACATTCTGGATGATTAAAACATTCTTAAATTTCAGCACCTGGAAGATACTGCTGACTTCTTCAGTCATCATGTCATCCTCTTATACCATGCAGTGATCTGTATTAGCAGTACATCAGGAATTCTTGCTGATCTGTAATCTATTCAGTAATCACTGATACACATCCGGCTCATTCAAGATTAAGCTCATCTTTAAAATGAATCGGAAATGATGAAAAACATGCAGACATACAAAATATTGTTATATTTATTATTCTGAATTTGCATGTATATTTATTTTCAGTTCACTGTACACAATGCAATGAGCAGTAACTCTGCATCATGTTGCTTTATGTTTCTGAGCTAAAGCCACAAATAAATTCCAGTTTTCTGAAACTCAGCACAGCTAAAACTTAAATTCATGCCCTTGGTCCTGAAACACTCCACTGCCACTGGGACCCTGAATATCCTGAATCCTCTTAAAGTCTCGGCCAGAGCGTGACCGAGAGCGTGACCGGAGAGCGTGACCGGAGAGCGTGACCGGAGAGCGGGACCGTAGAGCGGGACCGTAGAGCGGGACCGTAGAGCAGGGGCGAGAGTGTGGCGGAGAGCGGAGTCAGAGAGCGGGGCCGAGAGCGGGGCCGAGAGCGGGATCGGAGAGCGGGACTGGAGAGCGGGACTGTAGAGCGGGGGCGAGAGTGTGGCGGAGAGCGGAGTCGGAGAGCAGGACCGGAGAGCGGGACCGGAGAGCGGGATCGGAGAGCGGGGTCGGAGAGCGGGGTCGGAGAGCGGGGTCGAGAGCGTGGCGGAGACCGGGGGCGAGAGCAGGGTTGAGAGCAGGGTTAGAGAGCGGGGTTGGAGAGTGGGGTCGGAGAACGGAACCGGAGAGTGGGGCCGAGAGCATGGCGGAGAGCGGGGGCAAGAGTGGACCGGAGAGCGGGGGTGGAGAGCAGGACGGAGAGTGTGGTGGAGAGCAGGGGCGAGAGCGGAGATTGGGGCCGAGAGCAGGGTCGGAGAGCAGGACGGAGAGCGTGGCGGAGAGTGGGGGTGAGAGCGTGGCGGAGAGCGGGGGCGTAGAGCGGGGCCGGAGAGCGGGGGCGTGCAGCGGGACCGGGGAGCGGGGGCGTAGAGCGGGACCGGAGAGCGGGGCTGAGAGAAGGACTGGAGAGCGGGGGCGAGAGTGTGGGGCGAGAGTGTGGCGGAGAGCGGGCAGAGAGCGAAGTCGGAGAGCGGAGTTGGAGATCGGAACCGGAGAGCGGGGGCGAGAGTGTGGAGGAGAGCGGGCAGAGAGCGAAGTCGGAGAGCGGAGTTGGAGATCGGGACTGGAGAGCGGGGGCGAGAGTGTGGCGGAGAGCGGGGCGGAGAGAGGAGTCAGAGACCGTAGTCGGAGAGCGGGGGTGGGGGTGGAGAGTGGGGACGAGAGCAGGGTTAGAGAGCGGGGTTGGAGAACGGAACCGGAGAGTGGGGCCGAGAACGTGGCGGAGAGTGGGGGCAAGAGTGGGCCGGAGAGCGGGGCCGGAGAGCGGGGTCGGAGAGCGGGACGGAAAGCGTGGTGGAGAGTGGGGGTGAGAGCGTGGCGGAGAGTGGGGTCGGAGAGCGGGGCCGAGAGTGGGATCGGAGAGCGGGGGTGGAGAGCGGGACCGGAAATTGGGGGCGAGGGTGTGGCCGAGAGCGTGGCGGAGAGCGGGACGGAGAGCGGGGCCGGAGAGCGTAGTGGAGACTGGGGGCGAGAGCGGGGCCGTGAGCGGGGCCGGAGAGCAGGACCGGAAAGTGGGGGCGAGAGCGTGGCCGAGAGCGGGACGGAGAGCGTGGTGGAGAGCGGGGTCAGAGAGTGGGCCGGAGAGAGTGCGCACTTATCTATAGTGTGCTGCATTTCAAAGATGCGGTGTATTATCTGCACTCTCTTCGTTGCTGTTTTTGTTCAGTTTAACCTTGTAACTGCGTTCTCATATAAAAGACAGTGATCTCAATACATAGTTTTAACATTGTGGATTGGACCAAAATAAGTAAGTAATAACAATATGCCACCTTCCAAAATTCGTGTAACGGTCCAGAAATCTGGCCCAGTGTGCTGGGAGAACCGGTATACCGCCCAGCACTACTCCAGAATTAATTCTGACCAAATATATATATAATTAGTAATCAATTAGTAATTTACCCGCAGCGACCCAGATAAAGCATTTAATGAAGATGAAGGAATGAACAAATTAAATGGATTACAGTGCTCTTTAGTAAGTGTGTTATTGCTGGTCAGGATCTGGAATCCCCTACTGGCATGTTTTTGGGAAGAGGCACCGGAGACCGGAGAACCCAGAATAAGGCCACGCAGACATGTGGAGGAACACTTCCTGGTGAAAGCCAAAAGCCAAAAAACTTTGCCACAAAGGTTCATCTTTCCAGAATTTTCTCATGCAGACTCAACCTCCAACAAAACTCCAAATAAGTTGGAAACCAAACACGACTGAACCTGACTGCATTTATTCTGATTTCTATGGTGTTTTTTAAAAAGTGTATTCAAAACAATTATAATAAGTAGTAAATAAATAATAATAATAATAATAATAATAATCAATAAACCATCTTAGTTAAGTAGAATATGTACACCCTTACCCACATTTGTGTTTCAGACTTGATGGTTTTGTTTACCATTTATTCATCAGAGAATATGTTTAATCCAATAATAGTGATGGGGAAGCATTACTCTGAAAATTGGCGCTGAATCAGTTTGATTCGGATGAACTCATCATTTCCACACGAATAAAAACACCATGATTTTTTTTTTAACGAGTGTAAACTGAAAGACAAAATGGTGTTGATGTAAAATATTTCCTTCACATGGAAGTTGGAATGAAACGCATTCATTGCATCACTACGGTACATCTTTAGTGCTTGGTAGATATCTTAGACGTGTGCGTGTGCTGACGTGGTGTTATGTGTTGCATGAACGCCTTCATGTTCGGTCCTTCCAGAAACTATTCTGAACAGTGTATGAAAATACAAACCAATGACCATCGTTGTGCAACTGATCGACCATCATTCAAAAACATGTAAACCATATTTCTTTATTAAAGAATTAAGAAACTCCAAGCAGCATATTCATAAACAAAATAAGAGTCTCCCTCTGGTGTAATGTTACATACTGCACTTTCTTTCTTTTCAGCTTTAAATCAAATATCATCTGTTTTGTTTTGCTTTTTTTCCCCTCCAACTGAGTCAGGGAGTCAGGGCAGGACATGGCTGTCCCTACGAGAAAGTCAGACATCGTCGTCTCCACCAATGGATGGCGTTTCATGGCGTGACACAGTGTAATATGATATCGCTTTGGTTAACATTGGCAACTACTTTGAACGTACACAAGATATTCAGGCTATGACTGTGATTACGGACTGAAAAATGTGCAGCGCTGATGCCGGGACGTCTCCTCCGCTCAAAGGAAAAGGGATGTCCTGGTTTGACTTCTGGACGTGAGAAAGTTCAGTCGAGTCTTTAGCACATATATCTACAACCAGATGTCAGATATTTGGCCTGTCCTTCATCACCACTGATTGATTACTGAGCTTAAATATGAAGCATGGAAAAAGCGCAGTTAAATGAAACACATAGTGATTCTCAGGCTGAGGTGGAAACGAAGCAAAAACAATTACACAATAATAGAAAAGACAAGGACTTTAAGTGCGATTACACCATTGATATTTCTGGGGAACATCGATAATCATCTGGGGACAGAACCTGTCAAAAAACCACAATCTTTCTCATAAAAAAATTCTTAATAATGATACAATCATATTTTCTCCTTGCAGGACCGTATGCTCATTTCCAGTAAAAAAAAAAATAAATAAATAAAAGAGAAAGAAAAGAAAAGAAAAAAGGAAATATGTCACAGCATGTATTGTTTCATACCATTTATATTTTATATTTGCCTTTACAGTGTTTGTGAATGATAAAACCGTTCCATTTCTTTGCAGATTACTCTGAAGGAAAATATCTCTGTATGTTACATATCTTATATCATCACAAATATGAAAAATAAAAGCTCTCACTATTGTCACACAATTTGCATTGATCAAGCAGCCATACATCTTTAAAACAGAACAGATCCCATAACAAACGAGAGATTTGTCTTAGCTTGAGGAAACGTGTGCTCAAGGCCTTCCAGCCTCATTAGCCTCCACGCTAACGCTTACACCATCACTGATCCAACTTGTTAAAGAGAGCAGAAATTAAAACAACTGAACATCCAAACGGAGACGATGCTCTTGGAGACTAAAGAATGACTGTGACTGGGGAAAAAAAAGGGGTGGAAAATTGATTCATTAATCTTCATTATGATTCATAATGAACTGAAATGTGGGATAATCTAGTAACAAACTGCAGAGAGACATCTTTTTTATTTCGGCACTTAGAAAACAATCACAATGAATTTGCGTCTTTATCCATATAGAACAAAATTTACAAAGCCATTTAAACAGTCATTTTTAAAGTCTGTTTTATAGTTTCTTTTTTTTTTGTTTGTTTGTTTGTTTTCATTTTGTTTTTGTAACTCAACTCCAAAAATTGAGAATATTCAAAATACACTTTAACTCACTTCGCTCTTTTGTTATTTACAAATATTTACATGAAAAGATCTTTTTTTGTTGGGGTTTTTTTGTATCTATAATAAAAATCTCCTCCACCCCTACGTACGTGTGTGTGTGTGTGTGTGTGTGTGTGTGTGTGTGTGTGTGTGTGTGTGTTTTTCTTTGTTCTTTTTATACATTACAGCCCCAATTGTCTGCCACGGCCTGTCTCTTCCTGCAAGAAAGCTGCCCCCTTGTGGCCTCAGATGGACGTGCTATGGGTGGGTTCAATGGCTTCGGGGATGGGTCCTCCTGGCACTGGCGGGTAGGGCATTGGCATGGGCGTCTTGCCGGGGCTCTGCCGGAAGAGACCCCCGTTGGGGGCCCTGTGTTTGCACTGGATGGAGGAGGGCATGGTGGAGCTGCCCAGGGGCAATGGGAGCGCAGTGCCAGGCCCTGGTGCCAGTGTCCTGCCCACTCCATGGACTTGCTCTGGCATGAAGGTGCTCACGGAAAGACCCGTGCCCACGAAATCCCGGCCAGCTTCCCGTGCCGCCTGGCCCGGCTGCATGCCACCGATGTCCAGGGCAGAGATCTCGATAGATGGCCCGGGGATCTGCTTGTGTGCCATGTCCTCGTCTATGAGACTGTTCATGCGCCGATGCACCTGTTCCAGGTTCACCTCCTTGTCCTGGAGAGGGCGAGAGAAGGAAGAGAGAAGGGAAGGGGGGGAGGTTTTCTGAGAACTCTGAAGCTCCACGCAATTCGTTTTCTCTTGCTTTCTCTTTCTTTCTGCTTTTTGAGTTTCTCCTTGGTCAAAGTTCCACAATTAAAGGCCCAGTCGGAATTGTCTGCATAGCATCGAATTGAGGGGGGAGTATAGAATGTGCACTTTGAAATCAAATTTGGCCAGTGGACAGGAAAATGTGTCAGCTAAGCGAGACCAGGATTAGGGATCAGTACGAAATGTGAAGTAACACTGAAGCATGGATATAAAATTAAACAAGTGTCAGGGGACCTGTGTTTCTTAAAATCTTATCATTGGCTGATCATAAAAGCAATTTCATTTTATTATGATTAGACTCAAGTTGTTCCCGAAGATGATTTACTGAGAGCTTTTATGCTTCAGCAATGAATTATGAGCTTGTTTATACATCATCATGATAAATGAGTACAAACTGTGATATTAGAGAGACTTTTTTTCTCCTACAAACTCTGTACTTGCTTATTTATTCTGTTATCTTTTAAGGCCATGCCACTGAAATCGGTCTTCTCGCTGATTCGAGTGATAAACTCGCATATGATCAGTTCTAGCATCTGGTTGGACGCGCACTATACAAAGCGCCGCAGTTACAGCCTCTGTAAATATACCTCTTCCACATTACTATATTTTCCGAGACTGTTGTTGTTGTTGTCTGTCTCTGGTGCAGATCTGTAAGCCAGTTATCAAGACCCAAACAATGGATATTGTGTACAAATTCATCTACCGTTACAAACAGTTCCAACTAGTAACGAACTGAACTGATTCACTTGGACAAGAACCAAGATGTTCCAGTTTAGGATGGACTGGTTTGTTTCCACTGATGGTAGGGAGCCAAGGCAAAATCAACTGTACTAATACAAACGGTTCACTGTTCCGAGTGTATACACACACACACACACACACACACACACACACACACACACACACACAGAGTGCTTAATTTACTTTGAATGGAACCCTGGTGTTCTGCTCCTCGGTGCGGTTCTTTAGTCAGGTGAGAACACACTCGGGCAATCACACTGCCTCACATCGCTTACAATTAATCACTAATGAGTCAGAGATTTAACTCTTAATTGACTCACGGCAGGAAGAGAATCGAACATGCCATGAGTCAAAGTACAGAAATGCCACGCGTGGACAGACGAACAAAAACCAAAAGAGAAACTTAACTAAACTTTGGATTTGATGCACAAAATGTTTTTTATATGATTACCTAATTATGTATTTAGCTCCAGCTCCGTGTTCTCCATGCTTTGATATCTGCGATCTCTATTCACACTCGGTAAAGGCATGTTTAACGTTTTCCATGGTTGTATATTTTCTCGACTATTGAAACATTTTCAGCCTCACACACACATTTTTCTTTCTTTCTTTTTGGTTGGTTTAATTGCATGCAGCATGAATCCAAACCAAATAGCAAATGAATCAAAAACTCAGACTTGACAGAAAGGCTAACAGATGTGTTCCTGTCCCGCTTTCTAATCCTTGTCCGTGGCCGTTCCGTATCCGTACCTGCCCTGTTCCGGACCCTCAACCCTCGGTGTCCACCACTGACTCATCTCCCCGCACTCTCCCCCAGTCAGCTCTCTCTATCTGCTCAAGGCAGCTCTAATCTCAGATCCAGATCCAGGATGAGTCTCACACACCACCCCTCATCTCCACTCTCACTCTCCTGTTCCTGCTTCTGATGCACACCCCTGACCTGACTCCTCCTCCATCCAGGGATGTACTTCCTCTGACTCTGCCTGTCACATTAACAGACCTACAGTTAATAGCAGAGAGTTCAAAATGCAAAAATGCAGCTGTCAATCATTCCAGATTCTTATGTTGATTAGCTCACCTGCTGTTTCCATTAAGGAAAAAAGAACACCCTTTTACAACTCGTAGCAGCTATCTCTGATAATAAAATGTGTGAAGGTTGGCAGGTGTGTGCGCTGGTGTTCTTGGTAGAACATGACTTCCTCTTCCTTCTGGACGTGATCTCAGTGCTCACTATGTGATCACTTCCTGTGTGTTTGTGGAGATTTCCGTGCGTTACCACGCCAAAACCATGTTTCTAGCTCCCTAGTACTTTGTGTGTGTGTGTGTGTGTGTGTGTGTGTGTGTGTGTGTGTGTGTGTGTGTGTGTGTGGTTTCGACCACAGCCTAACTGTAAATGTGCCTCTGATTACAGAATCTGCCTTCATGGTAACTCCTGCTATAGACATTACATTCTGTTGTTACGCCCACACACAAGTGACTTCTGAATTTACACACACACACACACACACACACACACACACACAAAATACTGTTAGTGGTTCTTGCTCTTTAGGAATTTAGCAAATACTGAGTGTTGAGTGTCTAGCAGTTTAGACGTGGAGTGTTTTTGCATTTGAACATCTTTGACTTCTGGAATATCTGCTTTAGAATGGATACTTCAGCACCTGCGTTAGTATTTAACCCCTGGACTTTTCCACATTTTGTAATGATCCAACCTGGAAATGAAATGCACTGGAATGGAATGATGTCATGAATCTACATCATGCTCTTCATCAGCAGGGAAGGAAAACATGATCAGGGATGATGGTGAGATGGATGGAAACAAATTCAGGGCAATCCTAGAAGCAAACCTCGAGACCGGGACGGAGCTTCAAAATCCAGCAGGTCAGTGACCCTAAGCAAAATCCCGGCTGTCATTGCAGGTTGTATAAAGTTCTGACCCAGGGCAAGAATTGAGTGCTTTTCAGTTCCAGGTTATAAGACTACAAAATGTGGAAAAGTTCAAGGGGGTGAATACTTATGTGCAGTATGTCATGACTGAAAATTTTGCAACGCTACATGAACTCAACAGTGCACTATTTGTGTACGGCTCATATTGATCTACTTCCTGATCATGGTTTTTACAAAGCAATAGCTAATCTCTAGGTAAATGATGCATATTCAATCTTTCAAAAGGTCACATTGGTTTAGTAGAAGGGCTAAAACAGAATAAGCAGGGGTATGATCACAATTCTGCGATATTTCTAATGCCCCCTGTTTTGTTTTGTTTTGATTGTTTGTTGTTTCTCCCTTGCCCCGCCCCTCATACTCATACTCGACCCGTTCGGACAGCACGAGTTCTATTCTGACCTGTGTCAATAGCCTCTGTTTCATCCCAGTCTCTCTCTCTGTCTGTCCAAATGTCCTTGCTCCCCTCCGATGAAGCAGTAGCAATATCATTATATCTCAATGGATCTGAAACCCTTCTCACTCTGTAATCCTTAGTAACCTGCACAAGATCATAAACATATCAAGAAGAATAAGAAAATAAAAAGACGTAAAGAGAAATTTCAACTCTCCACATTGACATATAAAAGCACTGGGGGGTGACTGACTATGTCTGATTGCTTCAGTGGGTTCTGACCCATGCAAACATCCTTTTTGACCACACTTTAGTTTATGGATCCATGTCAAGCCTCTGTAGTCCACTACATACACTCGTTACAGTTTATTACACACATTGGTGATAGGAGTCATTAAAAAAAGTGGGCTGGCCGATTTGATGGATGATGACATGAGTATGAATTGTTAATAATGATATGTCATATTTGTTTAAAAAAATTCAATGACAGAACAAAAATTTCCAGGATAATAATTTAGGACTTATTCTGTAATGACGGGATAAAAAAAAAGCTGCTATAAGATGTCAGCACTTTCTAAAAAAAATAAATAAATAAAAAGTAAATAAATCAGCACTACTGTACGACGAGCGCAATAGTGCTGTATTAACACCAAAATGAATGCCACAGTGCCTGGCGAAGGACTGGGGAAAAGGGGGATGTGGACGTGACGAGCAACAAAATGGCGTCTGGTTTTTCGTTTTAAGATGGAAACCAATTTTGATTTCAGTAGAGCACACCTATAGCTGCGTGTACTGGAGTTCGACTAAGTCTGGGCTCGCGTCTGCGGCCGGATCCGTAAAGTAGAGTGTGGCAGTATCATCAGCCCTCCCGGCCCTGTGCTCGGTCACCTCTTTGGGCTGCTCTCGCCGGCAACGGCTGCTGCTGCTGCTCCAGAAGGTCTCGAGGGCGGCCACCAGGCAGGCCAACACCAGTCCGGCAGCCAGCACGCAGAAGACGCCGGCGAAGCTGTGCAGTTTGAGTGATCGGCCGTCGGCCGGCGCCCCCCGCTGGCTGCCCGGGTCGCAGCGACCCGAACGAGGCCACCATTTCTGCTTCAACACGTCCAGGTCACCCTTCTCCTGCAGCTCCAGGATCCTGAGAACAAACAGCAAGAGAATTACAGAATTTCCCAAAATAATGTGTTGTTGCAGGATTTGGAGGGGTTTTTTGGAGACTAGGGCTGCATTCAGAGTTTAACTTCAAAAGACATGTCAATACTTAATATTTTACTTAATACTTAAGTTTTCTGTATTCAGACTGGGTTTACGCAGCTGCATAACTTCATTTTATGAGTGGCCCTTTCAGATTATTAAGTCTTCAAGGTTGCCAGTTTTTTTTTTTTATGTGTGTGTAGTGCTCTCCTGGCAGTTGTTCAAAACACCGTCTCCTCTAACCCGTGTTTAGACATGAGAAATTAAGAACTGGTCGACTGAAAATGCAAACCATTTTCTTTTTTTTGCATTATGATACGGCACAACAGGAAGACACAATCAAACTCTGAGGCTTGCCTCCTTGTCTAACACGTCGCCCGTTCACTCACGCGCCTGGAGCTTCATTTCTGTACTTTTTCACTATATGTGAGTAAATACATCGAGCTGTTTGTATCACCACTTCATATAATCAGATATCATTCATTAGCCAGATGAAGTGAGCTTAGTGCACGCAAACTGCACCAGGTTTAAAATGGTTATCAAGGCAACGCAGGTTATAATGCTTCAGTGAGCTTTTAACATCTCATTTCTTTTCAACGCTCCGTCACTTCACATTTAAACACACCGAGCAAAAATAAAGAGGAGAGAGTGAGAGAGATCACACAGGCTGTGGCATTCAACAGCCAAAGACTTTTTTGTTGAGGCTGTTAACACAGCGGGCTTTATAAAGTCGTGATCAGCTCCCCGCAATTAATAGACTCGCTCGTTTTGTCAAGTACTTGAGATGTGAAGATGGCCAAAGTCACATCTCTAGAAGTTCTACAAGCAAACAGATAAATGTAATAATAAATAGTTGTGGGCGCTTCTTATTCAAACATGATTCAATTTATAAATTTGTAGCCACACAAAGTCAAAAAACTAGTAAATTGAGATGTTTAATTAGAGGCAGCGAGAGAGAGAGAGAGAGAGAGAGAGGGAGGGAGAGGGGGGGAGAGGGAGAGAGAGAGGGAGAGGGGGAGAGAGGGAGAGAGAGAGGGGGAGAGAGAG
>JAQQZR010000006.1:213128-225515 GCA_030068235.1 Notoglanidium macrostoma | reverse complement strand
AGAGAGAGGGAGAGAGAGAGGGAGGGAGGGGGAGAGAGGGAGGGAGGGAGAGAGAGAGGGAGGGAGAGAGAGAGGGAGAGAGAGGGAGAGAGGGGGGGGAGGGAGAGAGAGGGAGGCTGTAGGCCATCTTTATCAGCTGCTAAAGAAAGGGAAAAATCCAGGCAATTTCCAGGCTGGAAAGAGAAACGCGGTGAATTTGAGCGAGCTGCAGATAAATGGGAGCAAGGTGGGAATGGAGGATGATGGGACAGAAAAGGGGAAAGTAAGATGAATCCCTCTGTCTACAGAAGATGACACTCTGGTTCATGGGCCTATTAGCCACCGAGCTGCTCGCGGCTGTCCCTCGGGGTATTAGCATCTAGCATGCAGAACGTCGACCATGAAATCCCAGTGCCGATTTATATATAACATCTAAAAGCAAGCACACTTTAATGCGCGTTATGAAATCCACTTCACTTCCACTTTTTCGTTCTATTCGTTTTTTATTGTAATATCTCATGCAGTGGCTTTACGGTTGGGGGTTCGGGATGTCTGTTGATATTCAGCTCTGAAAAAACGGCATCATCGCTAAGCATTTATCGTCCGATGCATGTGTGGTTCATCTTCAATTCAATTTTTATGTGGCGAAGTGACAAATATTGATTTCCAGCAGTATGTCACTGCTCTTACAAACCGACAATCATTGAAATAAGAAAATAGTTGACACAATGCCTTGTGCTTGTTATCAGTAAATGTTAAACGCAGGAGGATTTGGGGGGGATTTATATATATAAAAAAAAAAAATTAGGAATCTTAAAAGAAGGAATCCTGAAATGGGCAGTTCGGAGCGACCTTTAACCCTGCAATTCTTTGTGAACATTCTCAGAGAACATGACTCAACACCTTCTGACCAATCAGAGTTCATCATTCAGCGGCGTGGAAGCGGAAACCATCCAGTATTAATTAGTTACCAATGTAGGAGAGTTAAATTGGCACATTCTAAAGTTAAGTTCTCCTTAACACTTCACACTCTTGTAAGGACCTGAGAGAATTACATAAGCTTCCAACAAACAGTAATCACTGGCAGTCTGTGTTGCAAGCTGTTGAGTCATGCTAGGATATTCTTGATAGATCAATATGAAAGCGTGTGAAGGCAGTTGAGAGACAAAAACAGCTCTCCTGGCTGCCCAAAATGCACAAGAAATATGATTATGCAGTTTTAATTGGCTACAAGCAATTATGCGGAGATTTGTATAATCTGCCCGCATCTGTTACGTTCATAAATGGATCAATTTATAATGAGTAAAAACTCACAAAGCTGCAAGTAACAAATCAAAGCTCTGCACTTAACGGAAAGTGACGGTAATTCATTTCATAATGACACGTCACGATCATTTCCTTCCAATTTAGCCACTTGATGGTTACCAAAGCGCTTGTTTCTGATTTCATATTTCAAATAACCCGAGGCCATGTGCTGGGTTGCCTTTTTTTTTTCATCTTTCTTCTTCAGCTCAAGCACTTTAACAGCTACTGAACAGTTTCCTTTCACTCTCTGGAAAACACAAGGGTCATCCATCATCATGCATAGCTTAAAGAATTGAAGCGGGCAGGAGAAAGAGAGAGGACAGAGAGAGGGGTCAGGTGGATATTTACTTCTGGGAGAAGAGGTCTCTGTAAGGGCTGCCGTGCTGGAGAGCGATGCCGTAACCCTTACTGCTCATGCTATTGCCCGAGACGGTGACGGTGCAGTCGTCGTCCGTCAGCGCTGCGTATTCCACCACTGCCATGTCCCAGAGGAACGCATACGGGCCTTTCTTCGCCTGGAAGGTAGAAATGGACATTGGTGGAAATGCAATGCTGATGCTGATATGTCCTACCATCTTCTAATCAGCTCTAGTTGGCATAACGCTAATCTTCCTGAGAGCAGTTCGACTCATTAATGTCCACGTAGGTATTTTCTACTCATACTACGGAAGCACTAACGGGTTTGGCACTGTTGCAGCACATTCTCACAGTAATGTCACGGTAATTAGAGTAAAGCAGTGAAGCCATGGAAACTGGGCTCAGGTATTACCATTTAAGAGATTAATAAACCACTGGTCAGAGGTTAAAATTGATCTTATCTCCTGTAAGTATAACAAATACTAATCCCACTAATCTGGCTCAGCTTTCAGATCCGAGAGCCGTGTGTAGGCTTCCAGTCCTCGGGCTAATTAGCCGAGTAAAAGGGACTGACAGCTTCTCGTTGCTTTTGTTTTTTTTTTTTCCCCCAATGTTATCATCAACTCCTTTGTTTTCGCTGGCGTGAATAAGGAGAACATGTGCAAAGTGCAGAGACTGTACAGAATGAAAAGGTGGACAGGAAGGTTGAGTTATTAATGCTCTCTACCAAATACCAAAGTTGACGCAGGACCTGATAAATAATAGCACTCATAATAATGCCATTCATTAAAATGCTTAAACTGCTCATGGGAATAATGAGCGTGAATGCTTGTGGGAGGAAGCGGCGAAGCAGCGCATTCATCAGAAACATCCATTGTTCCTGTGTGGCGATTGCGTACAAGAAAATGTTTCATTCGTTACTCGCAGATCAGAACGGGGTTTTTTTTTCCCTGTGCAAATTCCTTTTTGTACCACCATTTGCCAATGACTAAAATTGTTTTTACTCATTTAAGAACGACACGTCACACTTTTTGTCCATTTATAGCTACGTACGTCTTTGAACATCTTGGCAGTTATGAACAGTCGTTCCTTCCCTTTTAAGACAAAACAAACCGCGCAGCTTGTCGCGTTACCGATAAACTGCGAAGAGAAATCAAATCCTCTGTCCTGAAGATGTCGGAGAAGTTAAAGTGACGGAGCGCTGACACCGGAGACTACTTCCATAAGTTCACATAAGCACATAAGTTCGACGATTACATGTGGATTTGACCCGTTTACATGTCCTTGTGTGTGAGCTGTTACCGTGGAAATGCCTCAATACTGTAGCTGACCAATTAGGATGCAGAATCCGACAGCGCTGTGGTTTCCTGTATATAAATCTAAACAGATACGGTCATGCTGTTTACCTTGCGGATGCCCTCGGACGGACTGGACACAGAGAATTCCAGGCCATTATTTTTGCTGATGGTCCTCCACAGCTCAGCGTAAGTGCTGTCCTGCTCCAGCGGGTTTGTACCCTTGGCTCTGAAATAGTCATACACCGCCGAGTCCCGCACGGTACCATAATCCAAGTCAACCTGTCTCGCCAGGTCCTGAAATGTCCTGTATAAGAGCGAGAGAGAGAACTCATGAACACCACGATCATGTTTAACCAAAACAACTCTACCGTATAATTCCGATCTCTGTATCAGCACCTCAGGATATTTCAGCTAAGAACCTGGTCGTCTCTGCCAGGAGGTTAAGACTTGGCAAGGTAACGGCCACAAACTTCCAAATCAGCATAGAAATGGCTTCCGAGACATACGTTCAACAGAAAAGAAGCCGCAATATCGCTGCCATGCTATCAGAACATGTCAGTATACGTCAAAGATGAAATATAATACCTGCAACTCAGAAGATAGTGTGATCGTTCCGAGAGCACGCGCGCTCAGTCCGCAAAATATTCCGTTATTATATCTACTTTCAGCTGGATATATATGAGAACAACAGCTCCATAAAATGTCAGTATTTATCATGTTGTAGTTATAAGAAAACTGGTGATAAGCCTACAGAAGAAAGTGTTTTTAAGGATGCAACAGTGAGGTAAGCATTCAGTCCTACACCATGAGTAAATGCCACACTTGAACTACTGAACTTGTACAATGTATACCCAGAAATACGCACGTTTGGACATTCCGTTGCATTAGAACACGATTATTGGAAAAGTCAGTGTTGTAGGATCGTTTTTATCCAGCCCACTGCCTCATACCTCAAAATAGTTTTCTAACATTGTGCGAGTGTGCAGCTTTTTTTAAAGGTCCATTTTAATCATGCGGCTCTGTGTGCTTGGAAAATAGCCCGAGGAAACATCACCTCCTGAGAAGAGTGAGCGGCAGAGTGGAGCATGAAGAGAGGGAAGAGTGCAGAGATGAAGGCAAAGTCCATGGAGTTGAAAGAATAAAAAAGTCTGAAGGGGAACCGGGACAAAGGGAATTCCTGAATCCTACACAAAAACTTTGTATATAAGCCTAGCACATCAGTCGGGGTAAGAGGATGCAATGTAACCCGAAAAGTTATAGCACCAAGCTTAAAGGACAATGATGGGACATTGGGATATGCTCTGTGTATTGTATTGGTGTTCTTTTATGTTTTATTGTAATATTTCTTTCAATAAAAGGCTACGACGGGGTGTAGAGGTCCGTTATGTGTAAGGTATTACTGCGTTAAAGAAACATTGCGTCTGTACGTCACATATAATTTGTAAATAATCACTGGCATTTTTAGCCCCTCCTCCATCCTACGAGGTCTGAGATTTCATTAGGAATGAACTAATTATCTCAGTTAAAAGAACAAAGGAGAAAAAGAGGAGAATGTAATATCGACCTAACGTAGCCCATTAGACTCAGATTGCTTTTGGAAACTCACTGCAGGACTCATGAAGTCAAAACTAGGTTCAATCAAACACTCTCTCACATCGCTCCGGTCCGGATTCTTCACCAGCATCGTCTTCAGCCGAGACTCACTCCACATCGATCAGTGTTAGACTAAGTCAGACATGTCGGGAGCAACAAATGAGGCCTGGGGTTTCATCTGTACTGAAAATGGGATGGCTATCTAAAAAAGTGTATAGATCTCATCTCTCTGCTGGATAGTGTACATAGAATAATTATTGAATTTGAACTGTTCGGTGTGCCTGATGGGCCTGTTCATTCACTTAATTAAATCATGGGGAAAAAAGGATGATTACTCTGCCCTCAGGGCTCATTCTCCAAAACAACAGCTTCATCAATAAATCAGGAAAAAGACAGAACAGAATGGAAGTAAACAAGAACAAAATATATATTCCGGACAAAATTATGAATAAAAATCCAAAGCAATTAAAGCTGAAAGCAGACAAATGGCACATTAGTTTCATGTTAATGGTGGCATGTAGCAACAACAGCCTGGGTCTCCTGCTGAGGCTTTCACACAGCTCAGTAGAAAGGAAAACTCACACCAAGGGGAAAGAAAATACAAAAAAGAAAATAATAAAATGAATAAAAATGCTGAAATCGAGAAAGCTTCAGGAAATAATGAAGGTTACACAATGCCTCACTGAAACGCGGGAGAGCTGATTACATGATGAGGCAGCATCTCGCGGTTTCATCTGGCTGACAGTAAATGCTAGAAAGACTTTATCCTGCGCTAGGAGTCCCTGTAATCCAGGAAATACTGACAGTGTGTGGAAGGACAAACGGGTGACGCGTTGGGAAAACCCATCGGATGTCTCTCTGGCGGAACTCTAGAATCTTGCCTATAAGAATTTCTAAATATATGTCGCCAAAATGAAGAAGCTCACCAAAACCCTTTATGTTAGTTAAATAAGAAGCCATTTTAAATACAGCCAGCCTGCTTAAAGAAGCCGGTTTAATTGCTAGCTTTCATCAAGGTGCTTTTTACACGCCATAGCGAAGCGCTCACGAGTATAATGGAGTCTGATTAATCAAAAAAACTAGCTCTGAAACTCCGGAAAAGAAATGAGCTTTAATAATAATGTTAAATCAGAATATGTTTCCAAAATAGTGTGGAACGGATTCCCTTGTGGTGTAGAGTAGAGCGGAAATATAAAAGCAGCAGTCACAAAGCATTCATTTTAGCATTAGCTAAACGGTGTGCCATTTTCGCGCGCGCCTTGATTAGAGCACACGTTTTATCAAATGCTTCTAAGAAAAATGCACCATCCAAGAATGAGTCATTCTGATCAATGGTCCTCGAGCACGCCAACACTATCCATTGAGGTCGCTCGGCTATGAGGCGTACGCTTTTAAAAAGCATCGGAATGTGGGGAAAGAGTGCTTCGTGCAAATCTGCGCAAAACAGGTTATTTGAGAAGAGGTAGAGCCGTACCGTACGGTGTTGTCCATGCGGGAAACGGTGAGGTACGCCGCAAGGTTAGCCGTGTACGAGGAGCACACGATTAAGGTGAAGAGCCACCAGCTTCCCATCACGATCCGCAAAGCCACAGAGCCCACAGCCGAGTCTCCACCTGAGAGCGGGACAGCTTGATCAAACACTCATCTTCTTAATAACCAGATCTAATATTAGTATACATGTATCTCATTCTGGGAAAACTCATCATGAACAAGAACCCAATGGTTGAAGCAAGCAAAAACTTTACTATTTATGAGCATTTTCTTTAGTTGTATTGAAACTTGCATTCTAAACGCTTCCTCTAGCCACAGCCGATGGTGTGTTGGGCCAATCAGAGGTGTGAGCTTATTAGCCACATGCTAATTCCTCCATGTGCTAATTCCACCATGGTCAATAAAAGCACAGATGTCGAGAACTTTGCTGCAGAGTCATTTGCGCAACACCTATCAATCATCGGAAAGATTAGAAGGTGGCAGGCTAAGGACCAATGGGACAGGGCCTCCTCTGATTTAATTACAGGCTGGTTGGCATAAAAATGCTGCACTGGCAGTGTGCCAGGTGGTAATAGATGCAGATGGAGCGTCACATTTGCTGAGCTAGTCGTTTTCTTGCTTTTTGGATCAGACGAAGCCGTTACTCAGTGTCTCCACACAAAGGCACCTCCAGCACATCTCTGGTCTTTAGAAGCTGCTCTTTAAACATCATGGTGCACCTCAATCAGCCTCAGAGCATCATGTGAATGCTAGAGGTCAGCGCACTGTCTGAATAAGAAGTGCTATGGCTGACATGTCTGGCACAGAGATACGACACCGTTATTATTTAGATTGCATTATTTCGGGGAGTTCGCCAGGTGCCAGGTTCACAACACGACGAGCGAAGCCTTCGATCTCCACATGACGTCCATTTGCTCCACAATTATGTCACATTGTTCATAGAAGCCAGCTAAATGTCACCGCTACGTCTACAGACATCTAAAACCTTGTGATTTGCCCACACGGTGAACGTCACGCTGACATCATGTTGTTGCCAAGTGGTGTTTGAAAGTGTGTGAACCCTTAACAATTTTCTATATTTCTGCATAAACATGACCGAAAACATGATCAGATATTCACGCAAGTGCTATAATATTAAAAAATATTACACTTGGTCGCTTATTTATTGAGGAAATCAATAAAAATCTGTGAGTAGCAAAAGTATGTGCACCCCTAGGATTAGCGGATAATGTGAAGGTGGAATGCGTTTGAGGTGTCAGAGTCCTGTTTAATTTAAAGAACAGGGATCTATCGAAGTCTGATCTTTACAAGACGTTTGTGGGAGTGCAGAGGGAGATTTCTGAGGACCTCCGAAAAAGAGTTGTTGCTCATCAGTCTGCAGGTTATAAAACCGTCTGTAAAGGGTTTCGACTCCACCAATCCACAGTCAGACAGATTCTGTCACTGTTCCCCTCCCCAGGAGTGGAGACCAACAAAGATCACTCCAGGAGCATGAAACATGGCGGTGGTAGCGTGACGGATTTGCTCTGTTCGGCTGCATCTGGACCAGGACAACTTGGAACGATGAATTCTGAATTGTCTAAAGTAAAATGTCAGGACACCTGATCCACAAACAACGATCCTATGTAGCCACTCGCAGGTATTTAATACAGGATCATTTTCCTGAATAAATAAATGAAAAATTTGTTTACTTTTAAGATTTTGGTGATGTTTTATGCAGAAATAAAGAAAATTCTAAAGGCTTCACAAACGGTAAAGCACCACAGTATATGTGGAGTGAAACAGACTAATCAAATAGTGGACATTTTCGTGCCAGTAGCCGAGCTTCCCACACTTACCTTGGTGTACGAAGGCACCGTAAACAAGCCACACAGCGCTGTGTAAGGAGTTGGACATGGTGGACGGCACTCCTGCAGGATTCTGGCTGCGCAGCGACTGCATGCGGTTCAACAGGAAGATCAGGACTCCGACCACAGGAATGGCTGCTGCGATGCAGGCCCAGACAGCGAGGTCAAACGGAGCAAACAAGGAGAAGATGTTAATCTTCTCCTCTGGTTTGCGCATTAGGATCCCCACGGAGTAATCCAGGTAGCGCTTGCTGAAGTCCACCACGTTCTCTCGCTCAGGTGTTATGGTGATGGCTGACACGGCAAGGTCGGATCTCTGCAAAGACATCGATCAGGGATTTTTTAAAAAGCACAAATGAAATTCTACGATAAATCTAACAATGCCCTAAACATAACCGCTCATAACCTTACATAATCGTAGATTCTTATGAACGTTTGAGTTTGTGTCACTGCTGTATCTGATGCACTCCACTCATTAGCTTACTCTCACCCAGCTTCTCCATTCCTCATCTATTTCCGTATATTTATATTGTTCATTCATCACCTTCTGACATCCCACTGTGCATTTCTGAGTAGTTTCTGTTCTTACGCTTGGTTTTATGCCCTGTGTTTTCATTTTACATTTTAATTGCCCTGCATTGCACTGCGTGCCTGACCTTTGACCCCTACTTGTGTTTGACCACAAGTTTGGCTGCTAATTAGGATCTTTAATAAATGACTTGCACTTTCGATTTCAGTTTCAGGAATAATGAGATAGCAGTAGCCTTAATAGTTCCCATACAAACTAATTGAGTTCTCGTGAAGCATGAAATATGAATAGAGGGATAGGATTTTCCCCCTGAGCTTTCAGAACGTGTTCCACCGCTTCCACTTGCTCTGAAGTGCTCCTGACGCACTCACCTTGTTAATAAGTTCCCCAATCATGCCATTCCAGGAGCCATTGGGAAGCTGAGAGCCATACTTGCTGTCTGCTACCTGGTAGATGTCATATTTGAAGCCGAGGATCTTTGCCAAGGCGTCGAGAACATCGATGGAGAATCCTTTGTACCTTTTGGGCTGCCCGAGAATGTTTTCTGCTACCATGACAAATGGGTCCTCCTGTAAAGAGACGACATAGATCATTTACAATGATGGATTTTCCTGACAGTTTCAAACAAGTGTGCGACGTGTTCTTCCCTTTCAGAGCGCTACTGGACATACATGGTGTGATGGAGCAGGATTAAACATGCTGAAACCGTGTAATAGGGAGCATGAAGCGGAAAACAAAGGAACTACACTTCTAGCACTCCGTCTGCTAAACATTTTAAGGAAAATGTCCTGAATTATTAACCTTTCCCTCATTCCGAAGGAAGGAAAACTATTTGGTATGAAGACAGACGTTGAAATATTAAAATGACATAAAGAAAGGATTTAGTTTGACAAGATTAGAGACAGATTAAAGATAAACAAACAAACAAAAACATGAATGATTCTCACCAGTAGTGTGACAACTTTCACAGTAACCCCTTGCATGCCGTTCTCAATCCGACTCTCCTTCAAGCTCCCGTTGAGCCTGTGCACCGAGTCCCATGTGGCTAACTGCAGGAGATAAAAAACACAAAGACACAGTCAGCTAATCATTAATTGGGGTTTAGAAGGTTTAAGCAGTGTATGTTAATTTTATGTAAATTTAAAAAGTTTGAATCTTTTTCTGGCAGTGTTCCTTTAATATACAGTATGTGTAGAATATGAAAAATCAGCGGTGGACAAATCAGGGGTCCAGGACACGCAGATTTTATAATTAATCAGAACAAAAGCAGATTAAAAACAGACATATAAACTGGTACATTTCTTTAAGGCTATATTAATACATATACTGCAGAGTAGCTAGCTAACTAGCTCACCATTATATCATGCTAACTACTAGGGTTTAGTCTCGGAAGTTACGTTTTCCACACAAAAGCAAGGACAGCACATTTACTCACACACTGGGTAATACATTTACCTCTCAGTACACACACACACCCCACAGGCACACACACAAACACACACACACACACACACACCCCACACACACACACACACACACACACACACACACACACACACACACACACACACACACACACACACACAGACCCTGGTGGTGCTTCCCCGGAGCAGTGCGTCACAGCATCCATCAATCAACAAAAGTCATCACAGAATCGTCTTGATTAATGTGTTTGTCTGGAAATGTTTCTCTACTGGTGCAAAAAGCCAAGCCAAAGAAAAGAACATGGCAGCCTGTTTGCTTATGGCCAACCGAGTGCACATTATTATTCTAGATCAGCCGCGTTTAAATCAGAAATATGAAATAACACGATGATCTTTTAATTGGTTTTGTGGGTTGGGCGTATTATTACAGGAACCACTCCAATGTGCTGGATAGAAACGCTCCAGACATACAGATCTGAAATAGCATTTATGAGCATCCAGCTAATGCAATCAGCATTAGTGATATCAACTGTGTGGGGGTTTTAATTCAATAACATGGAACCCAATAAAGCAGTCCACATAAAGAAATCAATAAACATTCTCTGCAATGAGGCACACATTTGGACAGCATTCAACCTAAACCACATTCCATTAAATGATCTTATGTGGAAGATTGATTAATCTCTGTATGAATTCATCTACACACACAGGTCATAATCAGGAATAAGCCTCATGATAATGAAATTAAGAAAATGCAGCTCATCTATGACTGTGTATTCTATTTTTGTAGGCCGTCTTGTTAATTCTGTAGAGCACCTCAAGGTGACGAGAATGTTAAATGAAAAACGTTAGTGTAGCCCATGCTCACTCCTCTTCTTCCGAATATTCTTGTAATAAGCTGTTGTGCTCTGCACTAATAAAATGCTGCAGACAGTAGAATGGTTTGCCAGCCTAGGGCTTCGAAAGACCATTTTTCTAGCACATAACATTCAGATAACTCTTCAGTGATTCCAGCACTACCAGGGGCTTCTTGATTGCACACATGAACTCCCTTCAGCAGCAGCTCTGTTCTTCACTCAAGGTGCTCGCAGAAAACTCGTGATAGTGAAACACTAATAAAAATCCTCATTTCCGTGCTGAGCCACTGCCAGAACAAACACAAAGTGAAAATAAAGACAAACTGCAGACACAACTTTTCTAGAGTACAGTGCATCTCGACAAAAGCTCCCAGTTGCAGGGGACAGGAACAGGAAGGATCGGCCTATTAGAGTTCTCCCAAAATGGCAAAACTTCATCTGAAGCCAAAATGCGCCAGGAGCAAAATTCTCTCTTTTTATTGCTGCTTTCTTGCTTTATTAAAACATGGGTATGAGGTAGAGGTAGACAAGATACAAAGAAGCTTATCAGGCTGGAACTTGCCTTGCTTAATTCTTATGTCTGTCTAGCAAAACTAGCAGTGCTAGGCTAAAACAAAAAAATAAAAAATACACAACAAACTGCTGCTATAGAACAAATACTGTAATGAATGCAGAGGAGCTGTAATACCAATATTAAGCTGATATCCATCTAGGGTTACTGCTCATTCTGTGGAACATCTGTGAAACGTTCTTTCATGCTACCGATCAGAATCAGAAATTCGAAGCTGAACCTTTTGCTGGCCATTGCCGTGCTCACCTCACCGAGCACACTAACACCCTGCGGCAGTTTTACTCATTCACATGGCTATTGGTCCATAAAATGGTTTATTCCTGCTTCAGCCTCTATCTCCTAACAGTACTGTTCATTATAAAGTTCATTCCTTATTCTTCAAAATGCTAAATGAAAATGTATAAGTGCTACAGCCTGGAGTAAAGCAAAGATGACTCCCAAAACATCCAGAACGAACGACCCGATGATCCCGTAGTGCAGCACAGTGCTCCGTCTCAGAAAGTTTCTTCCTTCCTAGCAAACTCAGAGCCAAGGTCAGCTAGTGAAAGGGATGGGGTTAAATGTTATTCTGCTGCCCTGTCTGTCACAAACACTCGTCAACATGGAGTGATGATCTTGAAGAGCCCGAGGCTAAGAGAGCTGGCCGACCAATTCATCAGCAACTGTCAGATTTCCCCACTCTGTGTCAAACTTTTCACTACAGTGACAAATGAAATTCAGGACATGACGGATGGGACATCAGAACGGAGACCGAGAAGGACTAAAGAGGAGGATTCTAAGCTTAAAGGACAAAGAAATATATCACTTATTGCTTATCATGTATTTTACCTTGCCTTATTGAGGAGACTGACAGCTTTGTAAATACACAAACATCCCTGTCTCATTTCTCATCGGCTATAATAACTATAACTGTTACGTGAAGAGATTTTACTATACTGTTTATCATGTTACAGATATATCAATATATATCATATAACAGGGAGCTATAACTATATCACTCTACTATATCACAGGGTGCTATAACCATATCACTCTACTATATCACAGGGTGCTATAACTATATCACTCTACTATATCACAGGGTGCTATAACCATATCACTCTACTATATCACAGGGTGCTATAACCATATCACTC
>JAQQZR010000006.1:185678-202415 GCA_030068235.1 Notoglanidium macrostoma | reverse complement strand
CACACACACACACACACACACACACACACACACACACACACACACACACACACACACACACACACTCTCTCTCTCCAAGCAGCTTTCTCTGGATTGAGAGCAGGTAAGAGAGTGACCTAGAGAAGAAGGTGGTGAAGTGAACATCCTGTCTGCGTTTAGAGCTGCCCGGACGTGCTTTTCCCTTCGCGGTGCACAGATTGAGAGATCTCCTGCCGGTGTTTTCCACACACCAAGGGGCTCGCAATGCCTCTGCTAATTTCACACTCTGTTGTTTCGCATCTGCAGGACGAGTGGAGCGGAGCGACGGCGCTGCACATCACTGCGAATCTCAGCGCAGGAAACTTTTCTGAAGACACTCTGCGGAGCAGAGTCTTAACTAGCAATAACCCACTCCACATCATGCTGTTACAGGAAAATAATCAACTTCAGGGTGAGACTCCACTTCATCACACCACCCTGGGCTTGATTACTGTCGTGTAACAGCACCACTCCGAGCCTTTCACTCCGCACTTCACGGCATCACAGAAGATCCCCTCGCGCTCCGTGTGGAACAATATTAGACAGCAATTAAAAAAAAAAAAAAAGAACGAAGCACCTTTAATCCGGCATACAACATGCTAATGGTAATTATACACCATGGGCAGGTCGAGAAGATGGTGATAATCTGTCGGTAATGCGAGTACAGCTTTTGTTCCTGTGCTGCACTCTGCTGTGCGATGCAGAGAAAATGGATGCCGGAGAAAAAAATCATCTGCCAGAGGCTTAAAGGCTACTACAACATTTACTATTCGAGGAGCAGCGAACAACTGCTCCGGCCCAGCGTGTGTGCTCACACTCCAGCGCTGATAACGTCTGGCCGGTTCGGAGCGCTCGCCTCCGTCCTGCGCGCTCGATTAATATGTAATGTGAGCTTGAATAAATAACGAGAGCGGATTTGAGGGCGCACGATATTTCTCGGACTCGCTAGAATCTTCAGCGAGCTGCGCGCAGCATAACGCACGCAATCCCGCCCGAGCGCTAGCTGCGGCCTTATAGCGCTAACGCAAACAAAAACCGGGTTCCAGAGCCTGCATTGGTAAAGTTGACACACATTTGCCTGTTTCCAAAACTCAATGTGTACACATAGTGTAGATTAAACACCATCTGCTGATGTATAAATGGCGCTTAATCTACTTTTGAGATGATTAGAGAGCGCGTTCGTGTTGCAGCTGTTACGGCGGTCTGTTCTGTATGCAGAGGATGCAGTGCGCTACAAGCCCAGGGCTGTTTTAGCCTCGTCTAATACGCTGTAGGCTACAGGAGAGCAGGACGCCCCCCAGGAGCAGGGCAAATCCAAGAGTCTACAACTTACATCAGTGTTCATGCAGGGAAAGTTCAGGACACCGTGCGTCCGAGACCGGGCTTTCTAACAGCACATCCTGTTGGTTGTTTACATCAGGCTACAACACTTCCTCGTGCGCAAGTCTTAACCAAGCCATGACATGCTAAATCGAGGTCATGAAATGCTTAACTCTGACCCGTTGCTGATTAATTATACACGCGGGACGTGGAGGTTTGGATCCACGCGCTTGAATCATAAAAAATAATAATAAGCTGGTCGTGAAAGTGATGAGTCAGCAGTGCAGGAGTTACTCCTACGGCGACAGAAGCAGAGCCAAATACACACGTTAATAACGGCGTAACAAGCAACAGGTGGTACTAATTGGCTGCCATGGCAACAGGAAACGAATTCCGGTAAACAGCGACAGAATTGGTGAAAGCGTGACAATAATAAAGGGCTCTCTCTTCTTCTGTTCGCTGATGATGAGAACAGTATTAATGGAAGGACACACAGTTGGAGATGTTCAGTAAAACGTGCGTGTTTCCTGTTACCTTTAATCGCAGCTCACACGTTATGGACAGGGTTGGGGTCAGGACCTGAGGTGTGTTCGGGGTCGTCGTCCTGCTGCTTAAATAAATAAAGCAAGTGAAACATCCTGCTGTCACAGCAGCGATAAACGATCGTTCCCTCAACAACCTCTCGTCGCTTGGAGAAAAAAAAAAAGCGTAAACGTCGGCTAAACCCCCAGGCCTCCTTCTTTAAACGTTTACACAGATTCCTTACACGCCTACGCTGTTTTGTAGTCGCCTTACGGTGAACACGTGGCCCCGAGCGTTATCGATTATTAACAAAACCCGAAGGCGAGTTTCTTCACTAAATCACTTCCGTTATGGGTTATATTAATAAATGAAAGCTTAATGGATTTTGTTCCGGAACGATTCGGTCAGTTCCCGTACAGGCCACGTGACGTGCTCGGGGCAGACCGTGGACGTGACGTGGTCCGTATCGTTGTTCCACGTCACAACCGGAGCCAAAACGGAAGCTTTCGTTTTTTTCTCCAGAAAACGACGAAGCGAATTTACAATCACGGCTTCCTCGGCGTCTGCGATTCACGGAAGTGACATTAATGGCGAAATATAAAGTGTGTGTTTTCTCTTACCTCGTTCACGAACACCCAGTGACTGTCTTTGGAGGCCAAGTTGGTTTCGACGGCCTGTGGAGACGGAGAGAAGAGAGCGAGGTCAGGGAGATTACGGAGACGGACACGGCATCGCTCGGCGTGACTCTGGACGCGCTGCATGGGGAGATTCTTACACACACAGATGTTAAGCATTACACTTGGTTAATTGCCGTGGAATAAAAGGAATAAAACACGGACATGCTGATATGAGAAAATAATCAACTTCAGGGTCGTCTGTCGGGCATCGACGCGTCCGCATCGGTGACTAACGTGTTAATGTATTCTTCGTTAACCATGTACTATGCTTTATTCAGTACATATACTATCTTGCTGTTCTGTACAGTAAGCCACACACTCTGCAGTAGTTATACAACTCAACAGTCAACGTTCAGATAAATCACTGAGTCATGGAGGACAGAGACGTCTCAAAATATTCACGTAATGGTGTCCGATATAAGAAGAGGGAAGGAGGTGGCGCTGGAGAACACCTGGTGGAGTTTAGCAGCTGGAGGACTGAGCACGTGTTCCTGGTCCACGCCTGCCGCAGCTGGACGCGACGTCCTGCGTCGTAAAGCTCGGAATATATTCCCCACGCGCTAATCGATTACCGCTGATCCACTATTTCACTCCACGGCAGCGGACTCGTAAAAGTTCTTTTGAAATACACAGGGAGGTTTGGCATGCGCTCCAACGCCAGGCTGCTTAAGGACAATTCACACCGGACTCGTCGTGTCAAGACCTTCATTCACTTCCACATTAACTAGAGCTTCATTCCACAGACTGTGGCTCGCACGCCGAGCCGCCGACGCGTTTCACGCCGCATCTCTTTAGCTTCCTCACCCGAGCTCACACTTCCTGAAGGGCATCCCAAAAGTCAGGATCCGTAGGCAAGAATTTATTTAAATGGAGACATTACAACAGAAAGATATTCAATCAAATGGAAAGAATAATAAAAATATAAAATAAAATGCCAATAAAATATGAAATAAAATGCCAATAAAAGATATTTAATAAAATGCCAATAAAAATATTTTAAAAAATGGCAATAAAAATATTAAATAACATTGCAATAATAGAAATATTTTTTAAATGGCAATAAAATATTAAAGAAAATGCCAATAAAAGATATTTAATGAAATGCCAATTAAAAATAATAAATAAAATGCCAATAAAATATATTTAATAAAATGCCAATAAAAATAATAAATGCAATGCCAATAAAAATGTTTAATAAAATGGCAATAAAAAATATTAAATAAAATTGCAATAATAAAAATATTTTTTTTTAATGCCAATAAAATATTAAAGAAAATGCCTATAAAAGATATTTAATAAAATGCCAATTAAAAATAATAAATAAAATGTCAATAATACAAACATTAAATAAAATGCAGATAAAAATATTTAATAAAATACAGGGTTTGCCCAAAGTCCGGACCTGCAGGCTAGTATTTATTTAAATACGTAAATCGGATATTAAGATAAATGCTCAGATTGACAGCCTTGTACTTCATGACACATGTGCACACACTGAAGTCGATATTCTAGTGTTAATTTTGAAGCCATCGTGGATCTGAAACAAAAAGAATAATATTCCATGTAATATAAAGGAAAGCCCTTGCACACACCGTGCACTTTACTATAAATCTTAATCAGACTGCTTTGTTACCCACCAACATGAGGAAACTCACGTCAACACACACACTTACATATGATTCAATTAAAAGCACACAAGCCAGTTGGCATTAAAGCTGCATGTTGTTTTATATTGCATTTATTATTGCTGTATTTTTCTGTTAATGAGCTGAGCTAGCCAGACATCGTCTCACAATTACTACTCCACAAGGACCAGGGAAATGCCTGTAGCTTTCACAATAACTGAACTGACATCTAGCAAAAACAGCCATCTACTTCATTAATATGTGTGTATATGAAGTCTATAGATAAAATATGGTTTTAAAAATGTGGGAAAAGTTGTAATTGCATTCATTTTCACCCTGGTTGCTATAAAACCCCTAAAAGCACCAAAGGTTTCACTTGCTAATAAAGAAGGCGCTACCATTAGCATATTTTGTCAGTAGCGGAGAGTTTATTGCTCTATTTTGCCCCCTGGTGGAACAACAGAGACGTGCCGCAATTATAAATCTTCCAATTCAATTTTGAGGATTTTAATTAAGAACATGGCTTGGAAATTCAATCGTTGCCCCGGATCAGAACCCGCATCCTGTCTGCGGGAGGGAATGTTCTTCTCCTGTTGGCCAGCGATTATTTTAAGGCATCAATCTTTCTGTGAAATGAACTGAAGGTTAGAGGTGATGCTCAGGGGGGAATGAAAGCCAGGCTGTGATTTCCCTCTCAGAGCTGTGTTAATCTCAGAGCCAGTGGAACACCGCGTCGTCTCCGAGCCCGAGCTCGCCAGGGTTCTGCAATTTGGGCTGAGTGGAAGTCGGTGCTCGTGCAGCTCTAAGGCTGTGATTTCTGAAGTGGCGGGCGCAGGTGACACCCAGGCGGCTGGGGAGGGGGTTTAAAGCGTCGCAGCCATTAGCCAGGCGGGGGAATGCAATCTGACCCAGCCCCATGTTCAGGGAAGTGGCTGTTTTAAGAGCTTTTACAAAGAAGGGTCAATCTGCACAGCTTACTCGCTCGCTCTCTCTCTCACACACACACACACACACACACACACACACACACACACACACACAGGTACGTCCAGCCTGGGACCTACTTATTTGCGGAAGCTTTGAACGAAATGTGGCTTATCCTTTGTTTCCTTCATAAACACCCGTGAAACGGTCGAGGCACAGAATGAAGTGGAATGGACCGGTCCACTGTATTTACAACGTACATACTTTGATAAAATGCTTTCAGCTTCATGTTACAATTTAAGATCTAAGGCCTGTAATTGTCGTGGATTGTTTTTGGAATGATCAAAAACGGTGACTTGGTGCGGAGGATTGTGGGCAGGGCGAGCCGGCCCCTTTAGATCGCTCACCGCTGGCTTCTCGCGTGTGACCTGACCAGTGATCAAGCCCAGACATTAACCCAGTCTTAATCAATCAAATTAGTGAGCACTTAGAGCCATATTTATTGATCCTGGAAGATCTATGACGTATTGAAGTTGGAGGGAAAAATCAATTAGCAGGAATTGGTAAATGATCCGTCAATGCTCCGCCTCAACCTCCATCCTAATGCACTCTAATCCACTAATGCCATGCGCTGGACGTTTTATAGCGCTGTGGATGTGACGGGTGTGACGCAGCTTCCGGAGAACGTCCTGACTGGTCAGGAGCCGACGATCAGTTTCCCAGCTCTAGCCGCATGCACGTCGATACGTTATTGTTTCTATAGTACACCATCCTGCAGCGGGTTCTTTTCCCATAACGCGCACCGCGATACCGTATAGCCGAACTTTTCTTCTTCATGCCCCGCGTCAACATTTTGCCATTTGGACACCGACTTAATGAAAACGAGCCGGTGGTAGAAATGTCATGGAGTTATTAAAAATAGTGTGTGTGGCATTATCATTCGGGTGAGTGATGAGAAAAAGGTAGAAGATTAGAAGGGAAAAGAAACTATCCGGGAGAAGAATGAGAAATTAATGGATTTGTATATTCTCAAAAATAAAGATGATTCTTGAGAGTGATAATAAAGCCATAACAAGGTGGTTGTTTTTTTTTTTCATTCCCTGAAGAACCTTTTTGAGTGATGTATCTTCATTTACACCCCAAAATGATTCCTAGCATAAATGTGGAAGGGATTTCGAGGTATTAAATGATTACTCATTTATTTCTGCAGCATGGAAATATCATCTCAGAATCAAACCCCTTTTTTTTTTATTCTAGTCTATTTATGTTAGTCCTTAGTTATTAGTATCGTCAGTCAGATCGAACGGCGTTAATCTCTATATATAAAGATACTCATTTATTCGGCTCTTTGATACTAATAACTGTTACTGAACACCTTAGCAAGAGAAAATATCTTGAATATCAGCAAACATTTCCGATTCAAAGAGATGATTTCCCGTTAGAATTATTCAATCAGATTGAATAATTTGGTTCCTTATCGTTTCATGATAAAGGACGGAAGATCGAGTATCTTTTATATTTGAAAGACCTTCAGAGCCGCGGGTTGCGCATCGATATCCAATCCCACGCAGCGACCGTGAGATCAGCATCACATTCCGGATCAAAGTCTGATCCGCACTCAGCTATCGGCATCATCCATCATCCGTGGAAGGCCAGTCGCGGAGCTCTGAGGACGGCCGTCCTGATGGACACACACTTCCACGCTGTGGAGTTGAACTAAAACATCACAATCCTGAAATCCGAAACTATGCAAATCAAATACGTTTTAGAAAAATGAATACGTTTTCTGCCATGTTGTGATTTCGCATGTTGCGACAAACTGACAAATGACACAATTACCGGACAAAAGGTACCCATCCTCCGTTTTGCCCTAATGCTTGCACATTAGCGACCTCGTCAGACATATTGTATATGATGGCTGTTAGGTTTGGGGGGGTGTTAAGCCTGGCTCGCGATCTCCCATCGCTTAGTCACGCATGAGTCACTCGTCATGGCCTCGGGGAATGATGGGAGTAAAAGGCTGTTTAGTTCTATTGAACTCCACACAGCGACGATCTGGCTGCAGTTCAGTGGATGAAACTCCTCGGGGAGCGACTCCGTCAGGATCAGCTCTGGCTCTGCTGCTTATGAAAGCTGTCCAAGTGATAACTCAGGAGAGCGCTGTTGTGTTGTGCTGTGTTTGAGAATTTAAGAGAACTGCACGAGATACAGAGCACAGTTTAATTAAACCGAGTTACGGATGGAAATTTCAGCATTATTCAGTCTTTAAATCAGACAAGTGGAACAACATCCCAGTACAGAGCAGGTTCTGCTTCCAGCTGAGAAAATCCAGTCTGATCAGTTTAGTGAGTTTAGTATACGCCGCTGCTAGCAAGTTAAGGACCGCTACAGAGTTAGCTTGTTAGCTATAACAAACAGGAAGGTGCTACTATCACTCTTACCTCCTGCAACTTGTAAGCATGGTTTCTTCTTCTCCCGTCATACACAAGGTCGTGAATAAGCGGGATCGCCGGTGCTCTGGGGAGTGCAGCTAGCTAGTACAGTTAGCACGTATCCTAGAGTTCCTCACTTCTTCACCCTTTTGTTGCGCTTTTCTCTCGGTCAAGCGTGAACAAGAGCATCTGTAAACATCCTCATGAAGTATTGATCTGACTGGATGAAACTTCTCAGAAAGTACACGGAACCGAAACACGACTTTTCAAGTAGAAAAGCAATCAAACGTGTGAACATGAAAGAAACAAAAATCTATTTTCTTATTCAAACTTCATAGCAAAAATGAATTAGTGCTACGGGAACACGAGGAGAAGAAGGACTAGCCTTTAGACCCAACAACACACTCTGAAGGACTCAAAACAGGCTTTTCTGAAGCCTCTAATGCTGACGGTATAATAGACCTGATGGAAGAATATGAAATGGGGACAGCGTCATTAGCAGGCGAGACTGCTTACACATCTGCACAATGAAACGCATTGTGCTGCAAAATAGTGGCGCTGAGAGATAAGCGAGCATAAAGGCGCGTTAGCGGCGCCGAGCTGCGCTGCATTTGTGTTCTAATAACTAATGGACCTGGCTCTGGGACATTTTATTGCCTGCAGGAGCAAAGGTCTGAGCTAGCCAACTGCTTAAATATAATGTTCCACAATTCCATCAGCTCTGCTTAGTGATACTTTTAATCACATTTGATTAACGCGGGTTAAGATGAGATTTTAAGCCGTTGGACCACCACGGGACTCCACAAGCTGCCAGAACAACTTTAATTCAATACTCACAACTTACAACGTTTCATCTTCACGTCCTCTCCTGTCGGAAAAGAAAGCTTCTCAGGAATAGAGCTACTCGTCCGCAGACCTCCACTTCACCAATACTGTGGTAAGGTTCTTACAGGAGCTGTTTCAGACAGTATACTGTACTTATTATTCTTAGGAATTTCGGGTTTCCACTGATATGCTTTACAAGGGTTTAAGCGATACTTGCTGTAGCAGGAGCGCGACTCATGCGCTTTCGTGCCTACATGAAGTCGACCGCTCTTACGCTCGCTTTCGCACGTAATTAGTTTTCGCCTCGGTGGAGCAATGGAGAGTTTATTGAAGCGGCACTTGCTGGAGCGTGATAATCACAACGGAGCACTGATTGAGCTGGAACCTTTGAAAAATGTGTTACTTGCAATTTTTTTGATCATCTTTCACGATCGCTTTGAGTCCCAAACACGAACATGTCGGCTGGGTCAGGCTCGCCGAGCCTTCCATTTAACCGCACTTACGTATAACGTTACAGAATTCTAGCTCAGATTCAGCAACGTGAACATGCCTACAATGGTTCTTTTCCATAGTCTGGTTCATCTTGAGCGTTTGACTCTAAATTCCGCACTCCGAGGTGCTCACGATCTACAGAACGGAAGCAACGTTCCAGGCTGAGAGAATCATTTCCTTTATACACCGTCTGAGTAGAGTACTCTATTTCATTATTCCCAAGCATGAGCATACAATTTTTTGCAATTATTTTATGGATGCAGCCTCCAGACGATTAGATGTGCTATCCATGATAAACTACTCTCATAAATTCTTCAATAAAAGACTTCAGTGCTCAGCGGAATATCAAAAACCCAATTTATGTTCTGTATTTTTTTTAAATCTCGTGTGTTTACGTTGTCCGTCTGCGTGGTACATGACGTAACTGCAGTCTAATTCTGTAACAATACAAAGGGTAGGACGTTATATGTAATATAATATCACGTGACGGAATAGGAAGCAGTGCTGAAGCGGAGTTCCTGTTCCCACCACCAACCTTCTTTAAATAAACGTTTCCTCACAAAGTATCAGCGATTATTCTTTCAAATTCAATTTCTACTGCATGCGGCGTCCACCGTGGACATCCCAGCAACTGAGATGTTGCTATGGAAACGATAGCGTACGCATGAATAACAACCTGAGCTACTATCAGAGCTGATATTCTATAAAATTAATCAACGCCTCAGGAGGAAATTGTGTTCTTCTGGGACAAACAGTCGAGTGCAGGCAGAGAGAAGACATTTATCTTGACTAGAGATAAAACCCGAGATGACAGATCGCTTTATTCATTTAATACAGAAGCTATTTGACTCATCTCAGTGTGCCTTTGTGTTTAAACTCTAAAAAAACTGTATATTCGTTCTATGATATACATCGACGTCTACCTGCCCGGGAAAACACAGAGCACCCAAACCTACCGCACGCTACTCACTGTTCCTGATCGCTGATCCTGCATCTTCTTCAATTTTCCACCACAAACTCTACCGGTTTCACTCTTAGCGAATTCATATACAAGTTTCCCCGACTCAACTGTTCCAGCTCTTTCCTTCTCATTTCAGAAAAACGAGCCACTTCGGTACGTGAAAGAAGTTCAAGCGAGTGCAGGAGCTGCTCCGAGGATTAATTTGCCCCCCCTGGAAGCCATTAAGGGAGTGTTGATGTGAAAGTTACGAGGTTAGACATTTTATAAACTATAAGACACATAAAGGAAGGAGAAGCATGGGAGAGAGAGAGACAGAGAGAGTTTTCAGCCGCGGCAGACGTGTTAAAGCTCAGACATGAGCAGAATGATGGAGGTGAGATAAACACAGAGATGCAGATATGAAGACTGACCTCAATTATAGTATGCAGATAAACGAGACCTCACCAAGCCCGTACGGGGAGAGGTGGAGCTTCAGCCGTCGTACGTCAGAATGCTGATCCATCACAGAGCAGGGAGGACGCTGACAACGCTGAGGCGCAAGCACCAAGCACCGCGCATCCCCCTTCCACTGAACACCGCTAACCTTTCCTTCAACTCCTAGCTCCATTTCTTTACTCCGTTTACATGGAGCATCCGCATGTATAGTAACGGTATAGCTGTTACTATAGAAACGATAATGGATTAGAACGCTCGCATTACTATAAACCCGCACCTTCTGACCAATCAGAATCCAGAATCCAGCAGCACTACAAGCATTAAGGACTACAACGGAATTCCAAAGCATGTGAACTAAAATGTCAAATCTGGATTAGCTCTGCGATTAACGAGAGAGTCCAACACTCGTCAAGCATTTCCAGCGGGAAACATGGCGCATTCCTGCTGACACATATTGTATTCTCCAAAGTCCTCCGTAATTCAGTTCCAGTTTGCAGAAGAAGAAGGCTGAAGGCAGGATACTCATCAAGACAGAGCCTGCTTTAAATACTTTCCTCACCCAATCACCTCCACCAGCGAAGTAATCAGTGCATAAAACTTTTTAATCTCTTTTCTTCTCGACGATAATCATTCACATAGATAAATACTGGCACCCTTTGGCACTGTGACTCATCATGGCATTTCTGTGTACCTTGTTCCAGAAAGCTGAATCCATCCCTGCTCTAGACTTCCATTACCCAAGCAGGCTGGGCTTATTAAGACTGAAGCCGGTATGATTGAATATAATGGGCCATTGATCCTCCGCCAACAAAGAACGTGTGTGTGTGTGTGTGTGTGTGAGTGAGAAGGAAAGCTAAACAATTCCTCTGCTCTTTATTTCTTGGAAGAGCTGGAGCAAACAGCAGCATGTGGCAGGCTAGCATGAGCGGCATACTGATGTGTGTAGCTTTTTGGAATTCTCCACTTGCATCCTGACTCATCTATTGAAAAAGCCTTTTCACGATTACTACCTCTTCTAACTACCTTTTCTTCTATATTTTTTTCCTGGTGTTGCCATGCCCCCTGCTCACACCTCTTCTCACACCTCTGCCACTTTTTGTGGAAAAAAAGTCTGCAGTTTCAATTTGCATGTACAAACAGCTTGTTGTGATGTTCTATTAAAAAGGTGCGAGGCAAATCAAAATGCTTCTTAGTACACAGACGGCTCTCTCTCGGCCCCTCTGGGGTCTCATTACTGGAGTAATATATCTGTCTTTCACATCCTCTCTCTCTCCCCTCTCTCTCTCCCTCTCCCCCTCCCCACCCCTCTCTCTCTCTCCCTCTCTCTATCCACTTGCTCATGTTTTCCTGTTCTGCCATATCTGTCTGCCTTGTGACCCACCGAGACAAGCCGAGCTCCTCGACACACCTGAGAGAGAACGAGCTGAATACTAATTTCACATCTAATCGGGTTTTAATGACACAAGTGTAACCGAGGAAAGGCTGGTGTTGATGTAGTCGCAGTCCTAGTTTGGTGTTGTTGACTGGATCCCCTACACTTTGAAAGTGGAGGTGCTTTGGGTAAGACCCTAAATGTTATTCTGACCAGCGCTTCACACATGACTGACAGCGCTTACAGATTCTCCCAGGTTTGCCACAGGTACCACGTCATTTCTGAGGTATGGTCATGATCTGTAATGAGTACAGGTGGTAGAAATGAGGTTCCTGGTACAGGGTTGCTGGGTTTACCCTCCATGATAGGGTGAGAAACTTGACAATCTGGGAGATGCTTGAAGTACGGTACAGTCCCCGGTCCTCTGAATTTTGAGGACCCAGTTGAGGTGTTTGGGGTCACCTTGAACAACCTTGGAAATGTTTTTGGAGCCCCAGAAAGGAACTGGAACACATGGGTATGGATAGAGAAGGTCTGGACCGACCTTCTCAGCCTGCTGTCTCAGGTTTAGTGCTGGTGCAACTTCCAGGTCCTAGTGAACCAGTATTAGAATATATTTAGAGATACTTCAAAGCACTTCTATAAGTCGCTCTGGATAAGGGTGTCTGCCGAATGCCGTAAATGTAAATGTAAAATTAACTGTATTAAAAGAAACTTTCTTGAGACCATGGTTGATGCAGGAGCAGCTGGGCTTAAGTACTTTTGACGTAAGACATCAAGCTGTGTGTAGTTGTACAAGTACAAGTTGTGGAAATAAGATTCTTTCACAGGGTTGCTCTGTGACAGGCTCAGGACATTGGCAATTTGGCAGAGCTTCACAGTAGAGCCTCTGCTCTTCCTACTTGAGAGGAGTCATTGGAGGTGGTTCAGCCACTTTACAAGGACACCCCCTGGTTGGCTCCGGGTAGAGCTTTATCAGACACCTCCAAGTGGATGGAGAACTCAGGGCGGACCCAGGAGACGCTGGAGAGATTATACCTCATGGGACCCAACCAGGGAGACCAACAAGTCTGGACTTAACTTCTCAGTGTGTTACTGCTGTGACCTAAACCAGAAAAATGAATGAATGATTGTTTGGAGTAAAATCTCCTACCTAATCCTTACCCCCTCATGATGAATACTGTAAAAGGGATTTGATCTTTTGAACCTTACCTAAAGACCAGTCTGAATGAGAAGACGTGATGGCAGCTCAGTCTGGTACCAGATTCAGGTTCTACTCCTACCCTCGTGTTTTGATGGACTTGGGTGCAATTCAAGAGTGCATCTTAAGCAAGCACAGAAGAACCCTATGGAATGCAGACGTGCCAACATTTACACTTTAGCTGCAGTATTTACAATTTTGACCTCTTGCTTAGGTAATGTACTGTAGGAGTCACCTGAAAATATGCTTTTTACAGCCAAAGCAGGGATCAGAACGACTGGTTCACTGAAGGGGAAAGGACGCTGGACGGAAAAGAAGCACTCGCTTCTGGTAGCAGTTATTTTCTCTCCCCGCTGACTTCATCTAGATGAACTTTGACCTTTGACCTTGACGAACACACAGAGGATTGTTCAAGTTAAAGATTGGTAAAGTTCTAGGCTTTATTTTCTCCTGTTGGCACAGTATTGTCTGCTAACAGATAATGATGCTTTACTTGGCCAGATGAAAAGCTTCATCCTTTTTGTCATGTATTAGTTGAGAGCAGTTCCAAAATATATTTCAGTTGGGGAATATATATATATATATATATATATATACATATATATATTTCCAAAAGTATTTTTTTTTGGATGTAATTTCACCCCAGTCTCAGGGTGAAATTTGTAGAAACTGTAATGAGGTAGAAATTTTTAATTGGATTTCATAGGAATAAAGCTTTTTATAGTTTGTGCACATTTTTGCGAGACAGTTGGTGATAAAAATACTCTCGCACTGCAACACTGCAAAAATAAGAGTGACTAAGAAAAGGCCAGCGGGAGCTGAACATGTCACCCGAGCTCATCTAGAGGAAAAAAAAGGTTCTCAGGTTCAACATCTGATGCTTTTGAGTCACGCGGAATAGATTGAATGACGGGCTGGGAAAACATGATTAAAGCTTCTATTTCAGATCACTTATTTCTCCATTAGGATGATTAATATGGCCAGCTTATTTTTCAAGCAGGGCTCTGACATGAAAAATGACACAATTAGCAACTTTTGAATAAGAGAGGAAACCCCGGGCCAACGGCGGAGCAGCCGAGAGGCACACGCTCCGGGCTCCAGACAGAAACGCAACTTCCATTTCCTTTTGTTAAAGGCAGAGATATAAACTCATCTCAGAAAGGTTTGTAATCAAAATTCAGCAATGAAGCAAAAGTGTGGTTTTTGGCACGGAGGACATTTTTGTCTTTATTGTCCTCCTTTGTGTAAAATGTGTAATATAAGCAGAAGAACAAAACAGAAAATGTCAAACACTCACTCGCACTTGGTTCCTGTGTTATGGATCATTGAACATCGATACACAAATTGAATAACTGAATATGTTCAGGGAGACGATGTGCACCGTGCCAACACCAACGCATGGCAGAGTGCACCGTGTGATCGCTGTTCCTGTCCATTTACAGGAATAGGAAAAATATTATATTTCAGCGTACATGAGACCTGCCTGGTAAATGACCTAAAAGACCTCGCCGATATTCACCTCGGATGTACGTAGCTCTACACCAACCTGATCGAAGCGTGACGTTCGCGGTGTGAGGAACTCACACTTAGCTAGCGAGCTAGAGACTAAAACACCTGGAGAGATTTTCTGTGTCATTAATTTTTGTGAAAGAGAATTATTGAATGAGATCATGGATTGCTGATTACCATGCAGTCCTTTCCTTTCCTAGCAGGCAGAAAGAGCGTACAGGAGGAATACTCTACTGCTGATGCTCTGCTGAGGTAATTGGACGGAACGCTACAGAGTTACTGGAGGAGAAACAAATGGCAGTAACATCTCTACTGGCCTGAGAGAGACATTACAGCAGAACAAGAACAACTACCAGAAGTTTACTTTCTGCCCCTAACACCAAGTCTATTTATTATACAGGGAGCGGAGCAGAGCTCTGTCATTCCTTTACCTTCCACGTGTCATGCACGGTGTTAATTGTGTCTGAGTCGCCGTTGTCTTTCTTCATATTAATAAAGAGCTCGGTCCTGTCTTAGTAATTGGATTAAACGTAACCTACACACCTCGGAAGAAATCTCAGAAATAAACTTCACGTCTGATTACACAATATTTCACTCACTGACGCACACTGTCCCAGAGTCCTCACGCGGAAGAAGCAGGGGTCGGATTCTTGAAAACGAACGAACGTGAATATTTGCTTCTTCACATGGCTGAATAAAGCCTTCTTCCACTTCACTAATAACGCCCACATTTGACCCTTTTGGCCTTCCGTTTTGTTTATTTGTCGATTTCCTCCTCGCATTCTGTAAATATTGGTCCTCATTTCCCACAGAGGGACCGGTGAGCACCTCATATGTCTGTACTACGTTGCTGGACAACGCACACTGCTCCTAGCCCATAGTTTTGGCCTCCAAGGTTCCTCACCTAGAATCCTTTCTAGAAGTAAGCAGAACCTCAGTGTGATTCCAAATTTCCTCATCCACTGACAGCCTAGAACCCAGTCTAGATCCAGGCAGAACCTCGCTGTGATTCACAGCGTGTCTGAGAGTATCAGTGTGAGGCGGTCTCGTTCCACTTCCAACTTAATTCTAGTGAGTTAGTGATTCGATTGTGAATTGACTCGCTGTAAGAATTGCAGCAAGCATGTCATCATGTTTTGGGTTTTGGAGCCAAAGCACAGAGCAGGAAGGAACTTCGTTTATGGATAAAATGCACGATTTGCTTTTAGACTGTGAAACCAAACAGCAAACGAATCAAATTCAGTTTGACTCGACAGACAGACTCACGGTGTTCGCTCTAAGACCGGTCGGGATCTCACGCAGGAAAATGCCTCCGTAATTATACCCACAATGCTCTCTGTTACACAGTATTAATGTATTCACGAGGAAAGAAAAAAATTTGAGCCACACAAAAGAATCCATCACATGTATTTTTCATACAGTACAGTTAATAGATTATAGTCTAGAGAGCATTAATTTGCCAGACAAAGCACAAATGATGGCATTAAGATGAACACAAATGGGAATAAATCCACCCAAGAGTTTGATATCTGGAGTTTTCGTGACAGTGTATTATATCTAATGAAACGCTTTGTAGATATTTCTCTCCTTTGTTCTCTTCCTTTGCTGACTCCAGAATTAGCGACGTGACCTGTTGCGAGGCTTTTTTTCCACTGAAGGCAGCTCAGATGGCGCTGCAGCCGCGTTCTGATCCTACGCTGACGGGAGATGTGTGACTTTAGCAGTTTAAAGGCTTCAACCCACTCACACACAGTGTGGCTCTGTGCTGCTTGGAAGAAACGAGCAAGAGACTTGATAATAGGTGTAAGATTGCAGCGCTCAGAGTGAAAATAATTCTCTATCGTGTTACAAATTAAGAGAAACGTTAAGAAAAAAATGACAGACGAGAGAGGCAGAGAGCAGAGCCTTGTTCAGACGGGATTAGTTTCCCATATGGAGGTGTGTAATGTAATTGTTCCCGGAGCATTTCTGGGATTTTAATTCAGCACTTTAGTGATTTTTACGCATTACGATGTCTTTTCTCCTTTATAAGTTGAGCAGAAGAAATAACTCCAGGTGATATCTATATCTATATCCCGTCTGAAAACTAAGGTCACATGACCTGTTAATGATCGAGCCTGGCCACACCCCCTAGAAAAAGTTTTTAAAAATGTAATCAAACCACTCTCTCTCACGCTCTCTTGATTTGAAGAAATTAGAAAATTGAGAGCCAATCTCATTATCTGCTCTCCCTCCTCTCTCTCTCTCCCTCCCTCTCTCTCTCTCTCCCTCCCTTTCTCTCTCTCTCCCTCTCTCCCTCCCTTTCTCTCTCTCTCTCTCTCTCCCTCTCTCTCCCTCCCTCCCTCTCTCTCCCTCTCTCTCCCTCCCTCCCTCTCTCTCCCTCTCTCTCTCTCCCTCCCTCTCCCTCTCTCTCTCTCCCTCCCT
>JAQQZR010000006.1:159267-185559 GCA_030068235.1 Notoglanidium macrostoma | reverse complement strand
TCTCTCTCTCTCCCTCCCGCCCTCCCTCCCTCCCGCCCTCCCTCTCTCTCTCTCTCTCTCTCTCTCTCTCTCTCTCTCTCTCTCCCTCCCTTTCTCTCTCTCTCTCTCTTCCTTCCACTCTCTCTCATCTCCCTCCCTCTCTCTCTCCCTTCCTCTCTCTCTCTCTCTCCCTTTCTCTCTCTCTCTCGCTCCCTCCCTCTCTCTCCCTTCCTCTCTCTCTCTCTCTTTATGTATTGCTGAGCGGTTGCCAAATCTTCCCCTTCAGCAATGAGCTCACCGGATACAGTACCAATTCCCCTGACGGTGAGTGGAGGAGGTTTCAGTCGCACTTTCGAATGAGCTCCAACACCTGCTCCTATCTCCTAAAAAAGCAAGGCCTGTGACTAAAGCAGACAGTTTCTGCTGCGATATTAGCCAGCACCGCATACGGCGAGGCAGGAGGCGTTTCAGAGCCTGGCAGTGGACACAACCCAAGTTTGCAAGCTTGAACTAGCTCCGAAGTTTAAAGCAGAGCTCAGCAGGCAAACAAAGTTAGAGCCCAGAATAAAGTCAGAGTTGTTTTGGAGATGGACTCTTCCAGTGCCAGAGGACAAGAACCAGTTTTTCTGGTGTGTGATCTCGCTCTGCATCGGCGGCACTCGGGACCCAGAGTGCAGAAATAACTGAGGTAACAGGTCTACAGCGTGCGGGGACCAGAGCAGGGATGGTGTAGGTGCAAAAGACAAACTGCATAGTCTTATTATTAACCTTAGCCTGCGGAATACAGTAACGAAAATGTAGAACAATTCATTTTTATATTATCTTCCTATGACTAATGATGTTAAATAATGATTAAGAGTTATTGTTAGTATTCTGAAGTTGCTTATTTCTCTATAAAAGATGGGCCGTTAGCTAGTTAGCGAATGCTGTTAACAACGTTGATTGTTACTGTGATGTGCTTCAATCGGTGATAAACTGATTTAGCTTTTATTTTGTGTAAATCCATTAAACGATTACCCTCAAAGCCGATTTATTTTTGGACCAATGGGAGAGAATGTTCTCAGGCTCTCATTATGCACAGCGCAAGAGGTTCAGGCAGTGGCAGTGTTCACACTTTAGATAATGTCTACATTAGCATATCGCACTTCATGCTCTTATTAGGAAATTATGTTTCCTACTATTGTTCAGCGTGAATTCCTCGGAGAACCAGGCTAGTCACGCTTCCATGGATGCTAACTGGCCTGTGGAAATGGAAATGGCTTAGAAACTTCTGGACTGACTTGTTTCCTGAAAGAAAGCTAGTGTGAGAGGCGATCACCGGGGTCCAAGCACTCATAGTGTTTCCCACATGGCTTTGGTTCAGAATGCTTGCATCCTGTTTTTCATAATTCATTTCATAAACCCGCACACGTGTCCAGCTAAACCCCGTCGATGTGACAGAAACACACATATATAAATTGAAACCAGGTCATATGGTGTGAAGTGTGTGGCATGGCATCTCTGATCCCACTGAGTCAGCTCACCCTGCTTTTTTATGAGCAGGCAGTATGTTAGGCTGACAGTGCATAAATACCTAGCATTGACATCATCTGCACTAGTGACGAGCTGGCCATGTGCCACAACGGCCGTTTTCACACTTGGGCCAAATTCCCAAGCCCGTACCCAGGATAGGTTCTGAATTATCATGGGTTTGTTATCGTATTCCTCTGAACTACTGATCAAGTAGACCATTTTTTACACAGCTACATCTGTCCACTTTGCAGGATGAAAGCATATAATATAATGTGTAGTTTGAAATGAT
Source organism: Notoglanidium macrostoma (assembly GCA_030068235.1). Lineage (NCBI taxonomy): Eukaryota > Metazoa > Chordata > Actinopteri > Siluriformes > Auchenoglanididae > Notoglanidium > Notoglanidium macrostoma. Next base: position 183,779 of record JAQQZR010000006.1, on the reverse strand, counting down.
ATACTTAATTAGCATATTTTTCATCTTCCACACAGCCAGTGACGTGGCAGCAGAACATCATGCAGATACAAGGGTTCTCCTAGGCCACTCAAACACACACACACACTGTAGTAATTGGTTTTTGTACATATTAAGTTATAAAGCAGTTGACAAGTCATTACAAACAAAGCATTTAATAAATAGAATCAATAAACCGTCTTATGAAAATAATAAAGTAACAGAGTCGCCAAAGGTATCGCCATCACAGAGAAGAGAATTAGCCAATATAAACGCCGAGCCCTGGAGTCTTCACGAGCAGGCAATTACACAAACACAACACTAGAAAGTTAGCCCCGTCCAGCCTCGCTCCTGCTCATGATATGTAAATAATGAGTAACATTCTGCAAGTCAACGACTGAAATCTGATCTTACATTAATTGTTTTTGTAACAGTACAGCTACTTGCTAGCTGATTTATTCTCGTTCCGTCACTACTTTATCAGGACCTGAATCTGATGCGTGGAGTACGGGGATACGGATACGTGGACATGTGAGAGGTAAAACAAAAGAAAAATTCAGACACTGTTGGCGCTATCAGTACGAGTCGGAAAACTGGAAAAGAAATAAACAGGAAGTAGAAATAATCCGCACCCAACCCCTTGCTTTCGGGTTTTCCTCCACAGCCACGTAATAGCAGGCTTACGCGAAGATCAGGCACCAAATTGCGCTGTGTAATGGAGGGCTTAGAGCCTTTATCCTTCTGCTGGTGTTGCTCACAGTGGAGAAAACACACCTGAGAACCCAATTCAAATAATTAATTATTTTAAAATAAACGAATGAAGAATTGATTCATGAAGTGAAAGTGTTGACTTTGCTATTCTTATGAAATGTACAGTATATTTTCACCTAAGACGTGTTGTAGCGTACGTTATTTTTAAAGGTGCCTTTGATGCTCATGTTCACAAAAGAATGTACCTTTCCTCGGTGACGAGGTAAAGTACAGTTTGGAAGCCTTGTTTCTGAAAGAGCGCGTCAAGGACAGCTTCCTGATTTGCACTGGATACAGTTTCCTGTTCGGTGATTATTGCTTACTCAGATTACCTCACAGGTATCTCACCTTCTCTCGACAGATGCTTAATGACCTTGAAAATCTTTATAGCGCCCATCAATTACGGTGCCATGTTTCAGCAGGTGCTGCCGTATCAAAAATATGGATGGAAATGATCCAAGAGCTTCGTCTTCCGTGCTGGAGATGCCGGTGTCAGTCATGAAAAAATCCACCTCTGATTCTGCATATTCTCCTTAGACCCGAGTTAAAATTAGTGTGGAGTGACTGACACGAAGCAGCACACACGACTATATATATATATATGTATATGTATATTCGGCATGGGGTCTTGTAGGGAGTGTGTCAGGGATGTCACCTTTCTAAAGCTGGCCAAAAAAATCCACAGTGCCTGAATTAAACTCTCTCACTTTCTCTCCCAGCTGGCGGTGAATCGGGCCACAATCAGAATAATCAGTGCTGAGGTAATCTATTAAATGCACGATGATTTATGATGGGACTACGCCATAGCACCAGTTCGCTAGGCAATCAGCCAGCATGCGCAGCTTTTATTACTCTGAATATGACAGTCATAATGAAATGAAGGAATGAAGAAGGACAAATTTCTCACTTGGTTTCGTAGATTTTTGAGGGCAAAGCTGAGTGAAATTTCATGGGACTGGGAATCTGATCTTAAAAAGAACTCAGCCGAAGTCTTTTGTTTGTGCTGTCAGATGAAATATCAGACAGTCGCCGAGCGCTCTGGACCAGGACAAAGGAAAACGTCAGGACATCTGTCTGTGAACTGCATCTCAAGAGAAAGTGGGTCAAACAGCAACGACCATAAACACACAAGCCACTCTACCAAAGAACGGGTACAGAAGAATAAAGTGAATGTTTTGGAATGGCCAAGTCAAGGTCCTGACTTTAATCCAAGAGAAGTGTTGTGTGAGCAGTTCATGTGAGGAAACACACCAACATCCCAGAGATGAAGCTGTTCTGTACGGAGGAACGGGATAAAAGTCTGAACAAGAGGGTCTGGAAGGTGCACATACTTTTGCCACTCACAGATATGTAACATTGGATCAAATATTGGATCAATCTCCTTCTTTCTGATTCTGCAGCTTCTCATACGAGGATACACCGAACCCATGAAGCAGATATCAGCAGTGACGTGAATTAAGTGCATCCATGTCCAAGATGCAGCAGGACGTCCATCCCTGCAGCCAAACCTAGCATTTTGTCCCCTCTCTCACCAGACAGCTTGCGCCATATGTTCATGCCTGGTGTTCCAATAGGAGAGGACACTCTCAGAGTTTTCACAACTTCTGCGGTTTGTGCAAAGAGGAAAATTCAAATTCTAACCTTTACCTCAGGCGACTTCAACAAGCGGGTTTCAGGGTTTCCTCCAGAAGTCAGTGACTGTGTTGGAGGGGGGAAAAAATGTCAACAAAAAAAAAAAGCGTATCTTGGCTAAAAGTCATTCAGGTCAGTAGTTTTCCGTTACTTCCTTTATTTGAATAAAGGTTTTATTCCTGCCAGTGTAGAGATGCAACGATAAACGCCTTTTCGTGAGCTGTCCACGTGCCCTGACGTGCACAACACACACGTGTTTACAGCCCTGTTGGGCCTGGGTGAATTTCCTCATGTCAGCGTATATACGTGTACATCTTTTAACTTGCACACTGTTGTTTCCTGACTTCAAAACTGCATCAAGAACCTTCACAGGAGAACGTGAGGGTAGCGCTCCATCACCTTCATGCATGTTGGGTGATGCAACAAGCCAACAACCCCAAACACACAAGTAGATGAACAACAGAATGGGTTAAAGGGAAGAAAATGTCCCGAGTAGAACTTAAGTGGACTCCACAGAGCCGTCTCTGGGCTGAAGTCTGTTAGTGAGGCCTTTTTACCCAACATCAAATCATATAGAAGTTGCAACATATAAGGCAAATATGATTTTCTTTTGGTCTGTGGTACTGGACTTAAATCTAAGCTATCTAATTTAATCTCGTCATCTCATCTGTTCCGACACGAACAGCCGGTTCCCATAAATAAACAGGGGCCAAAATGTGCACAGAACCCTCTGAACTACTCTGATAAAGGACATCACGTCCCGTGATGAGTGACAACTTTACTGCTTCGCAAATACAGAAGCTTAATGAAGTGACAGCTTAGCATAGACTGCTTTAAAACAAAAGTGGCACTGAGGAAAGGTGAACTTGAGGTTCTTTTCTTAGCCACACGTTCATCTCACTATCAGACTTTCTTGCAAATGTGTATAATATACCGTAGTGACATCGGGTGTACTGCAGGGGTCAGTGTTACGTCCGAACGCAAAACATCCAAACTCAAAAGCGGAAAGAAAGCGAGACTTGTTTGACTTTTTGCCCTTCATATTATCAACAGTGACTTTAATCCTCTTTCCTCCCTTGTTGCCGACAACAACCTAAGTCCTGACATCTGAGTCCTGGAAAAGTCCAAGAGAGAAATGAGAACTTAAAGGAACGTGATGTTAAAGGAATAGAATGGGCTGCTCCAAGAGCCTGACTGAAGCTTTTGCGCTACATTACAGATTGTTCACTCGATGTGTGATTTGTGTAATCAGGTCAGACGTGGCGACGCTGACGTGGCCTCCGCTGGCTAGCCGGGGTCAGAGTGCGTTTAGCAGTGTTAGGGATTGAGCAAGCATGCTGGGGGTTTGTCTAGTTAACTGTCTGGTTTTATAAGCCCCTCTCTATGTGGCCCGATTTTTTTCTTTGACCTCATTATGTATTGCCTCTGTTTCATTAGCCTCTCCTATTCTCTGAGAAAATGGCCTCTACCAATGGATCATTCATCTCTGTCTGCCACCTCATCTCTCGCTCTCTCTCTCTCTCTCTCTCTCTCTCTCTCACACACATACACATTCACTCTTTCTCCTCTTCTTATCTTGCCCTTCCTGATTCTCTCTCTCTCTCTCTTTCTCTCTTCATCTGTCTGGACTGTATCAGAAGGATGTCAATGCCGCAGATGGACAGGTTCAATTCAGTCTCGCTGCCACTTGCTCATGTCTGACACAGTGTGATTGTGAACCGGGAATTTCTCTGACAGTAAACCACAATAGAGAGAAGATGGCCTGGTTCATGACCCTTTTTATTTGGTCTGTGGCTGACGGATCGGTATTGATCACAATCCAGATCATTTAACACCCACTGTGTGACTAATAACTGTTGATCGGTGTTGATGAGTGTACCATTCCTGTCATTCAGCTGCTACTCTTTAATGCGAAAATGCTAACAAGGCTGTGTTCAGACTCGGAGACTTTAGCACAAAAGCTACGCAGGGAAGTCGGGTTACACAGCCGTGTCACACCGAAGTCATTATTTTTCTTGAGTTTTATTTTACATGTATTTTTATACTGTGCTTTAACAGTTACTTAATGAAGCCAGATTTTATCAGGCTTTTAATTTCCTATTTTGATTTGCTGTATTAATAAAGTAATTCCAGTGCTTGTGTCAATCTGATGTAAAGAAAACGTGCCTAACCTGGAGACAGGTCTGACTTGAGTCTGGCTCCTCTTCATGACTTCTCAGGGGGTTTTTCCTTGCCACCGTTACCAATGGCTTGCTCGTTATGGATAAATTTATACATTTATAAATATATATCAAGAATTGATATATTTCTGAACAGCTGCTTTGTGACAATGTCCAATAAAATTGAATTGAACTGAACTGAAACTAGCATAATTTCATTGGCATATTACAGTGCAGACCAGCCTAGAATAACCTTTATTAGCTTGTGATGTTAGTAAATTGTCTGTAAAAGTTTTACTTTGTAGGACTGACTGAATGCTTCTGCTTCTTCTCTGAATCACCGTGATGCTTAACTACAGCACCACGTAGCTTGTATTTCCCATTAATGAGCAGTTAGTGTAATTCTGTAGCGTAGTTATTATTGCAAGGTAAATATATGCATTAGGAGCCTGCGCTTAACATTATGCACATAATGAGGTGTTAATCACAGAGGTGTAATAAGGAAGTGGTATTATCAGTCCTGCATGTTGTAGGATTAAAATGATATGAAGTGCATGTGTAATTGCACACTCCGTGAACCAAAGTGTCTAACCTTTAAGGATAAAGTGTTAGTAATTAGTTGAATAATGACGCATAGCTGCTAGCAGTACGGCTAACTGGGCTTACAGACACAAACCCACAAGCAGCTGATCTGAGACATGTTCTGCCTGTCCATAAGCGTATGACTGCCTGAGATAGCGTGAGTCAGCTGCCCCACACCTTACACCCTACGCCTTACACCCTATGCCCTACGCCCTAAGCCCTACGCTCTACACCCTACGCAATAAGACCTAAGCCCTAACCCCTACACCCTAAGCCCTATGCCATACACCCTAAGCCCTACACCCTGTGCCCTACACCCTACACCCTAAGCCCTACACCCTGTGCCCTACACCTTAAGCCCTACACCCTAAGCCCTACACCCTATGCCCTACATCCTGTGCCCTACACCTTAAGCTCTGCACCCTAAGCCCTACACCCTAAGCCCTACACCCTAAGCCCTACGCTCTACACCCTAAGCCCTAAGCCCTATGCCCTAAGCCCTACACCCTATGCCCTAAGCCCTATGCCCTAAGCCCTACACCCTAAGCCCTACGCCCTATGCAGAGCTGAGACACAGTAAATCATAAGATTTCCATCTGACAGGATTTTTTCTAGCGTGACAGCCTCTCTGCTTAGCCAGCACTAAAAAAGAACCTCGGGAACCTCCCGCTGTCCTCACACTTGAACCGAAACAGGACATCAATACAGTTTGTAATCAGATAGTGGCTGACAAAACGTCCGTGGAACTGGAATGAAATCTATAAATGCTTGACGTGAGGAAGCCTACAGTGCTTGATGGCTAAGTGCCTTATTCTTGTCTGGGGATTTGTCCTCATAGCGTCCTGGTCACTGCTGAGCGATTACTGCACCAAATCTAAAAAAAAGGCCACTAGAGGTCAGTAAAGGTCACATGACTAGCTTGCTAGCTCTATAAAAACAAACAAACAAAAAAGTCTTTCTCTCTAAAATAAAGTTCCACAAGACCTTGTTTTAGGCAGGCATCTATTCAGCCACAACTTAATTGAATAATTTAATTCCTCTTATCTGCCTCTGTGGACCTCGATAAGCTAGTGTTACTGGCAGAGAAAAAAAAAACAATACTCGTTCTTCCCCTTAGTGTGAGCCTCTGACATGTATAAACGCTATCATTACGCTCAGGCGATGCTGTAGGACTGAATTTAAAAATCAGGGGTTAGGAGTTTAACCTCTGTTCGCACGATTAAGTGGCATAGCTGTAAGTTTTGTTATTTTTCCCATAGATCAACAAATGACATCTTATTACCAGGAGCCAAAGCGCTCTTAGCGTTAATGACTACTGTTAAAAACGCTGCCTTTATTCAAGGCAATGGCAAAAGCTAGTTGACTTCCATTTTGTGCTCAGAAAAACAGCTCATCCTGCACTCAGAGTAAGTGCTTAAAGGAACTTAATACAACGGTACAACTCTGTTCCACAAATTACAGACTGGAAATTAATTATTAATCATTTGAATGCCCTTAATGCCATCATGTCATTTGCATGCATGCTCATTAACCACATTTTGTGTATTTGCTAATTATATGGTAAAATCTGTCAAAGCTGTTACTCATTTAATAAGAAAATGCAGCATTGTCCGGAAAAAAGGACAGATTCAGGGTTGAATCATTATTTAAAAAATTGGAGTTTCATTTTTAATAATATTTTGTCATGCACATTATTACTCCATGTTTGTTCTTCTTTAACAGGTGCTGTTGCACAGTGTTAAGTGTGCTGTGTTAATGCATATCAATGTTTTGAAAATCTCAGAGCACTTTTCTCATGACACGTTTTATTTTGTTAACTGTTTGTTAAGTGCTTGTTAACTATGTGTTAACTGTTTTGAGAGTATGAACTAGATTTCAGGAATTGTACTCCATCAATTGAGAAAAACTGTGTTAGATGTGCTGTGTTAAGTGTGCTGTGTTAATAGGCGTGCTGTGTTAAGTGTGCACAGTTAGATGTGATGTATTAAGTGTGTGATGCCAGGGTGGGGTGTGTGAGCTGTGTGAGCTGTGCTAAGTATGTGCTGTGCTAAGTGTGTGCTGTGCTAAGTGTGTGCTGTGCTATGTGTGTGCTGTGCTAAGTGTGTGCTGTGTTAAGTGTGGTGCTGTGCTAAGTATGTGCTGTGCTAAGTGTGTGCTGTGCTATGTGTGTGCTGTGCTATGTGTGTGCTGTGTTAAGTGTGTGGTGTGTTAGATGGGCTGTGTTAAGTGTGCTGCACACTAAAGTGTAAATGTACAACTAAATGGAACACAACATTGCATCATTTCACATAAAACTGTCATTGAAATTAGAGCGGGATCAGATTTATATAACGCGCCTATTCCTGATGTCCAGCTACACCCGATCCCCTGAACACCTGAACGCCTCATCCCTTGAACTGAACACCCGATCCCCTGAACGCAAGCCTTATTTATTAGCTACTTATGTATTTATAAGAGCTAATTAAAATATTAATATTAATTCATAGTGCTCTCATAGATAGCAGCTTATTTTACATTATACATGATCGTTTCTATAGTAACAGCTCATTTACAGCGGCTTATACAGCACGCGGGCCACGTTAACCTCTTTTTATCCTTTAATATGATTGCCGATGTGGTTTTCTGCGAGGAGACGTTTATTTGTAGATCGTTTATGGAAGGAGTCTCCAGTGTCGGAGGTAATGCTGTAACTTTAAGGTGTACGAATTCAAATGCCAAATTCCAAAAGTTACAAGGCAGAACAAAGGAAAGTCATCCATGTTGTTCAGAGAAGCTCTTTGAGGTGACGTCTAATCCTCTTCCACACGCTGCCTTCAGCTTGGGGAATTTTTCCAGCTCTGAATTCCTCTGATGGTTTCTTGGCAGCATGTTATTTCTTGTAAAAAGGAAGAAAATGAAAATGGCTTTGGTACATCACTTTATTTTTTTTCTTTTATTTACTGTGATTTTTTTTGGCCACTCTGGATGAAATTGGAGCAGCATTTCAGCGTGTTTACATTACAACTACAGTGCTGGGCATAAGTATCCACCCCCTTCCGTCCCTCCAATAAGGCACTGTTCCTCAAAATCAGTGCCTGACCAATCAGCTTTAAGAAGAATTCCTCCTGCACTTCTGAGCCACTGGAACATGACTTTGTGATTGGCAGAAGGATGATGTTTAAATATTCTGGATACGTGCCATGAAGGCACTTTCTCAGTGAGATTGGGAAATATCATCCATGACAGCCACTTCCAGAGAATCAGGAATGAACCCCGGCCTTCTCAGTGAATGTTTTCAGCTGGGGGAACTCTCCAAGATTTTCTCAATCAGCTACAAATGGCTAATAACAACAGCTAGCTCATAACTCATAATTATTCAACCCAAATGGGCTGAATTCAGCTCATTTAATTAAAGGAATCTGAATTATGTGCTTCAGTTTACAAGCAGAATCATGAAATATAACACAGATTGTAAAATTGTTGAATAGTACAGAAGCAGGGCTCTTGAGGAGACAAGACAGGAGATAAGATCATGGATGGCTAAGAGTAAACATGGCTGTTTTATTCTTCTCCTTCCTGAGAGTTCGCTAACAACATTCACATTCATGCAATCAGTGACAAAGTGGCAGTGATTAACATTCGGCGAATCTGGCTTTTTTTCTAATCACCATGCGAAGAATGTTAGCTCCATTCCTCCTAGAAAACCCAATTGGAAATGCTTAATTACCCATGACCTCGCTGGTGTGTCCCTGAGGAAGAGGAGGAAGAGGAGGAAGAACGGGGAGATGGCAGTGATGAATGCTTCTGATGCACAACACGGCATCACAATCGCAAATGTAAGAGTGAACGGACTCACAATTAGGCAGGAGGGAGGCAGCTACAGCTTCCCAATTAAATCCCGCTGAGATCTGAGGCGGCAGGTGGAGCTTACCACGTTCTCGACTCAATGGGATCTTTTTTAGACTCTCACATGCTAACTCAGCTAAATATCTAATGAACTATAATTATCACTAATCACTAATCAGCGCAAATACAGGCACTGAACTGAACGTGTGTAAAAGTCAAGGTCAAGGTCCAAACGAAAGCGAGAATGAGACCACAAACCATGACAATTCAATAAAGGGCATTCCTTTGTATGGGTGGCAGCTCCTCCCCCCACTTCTGATGCAAAGTTAGCGTTTAATCCTAAAAAACCCGATGCTTGTTTTTCTCTTTGAGAGATCCACTAACACAACAAATCAAGGAAGGTCTTGCTTTTCAGCGTGGAATATTTCCTGCAAACCACGTGTTTATTGTCACGGACGGCAGCCTGTCTGGCATGTTCTCTGCTTTTTACGCTTTTTCTTTTTCTTTCTTCCTGTTTTTCTTTATTTAATTTGGTTAGTTTATAGTACTTCTGTAGATACAGTAATTATAGCTCCATTGTTTACAGCCGGGAACAGTTGTTGCGGCTCCGGCAGTACAGCCGAACCGGCCTCCAGCATGCAATTCCTGCGGAGATCAAGAGGAATTACCGTGGCTGCCGAGCGGGGAGAGTACGAAGGCTGAAGAAGAAAAGATTTCATCCTGTGCTCCCTTTGATAGTGATGGGGAATGTTAGATCTCTTGTGAATAAGATGGACGAGCTGGTGGCGCTAATAAGGTCGGAAAAAAATTTCCGGGGGTGCAGTAATATGTGTTTCACGGAGACATGGCTGCATGAAAACATCCCGGACTCTGTAGTGGATTTAAACGGGTTTCAGAGTGTAAGAGCGGACAGAGACACCGGCACGAGTGAAAAGAAGCGGGGAGGAGGACTTGCTCTTTAAGTAAACAACCGCTGGTGTTCTCCAAGTCACGTTAAGATGAGAATGGCTGTGTGTACTAAACACATTGAACTGTTAGCAGTTGGTCTCCGACCATGTAACCTGCCCAGAGAGTTTACCATAGTCATTATCATCATTGTTTACATTGCCCTCGATGCTAGCTTATGACCTGCGCAGGCTTATGACGTCATCAGCTCTGCGACCGCGGACCTCCTGACTTGCAGTCCGAATGCTTTTATGGCCGTCACGGGAGATTTTAAACAAACCTCTCCACTGTTCTACCAACATTCAAGCAATATGTCGAGTGCAAAACTAGAGACAATAAAACACTGGACCTATTCTATGCCAATGCTACAGAGGCATAGACCTCCATCTCCCTCCCTCCCTCCTCTGGGCAGGGCTGACCACAACCTTGTCCACCTCAGGCCCCTTTACAAACCTGCTGTCCAGAGGCAACCCGCAGTCGAGAAAACTGTTATGAGATGGACAAGGGAAATGAAGGAGACTCAATAGGGATGCTTTGAGGCAACGGACTGGGATGTCCTTTGCAGTTCCCATTGGGACAAAATAGACAATCTGAGAGACTGCATCACAGAATACATTAACTTCTGTGTGGACACGGCCCAAAAACACTGCAGAGAGTCCCGTCGCTCTGGAAGACATCCTGTCTGGTTCCTGTCCCTAAAAAGACCCATCCATCGACCCCCAGCTACTACAGGCCAGTGGCTCTGATTTCACACGTCATGAAAACACTGGAGAGACTTATACTGAAACATTTGCGTCTGCTGGTGGAGCCTTGGCTGGACCCCCTACAGTTCGCTTACCGGGCCCGTATCGGCGTAGAGGACGCCATCATCTACCTGCTGAACCAGGCTCATTCTCATTTGGACATTGTTGGGAAAACTGTGAGGGTCATGTTTTTTTACTTCTCCAGTGCTTTTACCACAAGCAGACCATCACTGCTGGGGAATAAGCTTACAGAAATGCAGGTAGATGCCCCACTTGTAGCCTGGATTACGGACTATCTAACCAATCGACCACAGCATCTCCGGCTGAAGAGCTGCCGCTCAGAAAGCATCATGAGCAACACGGGGGCGCCGCAGGGAACTGTCCTATCACCTTTCCTCTTCGCCATCTACACGTCTGACTTCAGGTGCAGGTCTCAGTTGTGTTACCTGCAGAAATTCTGGTGGTGCGAGCAGAATCATTTACAGCTAAACATCACAAAGACAAAGGAACTGGTGGTGGACTTCAGGAAGCGGGCTCCTCCTCCCACAATCTGTCATAGTTTTGTATATTTGCACAATTACTATTGTTCTCTTTTAAAATCTTCATTGTACTCTCTTTATTTCTCTTGTTGCACTGAACATGCCAATGACATAAGAATTTCCCTCAGGATAAATAAAGTTCTTATCTTATCTTATCTTATCTTTCCATCAGGGTCAGACTTTCCCCCAACCAAAACGCAACGCAGATCATTTTGTTCCGGCTGTTAAGAAATCTGTCGAAGGTAATTATGCAATGAAGAAATACACAAGCTTAAAGGATTTGGGGATTTCGGCGCTCCGGCCATCAGTCCTCAGATGGGCGGGTAGAGTTCCTCGCTCTTAATCCTGCTGTATCTGCAGGTTTCGCAGGAATAGCACGAGGGCGCTGAAGGAGTTTCACTCCATCACATCTCAAAGTTCTGCACTTCAGCCGGCTGCCTGGTGTGATTGTACTTTACAGCGCAGCCAGCTTCTGATAATGTGCAGCCATATTGGCTTTTATTAGACAATTAAATGAGATGACAGCCACTGTTTTGCTGTTGGGAGAGATCATGATGCTGCAAAAGAGACGCATAAAGAGTAGTGTAGTTAGATTACCTTTCATTGATTTCTCATCATGATATAGGATGATACTATTGCAAGTGGAGTTTCTGTGTGTGTGTGTGTGTGTTTGAGTGTTACACACCGTGTACCTTTCACAGTACTGTCTGGATTTTTAGGTGTGGAGTGTGTGAATGACACTGCAGGAGTGGACATATCCCTGACGCAGCACGCGGGACAGGAGGTATTGCTCAGCAGACCAGACGTCACTAGTGTACGTCTTCTTCAACATCCAGAGAAAGAAAGAATCCGTGCACGCTACTGACTTTTTACTGAGCGTTTTCATGTTCGACACGATGTCACACACTGAACTCAGGGGTGGAGGAGAACTTTCTGAGGAGGATTTCCAAGTAGAGGTTCCACCTCCCTGGAGCTAAGATGGTTCTCTGCATCGATGCATTTATTTAATTGTTCAAATCTGTTTACAAGGCATGTCGCTAGTGGGCGAGGCTAACGTCTCTCACGTCAGTTTTCCTTGAGAAATTTGCTTTAGATTGATGGAATGACTAGAAATTGTGAACGAGTTCATTCTGCTTGGAGGATGGATCGCTTCCCGTGTTGAAATGACAGCAAAAAACAAAAAACAACAAAAAAACCCAGACAGGATGAAATGATTATTACATCGGGTATGTCGTGCGTGTACGAGTGCTGGCATTAATTTGCTGTTAATTACAGAGCTGCTGTAGATGCTGTGCAGAGCATTGCATTAATGACATAAAACATGATCCATAAGGTCAGGACTAACTCTGCGAGCATGTAGCAGAGTACACTGTATAGACGAGTGTCAAGAGAAGAACTCCGCTAGTTTGTGTTATCATCGTAATTAGTCTTAGGAGCTATCGGCATAACAGCATGTCATTTTTCACACATTTCTCTGTTCCAAGTGGCTTTCAGAAGACATGGGGTTAAATAAAGGAGCATGGAGACTGTAACTGCCTTGTTTTCTTTTCATAACGTCTAAGATACGGTTAATGACACTTCAAGGGTTAATTCTGAACGTGGCCAGGTTCTCTTGAGAATTTTCAGCTGGGCCAACAGCTTTAGACATATCACTGGCTTACTCAAGACAACACAAACCAGACCGTATGTAGTGAGAGCGATGCCTGAGACTGAGCCACGTCCGAGTCTGTACACAAAAACACCTCGAGATCAGACTCCGGTCCTACAGCTCTGGAATCTCACCTGTGCTTGAACTTAAATAATGAATTATTCTGTGATTATGGATCACAGAAATGCTGATAAATGCTGAATTGTAGGCTCGATTGGAGTAAAATGGTCCTCAGCTAATTTGCGATCTGTGCATTTTGGTAAACCTGCACGCGTTTGGTACAAAGATCTTTTTCAAAAGGCATAAAACTGATCTCACCTTTAGGGCAGATCGCACAGTAAAGCTGTCCGGTGGGTTTCGGGTCAGATCTGTACATGCTGCTGAGGAAATTGCCTTACTTTAACAGAAGAGTAAAACATAATAATGTAAAAATATGGAGAAAGGATCCATTAGGAAGCTAGCTGACCGTCAGTACAGTGTATATAGTGCATAAATCCTGCCAGCACTGAAGTGTTCCCTCTCTCACTTACATCTAAATAAAGCTGGATGCTCCGAACACCTGAGATCACTTACACTCCCCTGTTAGGAAACTGCATGATGCAACAGCAGGCAATATGAGCTGCGGCCCATCAGCACCTGAGGCCCACCCAGGTGAAGGGAAGAGGCTCATTTCAGAGGAAGACCAAAGCACCATCGGGGGAGTACAGAGTGGACAGGCGCTATGCTAATCACACGGGTTCAAGTCCATAAAACACAGAGCAGGGGAAAGGAACGGGACGGCGTTGCAGCCTAATTACAGACTTCTGCTCCAACTCCAGCACTTCCTGAATCAGTCCTGAATATGGAGCTCTAGTCACTCATAAATGAAGTCAGTAAATCTCCAACTGTCTCATTATCCATCGACTGATTCCACTAACCATCTCGGAGTCTTCTGAATATGTACAAAGAGTACACGATACAGTGCTTAACTGCTCCAGTGCGATTCCAGGAACGTATGGCCTTCCTGTAACTTCCTGTACAAATATTTAATCTTTTAAGTCCACCCAGCTGTGTTTAAAGCGTTACAGCCATTTTACATCCAGCAGCTCTTCCGTCACCTCTCTCGGTGAGAACACGATCACCGCAGACTCCTTCTGTCCAAGGCTCTAGCTTTCGCTTCTTAGTCTTAACTTTTTCTCAAGACAAGGTCAGAATTTCAGAAGGTGCTGGAAGCTAAACATGCGACCTGACGGGAAGGAACCTGTACGTTTGCAGACGGTGGGTGGAATTGTTTATATGGCCGTCTGTAACGCTGACACGTTATGAAATTTCATGAAATCTCTTCAGCGGTGACTCCGAGCTGACGGCTCGGTTTGACACGTTCGGAACGCCGCCGGAAGCACACTTAAAGAACAGGAGTTTCAATATGACGTCAAATATTACATACTGCTTCTTACTAGACACTACACACACACACGCACACACATTTGAATAGTATCTAGACAGCAACTTTGTGTTTGTGCTTCAGTCTCAGGGGAAAATTTCTCACAGAGTGTCATTCCATCCATCTTCTCCGCAGTTGCCTGATATCCGATTATCTTCTCGTCAGTCTCCTCTAGAGAGTGCAGCATTGATACACACACACACACACACACACACACACACACACAAACAGCATTGGGGAAAAGATGAAAAGAGAGCCCCGCTCCCCATCTGAGATGTCACTGAGACGAGGTTTTTTGGAGAAAAAGAGAGCGGTGTGGAGCAGAGAAGAAGCACACACTCTTCTGGAGGACGGCTGAATCAGTGACTGTAAATAGAGATAAATGGGCCTCCCTAGTGCTCAAATATTTGCCACAAAATTGCAGACACGCCAACACGTCCGACAGCCTGATGGATCAGCAGCGAGCACCGAGCCGAGAGGAGGAACCGCTGCATCATGCCAAAAAAAACAACAAAAAAAAAAGGAATCTGTGCAGCATTTCTGATCAGGAACAACTGGGAAGCTTCAAATGAAGTCTGTAAACTTAAAAAATCCTAACATGCGTAGAAAAACATTCCATGCGGTAGATTCTTTTTTTTAAAGAAGAGGTGCAGATGAACATCACGTGCGGATCGGAAAAAAAATCTACGGAGCCGATCGTGCAACGTGTCAGTTTGAGCAATTCCACACTTGTTCATGACCAAGTGGCGTTTGTTTAGCGAGCTAACCTCTTTAGCTTCATAAACAAGTTGTCAGCTAGTTCTGCAGTAGCTGCGCTTTTTATATCCGTGTCTAGGGGACAAGAAATTTATTATTCAATAGAGAAGACAGTTTATGGTCCGTCACCCTGAAAAAGAAGTCTGTGATGACGCCTGGACCATGAAAGATGATGTCCAGCATACCGATTAATAATGTAGCTATTATTTGGTGTCCAGACTTACTTTAAAGTCTGTCTAAAACACACGCTGAAAAGGCCATATATAAAACACAGATGGCACCATGGCAATAGCAGGTTTGTTGGCATTTGTGAAAAGTAATTGTGGAGTTCTTCAATATTCAAGGCAAGTCTCACTCAGTGGTCTGGGCATGCAGGAGGAGGAAAAGAAGAAAGAAAAAAAATGTCTCTGTTATGATCCTGTCACTATAGCAGAAAAAAGTAAAGGAGCAAAAAACCGCTTTAAAATGAACTCTGCTATCGAGATTTGAACATCAAAGATACACCAAAGATGTCCTGGAAGTTTGCAGCAGAAGTTATTAATATTTCACGAAGAGCTTATTAAAAGCCTGAAACCCGTTCAACAGCTGGGGGGATGAAAATAGACGAGTGCGCTGCAGGGAAGTGTAATCGTCAATGATGGGGGTCTAAATAAAAGACAACCTTGTGAAAACATCCTGAGAAATCGTTTTGAAATGCTGATGAGAACTTCAAACCCTGAGCTGAGAGGCTCGTCGCGATCCCCCGCAGACGAGACCACGGAAGCGTGAGTGAGGCGTTTTTACATTAATCGTGCCACTCGGCTCCAGTTTAGCCTGATCCTCGTGTGATCGGTTTGTGATAGAGAGAGAAAGCGAGGTAGAGATAACGAGACAGATGATGACATCCGGACTGAACGGAGGCCCGCACGTGCAACACGTGCCCTCCAGGTTTCTGTCTGTTCCCTGTCGTCTTCCTCTCAGACCACCTTGCGGATCTTAACGCTCTCAGCGGGGGACCGGGAAAAGGCTCGACGGAGGCTGGCAGATGTGCCACAAGTCATTGGTCCGCGAGTCATTTGCGCATCCGTGTCCACTCGCTCGCTCCCGTTTCAGATCACTCAGTGGGAGGCAAAAAAAACAGCATTCCACGTCAGCGCCGTGCTCGGGAAAGACGCGCAGCGTCAGGCATGACCGTGAAGTGTGTCGTTAGCCAGTTCCACATGTTACGAGAGTAAGGACTACTCCCTCTCTTCGTCTCATACAGAACACAGCAGGACCATAATTCGGGGACTCGAGAGAGTGGCCAAAAAAAGATTAGCCACAATCTCTCCTGAAGTGGAAGACCCAGTGGGACACGAGGGTAATATGCCACCTGCGTTTCTCTGGCAGTTTATGAGCGACGTCGGTATCTGTGAGCCATGTCCTGCGAGAAGATGGAATTGAAACTGGCAGAGCTCTATGGAGAAATTTCCTTATCTTCAAGGAGAGCCGTGAAGTCGAGGAAAAGCCAAACTCCGTACAGGCAGGAACCCGAGCTCAGGACCAAACTGGGAACCCTCGAGCTGAGACAGCAACGGAGCCACTGGACCACCACGATCTCCTGACGTGCATTCAGTTCATAGCCACCTTTGTTCACCGGGTTTCATATGGATCTTCCGCCCCTGTTAGTCCGTTTGACAAGCCTGAATCAGATCGAAGTTGATTCTTTTTGGCTGTTTGTTTCACACTGAGCAGAAGTAAAATAAAGATGTCTGACAGGCGTGTGAGGGCTGAACACGGCGTCAGTGCTAAACAAATGATTCGACAACTAGTTAAAAAAGTCTCATCCAGCATTTAGATTAGTTTCCCTTTTCGTCCGAACACGTGGTTTAAACGCGGCGCAGCTTCAGACACACGGCGCGTTCGTCAAGTCGATTCAGAGTCGAATCACTTCATCACCGTTAGAGCTCGCTAGGGAGCAGAATCACGTTCCTGGAAGCAGCGGCACGTAGGACATTGATCTTTTCTCAGCAGGACGCGTGTACAGCACCGATCACATGACCTGTCCCACGTGTTCTAGCCTCTTCACAGTTTGGAGATGAGCGGAGGACGAGCTGCTGCTTATAGACTGACGGTCCTGATTTCATAACGAGTATGTAATAGAATATGCAGTTGTAGAATTTATAGAGAGTTACCGAGATTTTTATGAATGTGAGATTTGTGCAGTAGCTGAAGGCTTGTTAAATACAGAAAATTTGACCGAACATTTCAAGACAAAGTTCCACTAGGAAACTCAACATAAGCACTTCAATACGTGTTATTTGCTTTGATGGAGGATGCCTCACAGATACTCTCATTAAAAAAAAAAAAAAAAACACGTCAGGAGATTATAATGTGGGTTTGGTGTTTGGTATCTGTCATCTCTCAGGTGAAAACACCTAAACATTATTTGACAGCATCCCTTTTCTGGCAAATAACATCATTACGGCCGGAACACAAAGCACACACAGACTCGCATCGAATCTACTAGAGTTGCAGAAACACCGTGCTTTATGTCCTGAAATGGATCCAACTCCGTGTGGACAGGGGAAGTGGGCTTCAGAGGGACAGGGACGTCAGCAGGCAGTGAAATATGGTGGCACATTAATAGCAAACCCGCTGAGACATCTCCTTCCAAGTCTCAGACCTCATCAGGAGGACAGCCTGTCCTGTCACGGCTGGCAGCAGACACACCACAGTCAGCTTGGGGTTTTTTCGTGTTTGTTTTTTTTTCTAAAGGCCAAAACATAGCACACCCACATGACCAACCGAACTAACACCTCCCACACGACTTCTCCAAAGAGACCGAAAGGAAGGAAAAAAAAAAATGGCGTTTTAAAACGAAAACCATCTCCATCTGTATCATAAATAATCTCCCTTCATACTAACATGTCTGAAAATGTGCATCATGCGAGTATTCCTGTACACTGGCCGTGCACGTGGTGGCGTCATAAAATGCAGAATTTCAAATGCAAAGACGGTAAAGTCTGCAACGCCTGCAATTCCTTATCCATGCTGCGTTCACCACTGGTAGTACTTATGGAAAAGGGTCAGGTGACAAATCAGACAAGGATACATTGTGACCGATAAGACCCTATCGGGAAGGAACGTGGGTATCTGCGTCAACGTGTCCGAAAGCCCCCGTTTCCCCTCGTCCACACCTAAACGCTTTCAAAGTAAATCGCGGCCAGCGGCGTCTCCAAATCGATCCATTTCAGAGTAGTGATGCATTTTAAAACTAAAATGTATTGGTGTGTACGTGGCCTTAGACCCTGAAGATACACAGACAGAGGAGATCAGGGCAGCGTACACTGACTCCAGAGCTGCAAGTGCATCCGCGTTTGTCTTTTACGTGACGTCGTTCTCAGAATCACCGAGTGTGCTCCCAATTAAATGTATCTTTCGTCCATCTCGGGAATCTACGGTATAAGCGTACTGTGTGATGAAGAACCCCGAGCTAAGGCAATTACCAGTCTCATTTACACCCGACTAACAGAAGAGACTCCAGAAACCGGCAAAGTGTTTCATTCCTAAAAGCTTCCAAAAATAGAAGGAGCCAAAGCCGAGTCATTTCCATATGCATGAGAGCGGCACTTTTTCATCCTGTCAGAATAAGCTGGCGCGGAGCCACGAGCAGGGCCATCTCCGGCTGATCTCAGAACAGCGCCGGGACGCCGCTCAGACGCGACGTGTTAAGAGCTCTCGGAGGTGTAAAGTGACGTGCAGTGCTGAGAGGTCCTGACCTCAGCGGAGCGGGGAAAAGAAAGCAGGCAAAGCCACAGAGAGAGAGAGAGAGAGAGAGAGAGAGAGATAGAGAGGCGCTGGCTTTAAAGGTCTACAGAGTCTCTCAGAAATATGAATCAAACCCCTTCAGCGTTTCAGCTCAGACGGATTCTGTAGATTTAGTCATCGTAAACACTGTCCTGTTGCTCATCCCAGAGCGCTGTTCATCCCGTAAACACACTCTTTACTCCTCTGCGATTTATAATCTCACTCTCCAACGTCACGCAGAAGACCACGGCTTCCCTTTGGAGTCTTTCTCATGTCACGTCTGGGATGGAAATCTGCATCCTGTTTTCTGTACAAATGAGCTGAACTGAGGCAGTATGAGCGATATGAATAAACGTCAACAGTGCAAGGGTGTTCCTGGGTTTGTGTGTGCGTGTTTGCAGCGAGTCCACACACCTGATGGATGAAGACCTGCGCTCCGCGAGGACTCAGCAGCAGAATGGCTCGCCTCAGCGTGTCCCTGTAGCGGTTCAGCTCCTCTGTGCGCATGCTGCTGAACAGGTTGGAGAAGACGCTGCTGATGTTCCTGTCCACCCTCTGCAGAGCCACGTCCAGACCCTGCCTCGCCGTCTGGTCCAAGAAACCCTGCAGTCCGCGGATATCTGGAAGAAAACCGAGCACAGAACTGTTTGTAAATGAAAATCCAAATTGTTTCCCAACAAGCCATGCCGTCTAACAGCACCGGATACTCGCTAAGATACAATTTTCTCCCAAAACACCAGAATTATAATCAGGAGTGATGTATTTCTAGTTGAAAGCACACACAGTGAGAGGTTTAAGGGCTCTTCAATTACTGCTTCCCGGGCTCTGCTCCTGTCTATTAGCCATGACAGACATCTTGTAAGAAAAAGGTGTTGCTGTCTGCTGAATCTACTTCTTCTCTAGCTCTCCTTCTACTTAGTGTCACCTCTGTCTGGGCTTAAAAAAAGGAGACATCAGATTTTGCCTCACCAGTGCAGGGGAGTATTTCAAAAACACAGTGAGGGTGAAATGTGGTGGAAAGCTGAACTTGTCATTAACTTCAAGAGAGAGGGAACGACTGCTGCTTCGATAACGTCAGCGGGAACAGGAAGTAACTCATTTCGCCGATATTAAATGTAACTAAATGGTTAAAAAGTGACGTCTTTCTTTAATGAATAAAAAACTGCGGTGGCGTAAAAGGAACAGACGGCTTCAGGATGTCCTATTACAGGAAAATAATCAACTTCTGGTGATGACGGGAACTCCCGGCTTACAGCAGATGACACCGGAGACTTCCAGAAACGTTAAATAAACACCTCCGATCGCATCTGTTTACGTGGCGTGTCTGCACATGACATCAACGCTTTTTTAAAGGGTAATTATCGTGTAGGACATAATTAATATGTGGTCATGCATTATGTTTACACTTTTTATACACAAGGCTGCAATTTGCATGGATTAAATCAGTAAAACACATTAAAATGCATGCATCGGATCCTAAATGCAGATTATGTAGAATTATGCAAACGTCTTTGTTGGTATGCTGATGACCTGCTGCTCTCTGCGTCCGAAAGGAAAAATCGGGCATGTGAAAGTTTTTGTTTTTTTGCAGGAGATGCTGGGTTGTGATGAGTGTTTAGTCGTGTTAATCTCGGCGCCCACAGCAGCAGGAGAAGCGTTCAGCATTCAGCTCATTGGTTTTAGCAACAGCTGGTCTGGGCCCAGTGAAACACAACTGCGGTACTTAGGGGAAGAGATCATAACAAGAGATAATCAAAGAGGAATGGAGGAGCAAATCCCATCAAACAGGATCAATCCAGCTGGAGACGGCAGTGAGGGGGGAAAGGAGGGGATTAGTGCGGGAAAAGTAAAGCGCTGATTCTTCACTTCACAGCTTCTGTTCCAGGCTTTCCATCTCCCTCCTCTCCTCTCCTCTCCTCGCCTTTCTGCACGCACACACACACACACACACACGTGTCTTGCATATGTGTGTGTGTGTGTGTGCAGATGACAGACATTCAGAAGTGAAGTGAAGCACATACCCATCCATCCATCCATCTCTCCGTCTATCTCATTCCCGCGTCTCAGGCATGACGTATACGCCACTCACACTCCCTAAAGCCTGCATTATTATTTGTGTATGTATATTACATTTACATAAAAGTCGAACCTCAGCCTAAGGCTGTTTGCTCAATTCGCAGTCCAGTCACAGAGTCACCTTAAATTTGTAAACCCTCCGTGGATGTGCTATTATAGGAAAATAATCAATAACATGGTGGTGCCTCAGCGATCAATCTTTCAGATCAAGCTTTAGGCGAACTGCACGGAAAACTTCCCCCGGATTTACACAAGTTTCAGAACTTCGTACTTGCGTGCATGTGCGTGCGTCGCCGCTGATCAGGTTTCTGACTTCGCTCAGCTCATTTGCATTTATTGACTCCATAAAAGGTAACGCACAGACAGCCGGGGGCAGGAACTGAGCGACCGGGGTAAGGGCAGAAAGACAGGAGCGGAAGTCATTCTGACTCGCTTCTACGGCGGAAACTATATTTAATAATATCTAACGTTAGTAATAAGAAGCACGCGCTAAATCCTCCTTCGGCTGAGGCGTCTGTTTACCTCTTACAGCTTTGAGCATGGAATTTTACGGGTTTCATTTAAATGTTGTTAAGCCTAGTTAAAGTGTTCTATTAGCTGATTAAAATGCTAGGAAGACAACATTTCAAATATTTCATAGTTTTGTTGCATAATCCAACTAATTGATTAATACAAATCTTTCTAATTATTACTCACCGCTCTCTGGCCTGGGGAAAGGGTTTGAAGGCCACAGATATAAATTACTGAAAATCTGAGCATTACTGATAATGATGTGTGTGTGTGTGTGTGTGTGTGTGTGTGTGTGTGCGTGTGATGATATCTGGAGTTGGAAAGCAGTTCACTGTGATTTTGATTTGATATTAATCCCACTTCTAACAGTCATCTAATGAGCTTCACTAGAACCCATAAATTGTCCAGCTAGATTCCTCAGTTGTGTAATTACACACGACGCTATCAAGGGCATGTTAAAGTCCCTAATGAAAGGCAGCAGTGGTGGTGTTTGCATTTCCAGGCTGCTGATTTTATGACTCTGAAGCGTATGATAGGTTGCGCAGTAAAAGCGCTTTTCTTCAGCTCCACTTCAGCCCGTGCTTGGTCTGCGTTACGCTTTCTGGAGTCTCTAGCATCTCCAGCGAAATCCACTGCAATTCAAAATCTTTTCCCTCGACGTTATTGCCACTCTTCCGCCTGCTGCATTGTAAAAGGAGCCGGGGTGCGAGAGGATGCCAGATACACTGCGCCGACCCCGCTCGCTGCCTCTCTCTTCCATTCAGATCTTCAACTTTATAGAAGAGTTCAGATGAAAAGCGCACTGACGAGGAGGACGCTTCCTGTCGTTCCTTGCCAGGGGCAGAACGCTGTGGATCTCCTGGCAGCCACGCAGCATGCTAAACTCTGTGCTGGTGAAAGAAAAGGGCTGCGGGCCAAAGGAGGGAAAAAAGGAGTGCAGGGAACAGGGTGAAAGAAGAGGAGGAGCTGTGTGTCGCTCCTCCGAGGGTGCTGTGGCCTTCCGAGCTGGAGGCTTTCTCTCCTGTCATCTCCAGATTTTATAAATGAGTGTACGTGCTAGAGATGTAACCAAACACACATTGCGAATGAGCAGATAACGTGTTCAGAACAGCAACACTTGCTTTTGGATTTGATGAATCCAGAGAGCAGCGGACGAGGACGAGGACGAGGACGAGGACGAGGACGAGGACGTCGCTGACGGGCTGAACTGCACGCGGATGGCCTGTGATTCGGTAGCGGCGTGAAGGGCGAAAAATAATGGAAAAGTACAAGACGTTAAAAGCGACCTGAGATCCGACAGCTTTACTGCAGCGGCATGTTAAGAATTCCACACACACACACACCTCACTGACAGCTAATTCCATCGCTGCTCTGACAAAAGATGGCATTTTAATTATAATTGCAAGAGTTCCGTGCGAGTTGCGAGTGCCTTGTGTGTATCGATATGTGCTGTGAGAGATATTTATTGGACGGAGCAAGTGAGCGCAGAATTATTATTCTCTTCGTGAGCTGTCAGATTTGGCTGTTCTCAAATAAGACATATGGTTAAAAAATAATAAACAGCATCAATAGAGCTGGAACCCGACTCTGGAGAAAAGTTCTTCACAGTGGCACAAAATCAGCCAGCATTATGATGAACCCATGACATTACGCTTTCCACGACATCTCGCTTCAACTCCAAAGGGTTTTTCATCTGCAGCAGCAACGTCAGGCCAAAAATCGCTTTAACCCATGTCATGGATTCAGCCATGCCGTCCCAGAACCCCCTTATTCACACAGATGACATCACAGCGCGAGTACATGCGTGCCTGAGGGCTTACACTTGTCCTTCCTCGGGGCAGATGGTCCTGACAGATTGTCCGTCGCAGGACTGTGTGTTTCCATTTCACGACACGATCAAGAGCGCTAAATTCATTTCCGTTTTCTCGTCCGGATTCACAGACGTGTAGGGCAGTTTGAGGGAACCGTGAGGCACGGACACCTTCCACCCCTAAGCTTAACCTGAAACTTCTTACTAATTCTTTACAAAATAGTAAAAGAGCCAGAGCTCCATTTCACGCACCGTTTGAAGGAAGTGGCCTGAGACTTAAAGAGGTCCTTAGAGGATACATGTACGGAAGAAGACGCTGCGTCGTGCCGTTACAGGAAAATAATCAGCCACATAGCAGCGATTACACGTGTTATTGATCTGTTAACGAACGACGTGTTAACACACGTACAGAGGTCATTCCAGCTTGTGGGTATTTTTTCAAGCTGCTAGAAGAAGATATGCTCCTCGTAAGATGGTGCACCTGCAGCTCTAGGAGTTCCAAAAAGGAAAAGTGGTATTGTCAGCAGCGGCACCTGGAGGCGTAGAGGCTCACGCACACGTACACACGCACATGTGCACGCACAGCAGAGCCTGCTTGTTTAGGCTGTTTAAATAGCCGTGCTGTTTAAAGAGCGCAGCGCAGGTGTCACATCACAGTAAACAAAGACGCTTCCCTACTCGCAGCACCTGCACCAAGACACAGACAAGGTCAAAACCAGAAAACAGCAGAAACACAACGAGAGCCACGGAACTACAACACCCAGGGATGGAGGAGGATGGGGGGGGGGGGGGGGTCGGGGTAATGGGGGGCGGCATGGCGTTATGCAGTTCACATGGCAGGAGAATAGCGCCAGCGGGGTTAGCCTAGCGTATGTTGTGTGAGTAGGAGCGAGGCTGAAACAGTCCCGCACGCGCCTCATCCGCGCTGCTGAGTGTAAACGCAAAGGTGTTTTGAGGAACCTTGAGCTTGCGTAGGACTGCAGGCCGAGGGAAAGCAGCTCGGACCCGGGACGACTGACAGGGGAGTTTCCTCGCCGATGCTACTGGTACTTGCCTCGTCTTCGACGTACATACGTGGATTTCTCACGTGAACTGAGAGGACTGTTCCAGTAGAACTGCCAGTTTGACTAACTGTGTTCTGTTGCTTGACTCGAGTTTGTGTGAGTGTGTGTGTGTGTGTGAGTGTGTGTGTGTGAGAGTGTGTGTGTGAGTGTGTGTGTGAGAGTGTGTGTGAGTGTGTGTGTGTGCGTGTGTGTGAGTGTGAGTGTGCGTGTGTGTGTGAGTGAGTGTGTGTGTGTGTGTGTGAGTGTGTGTGTGTGTGAGTGAGTGTGTGAGTGAGTGTGTGAGTG
>JAQQZR010000006.1:119128-132134 GCA_030068235.1 Notoglanidium macrostoma | reverse complement strand
TGTCTTTGGACTGTGGGAGGAAACCGGAGCACCCGGAGGAAACCCACGCATGCACGGGGAGAACATGCAAACTCCAAACAGAAAGGCACCCTGGGTGAGCCGGGGATCGAACCCAGGACCTTCTTGCTATGAGCCGACAGTGCTAACCACCGCACCAAGAGAATGAAGCCAACGCTGTTGTTAATTCAATACGCTCTTCTGTAAAGAAACCACGCCCCCAGGTGGGGACTGACTGAGCGCTGACGTGGAGCTATTTCTGAGATAGATGAACATAAAGTCAGGGTGCCAGTGCAAGCTACAGATGTCCATTGTTGATGGATTAAGCTTAGAATTGTTGCACAATTACATTCGCACTGAGTGACACATCAGCAGGCGTGGCGTCTGGTGTTCAACAGCTGAAAGCCAAACGTTCTATTTAACCGGCTCTGCTCAGATTCTCACGTCTTTAAGGCGAGCTCCGTTCTTCCAGCTCGGCTGTGGACTGAAGCCTGGCGTCCTGTAGGATCACTTGCACGGATTCCTTGTCTGAACCTCAGAGTCTGTTGGATTGTACTGGTATTTGAAGTGGAGAGCACCGAGTACTGAGTACTGAGAAAAACAGTGTAATAAAAATAAAGACAGCAGCAGCTGCACTATGCGTTGTATAATATATACGGTGTGGGTCACTGGGACGTCCACGCTCAAGCAGAACACAATATGAGCACTGAAGATTCATTTTGAAGGCTTGAAATCAATTCTATATCAGCATTCAATCTAGCAGAAGCCTTTTTTGGGTAAAATATTGAGGTCAAAATAAAAATACAGAAGACTTCTGCTGCATGCCGGAACGCTGCGTTCACCTTGCTTACCTTTCACCACTGGGTTACTCTAATGAGGACTGACTGGCCAACCATTACCATATAGTAATTACTGGGGTTGACCAACTCCAACTCCAACACCAACACCCCAAAACACCAACACCACAAAACGTCAACACCGACACCAGAACCAACACCAACACCAATACCAAATTGATTTGACCAGATACTACGTAGATATTGCCACTTGTTAAAACATCATGCTTTTTTTCTTTTTTCTTTTTTTAGTAGTTCCTGTTCTTTCTCTGACATGAACACACGCATCTCACCGGCCAGCTCGGAGGCACTATGAGAGAAAACATCAAAGGAGCACATCGAGGTACTAAAAACGGGACAAATATTAGAGCTGCAGGTGTCCGCACAATATCACTCGCAAGCCTGATGAATACTTAATCGCCCACAACAAACAGAGCCGTGAATCACAAGTGCAGAAAAGTTGATTTTTTTTTTTATCCACAGGATTCAGCAAGCCGGATCTGGCGCATGAGAAACTCCTGACGCCGACACGTAGATCGTAAATATGCTGTTATAGGAAAATAATCAACTTTGTGGCTGAAGAGTAATCAGGCCTCATCACGCTGCTCGATATTTTAAAATGGCGACGTGAAAACGCGTTTAACCCGAGGTAGCTCAATCACATCAATCAAGCGGCTTTCCGCATCTGAAGCAACATGAAGCAGGAAGAGCGAGGCTCATCTTAGCAAGATGTCTTGCCTTCCGTAATTCCTCCACAAGCCTTCGAGTAAGCGTGAAGTGGAGTCAAATTATCCCTAAGACGGAATAAAAAGCTGAGGTATAAATGGTGTCATTTAACATCGAGCGGGAGCGACGGATTCGCTCCTCTTCCCAACTACATCCCAATTACTGAAGCTGCTCAAACAGCAAATTAGCGCCTCGGAGAACTCCGATTGGCCTTGAAACCCTGCGCATATAAACAAAAAGAGAGCGATATTAAATCACCAAAGGAATCCGCACGCACACGCAAAGAGCGGGATATAACGGTGATCTGCATCAACAAGCTGATTTCCACACGCCTCCATCACACACCTTCGCTCTGAACAGAAAGTAGACGATCAAAGCAGCGCTGTAGTGTTCAAGCTGAGACCTGGAGTCAGACGCAGGAAGCACGTTTCACAGACAGGCTTTGAAGCGCTTGGAGAGTCATACGCATAATACACAATGCTCATAGCCAGTTCCTCAAGCTTCTCAAGTTCCCTCCTCAGCAACCAAGTTATTATCCTACGTTCACCCCAGCGAGAGTGACAGGTGAGCATTCCTTTTCCATATATTCCGTTTTTCTCAACACCATGCACATAAGATGTGATGCGGTAACGATTCGTTATGGGGAAAAATAAAGCTCAGAAAGAATGAGCAGATTGTCGGGGTCTCTGGCGTGTGTTAGCTCGCGTCGCTAATCCAATCTGAACACAAAGCCAGCGTGAAGCTGAGCGCGTAGCGTAAACCGATCAACGCATTTTCACACAGTCTGTTACTTTATTTGAGTTTAACTAGTTAGCTGCAGCACCTGTATATGGCTACTTGAAGAAAAAATAAAAACACACAGCAAAGTCTTTGCCCATGTTCAAATCCGCTAGTTAGCGTGCTTAGCTAATTAAATTAGCTAACATACACAGGGCACACCTGCTAGCCTGTACCTTCACATTTCAAAACTCAATTTGGTCTAGACGTATTATTATGTAATTATAACTGACTAGATTGAAGTTATTCTGTTTAAAAAAAAGCAATTCCGGAGAATCGGGAGAATTAAAGAAGCGCTTTCTTTTTTCTGCAGCTTTTTCAGTTAAGGTTAGCGTCACTGGAGTTAGCGTTCATACCCTTTCTTACCGTAGCGTTCTTACTTGATACAGCTCGCGAACTTTAAAGGAACCCTAGACTTCTTGAACAGCGCTGTTTTTGCCTTGCGGACACTTCTCTACCTGATGCACGTCGAGTCTTTGTGGCTTGTTACCTTGAAAACATTTCTTCAGCACTTTCTTAGCCGACTGTTTTACATGGAATTTACTGCCAACACAAACAACCTGAAGCGAGCGAATACTACATCTTCATTAATTCCCTCATAATGAGGTATATAATCTCATCCTCGCAGCCCCTGCGGCCGACATGTCAACTCACAGCTACACATTATTGCTCTCATTAATATACTTTTACCAAATGATACCTTCTAGGATAAAACTAGAAACACACCGGCTTCATATTTACATCAGCATTACGATGCACAAAGCTCTGGGTACGTGACTGTTTTCAGGAAGCTGGACCCGAAATCACCTCACACACTTTGCTGTGACACATAATCTATACCGCGGTATGAATTTGTAAACAGAGGTGTAACAGTCATGACGTTTGCATCTCGAGTCACGGACTTTTAAAGCCGTCCGTGCAGAAGATCATGTAAAAGTTATGTGAAAAGAAAAGTGTGTTTGTATTTCACCAAATGGTGTTTACAGCAGAGGCTGCCATCATCACTTCATAAAGATCTCACCCAGGGCGAAAACATTCTGCACTTTTCTAGCTGACAGGAAAGAGGACGAGCTTTCCGTTATTCTAAATAAAGTCGGATGTCGAGCGCGTGCGCTGCAGGGACGGACTTTCTCTCATGATGTAAAAAGTTGACGCAGCCCTTTTCAAATTGCGCGTTTCTGTGACGCAAAAAAAAAAACATAAATCATGTCGGATCTTTTTCCGCCTTTAACATTAAGTGAAAAACATTTAGAAACGTTTTACGGACAAATGCATTATATTTTTATATACGTATCTATATATATTTTTAAGGTTTGTTGAGTGCCGTTTCAAATTAAAGAAATTTATTTAATTGAAATTAATAATTAAAGATTAAAAATGATTTCTGTAACAGCTATGAAACAACTGCATAGTTTCCATAAACCAGCCTGGTGCGCTGGCTTTTTTTCCACTAAGTCTAAAAAAAAAAAAAAAAAAAGCTCGTATTAAGAATTTTTTTTCTTCTCTTTGGACAGCCAAAAATATTTTCACCAAATAAAAATCCCTCACTGCCTCAGAGTTTCTGTAGTACTAGAAGTGACACTAAAAAGAAAATCCGGCAACTTTGCATAGCAGTGGGCAGCTTAGGTCAGATCTGATTGCTACTGAAGTTTCCTTTCTTTTCTTTTCTTTTTTTTTTTTTTACATTTTGAGGTGATGATGCATAGAACGGAAAAGAGCAGCTTTGTGTTTCAGCTAGCAGCCAGTGAATGCTGAGCGAGTTGACACTTCCTGCCCCATGGTGCTTTGAGGCACAGCAAGGTTCTCCACACAGTCTATAGAGAATCCAATTTCTGTAAAAAACAGAAAGTGAGTGAGGAAAAAGTTTGAAGGGGAAAAACGTGAATGCATGTGGTGGAGAAAGCTACAGACCGTAATTCTCAAAGGGAGCACGAGGAGACGGAGATAGAGTCAGATAGAAGAAAGGGAAAAATGGGAAAGGAGATGAAGGGTAGAGATGGGAAGCTGTGCAATAATCCAAGGTCTCTCCTTTATCATAATCACTCAGCTGTCAGACGGAGTGCGAGGCGAGGCCGCGTGTGGACGGGCAGACCCAGGTGCCATCTGCTCCCAATAAAATCCTACAAAAGCCTTAATTTGAATAAATGTCCCCTTTGTCCTGTCCTCTGAATGTCCCTTTTATTACTGTCCTCAATAAAGTGCTTTCTGCTCACATGAAGAGGACAATCTGGAACCGACACTGAGAGCACAAATTACCGCCATAACTATTAAAAAGTCTGAAGCTTCATGTGCATGGAAAGAGATTTTTCCATCTTGTGTGCTAGGCCCAAAAAGATCCAGTCACACAAACTTGGCACTAAAAGAACCCAGGGCTTTACATCATGACAAAGAGAACCATAGTGATTCACTCCTCACCAAAAGCTAATCATGTTACATTATATAAAAGAAAACTATTTTTCACTCTTCACCTGCAAAACCAAACATTTCAGTACACAACGCTTCACTCAGAACCCAAACTACGCTTCTGTCCACGTCGAGCAGAACCTGATGAACCTAATGACCCAGTTTGCATCAAGTACAATCACAAGCACATCAAGCAGAACCTGATGATTCTGTCCATATTTAAAAGAACCTAATGATCCAGTTCACAACAACAACAACAACAACAACAACAATAATAATAATAATATGCAAGTATCTAGTGTAAGAACCATGAATACAATTAGTCATACTAACATTTCGTGCAAGATGAAGATTAACAGGGTGGGAGGTGTCGCTGGTGCTTCTTCCTGCTCGCCTCTTTCTCCTGGTGATGTCCAGGTCTTCAAGTCACGACAGACTGATCATTTTCTTAGCAGGCTTGATAGTATGTTGCAGCTTCCACTTTTCTCTAGAGTGATGGCAGCAGTATAGATGATTTCTCTAGTGGCAGTATAGAATTGCACCAGTACAACCTGGGGTAGATGGAAGGAACTCTGCCGACTGCCATAAGAAATCCATCCTTTGCTTAGCTGTTTTGTTGATTGTTCATGTTCATCTTCAGTTAAGATCCTGTGTGATTGTGGTTCCCAGAAACTTAAAAGAGGGTGACAGTGCTCACTTATGAATTATTAAGTGTGAGGGGGAGGATGAGTGATTCCTGAGTCATTAGGTTCCGCTTTATCTGGAGTGAATCATCAGGTTCTGCTAAGAACAACAGTCCAGTTTTGCCCCAGTTAACTTTCAGCTGATCAGCTGCCATCCATGATGAGATGTCTGAAAGACGTGCCGAGATCCAAGCAGAAAACTCAACGAGGAAACGTCAATCAATCAACCAATTTTATCAACTTCAGAGATGCACCGCTGGAATCATATTCATCTGTGCAAAGTAAATAAGAGAGGTAAGAGGATACAACCTGAGTGGTTGCGTGCTCAGTGGTTCCACATACAGATGGAACCAGGTACATTTCCCCTGTAGGAGCTTAAGCCTGAGCAGAAATCTATAAAAAGAGAATCCTAGAATATGTGTTTGGGTAGTCTAGGTGCTTCAATGCAAAGCGAAGCTCGGTGCATCATCTACAGATCTATTGCTTCTAAAGGTAGAAACAGAACCTATTGATTCAATTCACATCAGTCAGAACCTAACGATTACCATTCATGTCTGAAAGAGTCTAATAATGCAGTCCACATCAATCAGAACCTAATGATTCAGTCCACATGAAGCAGAACCTAATGATTCAGTTCATAGTAAGCAGAACCTAATGATTCAGTTCACATAAAAAAAAGAACCTAATGATTCAGGTTGCATCAAGCACAGCTTGATGATTTAGTTCATATTAAGCAGAACCTAATGATTCAGTCTAAACCTAATGATTCGGTTAGGTTCAGTCAAGCGGAACCCATTTCTTCAGTCAAATCTACTGGTACAGTCCACAACAAGAATCAAAACCCAATCGTTTCAGTCCACATGACGTAGAACCTAACACTTCAGTCAGAACTCAACGTGATGTTCCACACCGTGATGTTCAGAACCATAAGCTTCAGTCCACAACAAACATTACCCACTGCTCAAATCCACACTGAGAAGAACCCAATTCTTCTGTCTGGCCCAATCAGAACCTAATGCTTTACTTGGCACTAGTCAGCAACGGTGGCTCAGTGGTTAAGGTTCTGATTTACTGATTGGAGAACCCAGGGACTCATTATATGACAAACAGATCCAATTTTTTCAAGAGGCATTAATCAGAACTCAACACCAGCCCACATCCAACAGAACCTCTGTGCTCAGTCCACACTGACCAGAACCAAATGCTTTAGTCTAAAAACACCAAATGCTTGAGTCCAGAAAAGGAAGAACCCAATGCTTCAAATCATATCAGGCAGACGCCAACGATTCACTACGCAGCAACTATCCAACAAAACCCCTGGGTTCAGTCCACACCTAATGGAGCTCAACACCTTCCACCAAGCAGCGGATAGCTGGTCTGCACCGAGTCATTCTGCACTGCAGTATAAACCTCACACACCGTTGTGCCTCACACAATCGAGTGACGGGCACCATCCTTTAGCTACGAGGCAGAGGAGAACGAGCTGAACAGTACCACTGTGTTTTTACTGAGAGCGACGGTTCTGCCAGGCTTTAACCTGTTGGAAGGTGTGAAATAAACTCAGATGTGTGTGTAGACTTGAGAATGTGTTTCCTTTCAGCTTCCCACCAAAGCCCAGTTGTCAGTGTTGGTACCCGTCCAGGAGCAGTGATTACTCTGTAATTGAGGTTAGGTTGCGAATCTTCTGAATATTTTCTCCTTTAACTGTCAGTTTTTAAGGGAATTAAGATAGTGTTCCAACCATCTGTAGGAAAAGTGGAGGGGGGGATCTAAAACAGTCCAAGAAATGAGTAAACTGTCAGTATAAATAGAGTAATTGCCTTCTTAGTCACACTAAAACCATCCTGACACGTTGGATTTTCCCAGACTAATTGGCATTTAAGAAATCAATATGCCAAGACTTAAAAGCATGAGTAATTTCAATGCATATTTAGCTCTTCCCCAAGCTGAACCGCAACTCTGGGTTGAATTTATGCAATCCAATTACAGATATTCATAAATGCTAATCACCCTGAAGTCAATTCAAATGCAATAATCACGAGAGACTGTGAACTGAACAAGCTGCTTAATTAATTTGAAACAGTTTGACATATAAACAATGACGTGAACAAATAGCAGAAATAACAACAGATCAATTCCAACTGAGGATTGAGTTGTTGTTATTTTTACAGGAATGTACTTTAAGCTTTTGGGTACATAAAGTTCTTCGAAGAACCCTCGTTTAGTTCGTGAAGTTCACAGATATTTCATGACACCAAATCTGAGCTGTACTGAAGTCTGGACTGAACTGATACCAGACTACACTCTGTGCCACGCCGCTATAGCAAAATAACCCACTCCAGGGTGGTGTGATGCGGCTCAGGGCCCTTCAGTGGATTACAAGTCCTGCTTTATTCCTCTTATACCACAGTGATGGACAAATACCTTTTTTAAACGAGTAATGAAGGATACGTCATACCTGCACTACTGCCAGCGCTGCTGTTCTTGGGAATTAATCAACACCTTCTACTTTGAGAATTAAACAGTGCCATGGTACAAGGCAAAATAACAGAAAGCGCAAACACAACTGCAATATTCCGTCCATTTAGCTCATATGGAAGATCTAGACAGCACCACATGTCATGTGTTTGGTAAAAAGAAAACAAAAAGATCTCCTTATGCTACGTAGAAACACGCTACGCGACACTGCCGGCGCTGATTGAGCCTCACAGCTGGAAGCAGCGGACAATCTGCCAAGGATCTGGATTTATGCGAATAAATACATAAATACAAACTAACACCCACTCCACCATTCTAAGTAATAATAACCTTTGTGCATGTCTCTGATCTTCACTGGAAGCTGTTTCATTTCAGGTGGAAATGTTCACTCAATCAGGCCCATCGCATTCTCATGTCACGCTCTTATTTCTCAGCTGACCGTGATATCTCGTCCAAACAGTGAAAAAAAAACTCATCTGACGTGACCGGAAGACTGTCCGTTAATCTTCTGTCCAAACATTCTTAGTGCTCTTAGCTTAGCTGCTCCAGCGGAGAGTAACCAGCGCTCTTCAGGAACAACAGTGTCAACATCTTCCACCCACGTCTACCTCCTGCCAGAACCCAGCTCAGCTCAGCTCAGCTCAGCGTGCGGAATCTCTTCTGTCTAACGTGATCTCACGATGTGTGAAGATGAAACAGGGATGCATGCTGATACTGAAGGTCACGCGGTGCCAGCAGGCTGTCAGACCTAATCAGTAGAAACTCCTCCTTAACATGGATCGCAAAACAGCCTTCATCAGGTACTAGACATGTTTACAACAACATAAGACCTCCTTCAAGATAAGACCTCCCGTAGCAATCCGAATCAGGAAGACGGCCGCATACATGCGAGGCTTTTAAATGTAAATATGTAAATATCTTTGCTCTGATTGGCTAACATCTCGTAACGGTCATCCACACGCACGTGGGTTCCGATAGCCAATCAGAGCGAAGCTATTTACATATTTACGATTAAAGGCAAACCCCCCGAATCGGGCTGTTTTATCGTAAGGTTTTTTTTTTTTTATAAAGCAACATCACAAACTTTCCAAAAGCATCTCAGGGAATAATATAAAATTCTTTGAAAACTCCAGGAACAACAAACAGACTCTCTCTGAAATCAGAAATCATTAGCAGGGAAAACACTTAATGGCTCAGCTTTGAAATCTTCCCGAGAAAAGCTGTGAAGCACCTCAGCTGCGAGCTCTCAGCGTAAGGAAACGCGCTGTTACTCGAATGCTGCTCTGAACAGGCAAATCAAAAGCTTGATGAAAAGTTCAGATATTCCAGAAGATCCTAAGGCTGAATTTCCACTAATAGACACAGACAAGTAATTTGCTAATGATTATACGATCAGAGCTGCTCAGGCTGGCCGGCTTCCACGCTTAAACTACTGTACCAGTCCATTACCGAGGACCGTCTTTATCATATATACACCCATGCCATTTATCAAAGGATCCATTCTGATCGGGCAGGAAGTGCTACTATAGAAAATTAATCGACACCCTTTTAAACGAACAGAATCGAGCATCTGACGGAGGTAGAGGAAGGCTGCTTTACGTTTGTTTTTAAAGACGACTGTACTCTCAGTTCAACCAGCGAAAAAGGCAGAAGCTCTTACCGTAGTCGCTGTCATAGAAGACCAGGAACTTGCGCCAGCGCAGCTCGTCGACGAGCGCCAGCATGACGTCGCTGAGGCGCACGGGAGGCCGGGCGGCCAGCGTGTAGCGTCCTCCGTCGGCGCTCGGCTTCAGTGGGCAGGCGGTGCGAGGTGAGCCGTCGTCACTTCGCTGGATGTACAGGTGAGGGATGTGCATGGCGTCGGTGAGGGACTGCAGGGCGCTCGCTGAGGCGCATCCGGTTGAAGTCACCAGTGCCAGGATACCCTGCGTCATCAGCTCACACGCTGCAGAGAGAGAGAGCGAGAGCGAGAGAGATCAACGAGACTGACCTGTACAGTTTTTCGTTCCTGAACGTATGACTTGATCTTTGGATACAGCAGCTCTCATGGTCTTATGCTCTCCAGGAACAAGACTGCAAATGGTGACAAGGTCCTAAACTCCCTCCGAGGATTTCACATGGCTTCGGAGTACGCCGAAATCATCACAAGTGCTATCAAAGCTAACCCGTGTGGTGGAACGAAGGCCAGATTCTCACACAGTTCTGATTCTCCTCCCCTAATAAAGGTATGCTTTGTCCACCCATATTATTGGATTGTTATTGTATTTCCCCATTCCTCAGGTTTAAATAGCCAATAATCACATCATCTCCTGAAGCCACTTCAACTTAAGCTGCGAAAATTAAAAGCTTGTAGAAAGCTTCTCTCCAGCCGCCGATAAATTCCGCAGTGCCCTGCGTGCGCCGCTGATGCGAGTCATTGCTTCAATTAACCTTTCCTTTGAAATACAGACAGGATTTGGGATCCTTCTTAACGCTCAGCTGAACTGCGAGGGCTCATACGAAAGCACTCGCCGTAACGGAGAGAGAACCCTGATATATTTAAGTCTATAAATATATATAAGTATAGCCTGGGCTGCTGATTTCCCTCATATTTTTTTTTTTCCTACGCGCATTCAGAAGCCTGCATTCTATGATTGGATAATTACATCTAACTGCAGCTCTAGAAATGTCTTTAGAGCAAAAGGCTCCAAAATAGATAATTAGCCGAAAGGTTATGAGGTAAATCATTCCATCTTCACACTCTGAGGCTTACAAAACTTTCCACTTTGTGATTTCGTCTTCACTTTACGCAGTGGAGGGACGCAGAGGAGGAAAACAGGACTCTGGAAATCCAATTTCTACAAGAATGGCCATGAGAGTTGAAGTAAATGCAGCTAATGATGCAGTAATTAAAGAGGACTTGGCTGGTTCCCGCGTACACTGCACTCGATCAATCTCCTCGATACACCGAGAAACACAAGAGAAACAAACAAACGAGCAAATGCAGGGTGCATTTTAAAATTGACTTTCTGTACACACACACACACACACACACACACACACACCGAAGGAGTGCTTTTTAAATAAATGGTCCCCGCTGAGACCTGCTATTTGTGTTTGCAAACTTTAGCAATGAATTTTTTCATCTTATATAAGTCGTCTGCTGGGCAAACAACACAGATCCTCTTCACACACACACACACACACACACACACACACACACGGCTCCACTAGAGCCAAAGACAATGTCCTTAATCCCACCAGTGACTTTTCTAATGATTAGAGTCGTGGCATTGTTTGTTAAACCCCCTAATACATTTGATTTGTCCTTTAAAGCATTAAAGAGCAGAGTAGCAAACAGAAGCGAGCATCCAGAAAAACTGAAGACGCTAATGTATGCTGGCGTATTCCTGCCTCGCCAGAGGAACAGGAAGTCACATTAAAGTACCAGATGTTTACATAACAGTGCACTTACTGTTCCACTGAAGCAGGTTATTGTCCTACACTGACAGGGTGTGAAATGATACCGGTGCAATTTGCGTTTCTGACCAATCAGAATCCAGAGTTGTACCTTACATCATGGGGAACAATGTGTAGCACAGGAGCTCAACTTGTAGGAAAATGAACACGTTAAGGTCTGTGAGAGCTTGTGGTTAGGACAGCTGAACCACATCATTCTCGTTATTATTTATATTGTTACTTATTAAATGGCGGTTACGCGGTTTATCTCGCTGGCTAAAACAGAGCTTCAGGAGCTCCGGGGCTGCTGAATCCTGGCTGAAGTAACTCCAGCTCTTTGTTCCAGCTGGTCTCAATAGCTGTAAGGTCCTTGACCACAGTGAACAAGGACTAGAACTATTCACTTTCCCATTAATGCCTAATCATCCGTCTAGACGGGGCCTTTATACACCATTAAAACCTTCTATTTGGTTTGGGGTTCCTCGTCTCCTTTAAAAAGTCCTAACGGCAACCTAGAAAACATGATGGATGCCTGTTTCATTCCCCCGTCCTCACGCAGAGGTGGGTACCTGGAGCTTTCGCTTTTACAGGTCTAACCTTGGTGAGGAGAAATACAAGAAAAAACCGTTAAACCACGCTGTAGTTTTGATATTCTTCCAATCAATTTCCATATTAAAAACAACAACGAAAAATTCTAGTAATGAAAATCTTCGGGACATTTTACAGGCCGGTTGCTGTTCTTCATCAGCTTATTGCATTTGAGATTTTATTGCATGCAAATTTGTGAATATAGATCATGATGCCAAGCCTTATGTGAAGAAATAAATGCATAATTGGAAGGAATAAATAAATAAATAAATGCAAATGTTAATTGCTTTAAAAATCAGCTTTAGTGCCTCATCTTAAATAGAAGACATTCAAGCTATCACCAGCTACAGACATGTGAAATCAATTTATTGTAACAAAAAATGTTTCTTAAACGAACAGAGGCACATAGCAGAACTTTAAAGCTTCCTGAACAGAATATAAAGATACTTGAAGACACACACAAGGAATCTCACAGTAGGAACACAGACTAGATGAGGGTGATATTTACGCTACACACCCCAGCCATGAAGCTGATAAATTGTGCAGGGAGTGTGCATCGAGGAGGAACACACCATCGGATCGGCCGATATGGAGAAAGAGGGTCGATCAGATTTGACCCTGCGCTTATCACAGGGCATTTTCTCAGGACGCACCACGTTATTCAGCTGAAAAACGATATCAGGCTGAACCTCTGCTGGCCTGCTGTTTTACTGGAGACAAAACCAAACAGTAAAGATAAGCTTATCACACACACTTCACCAGTACACGCAAAACAAAGATGGCCAGGAGCCGATGGGAGAAAGTCCGCCAAGAAAATCATGGCAGGAAACGTGGAGCAGGCGCGCGGTGTAAACAACAGATCGGGAAGAGAACAGAAATAAAACTGCAGTGATTTTATTTAAGAGAGAGAGGGGGAGAGAGTGAGAGAGAGAGGGAGAGAGAGTGAGGGAGAGAGAGAGTGGGGGAGGGAGAGAGAGAGCGAGAGAGAGAGAGTGAGGGAGAGAGAGAGAGAGAGAGGGGGAGCGAGAGAGAGAGAGCGAGAGAGAGAGAGAGAGAGAGCGAGGGAGAGAGTGAGAGAGA
>JAQQZR010000006.1:106704-119028 GCA_030068235.1 Notoglanidium macrostoma | reverse complement strand
CTCTCGGCTCCTCTCTCGGCTCCTCTCTCTCGGCTCCCCTCTCGGCTCCCCTCTCGGCTCCTCTCTCTCGGCTCCTCTCTCGGCTCCTCTCTCTCGGCTCCCCTCTCGGCTCCCCTCTCGGCTCCCCTCTCGGCTCCTCTCTCTCGGCTCCTCTCTCTCGGCTCCCCTCTCGGCTCCTCTCTCGGCTCTCTCTCTCGGCTCCCATCTTGGCTCCCATCTCGCCTCTCTCTCTCTCGACTCCCCTCTCGGCTCCCCTCTCGACTCCCTTCTCGGCTCCCCTCTCGGCTCCCATCTCGCCTCTCTCTCTCTCGACTCCCCTCTCGGCTCTCTCTCTCGGCTCCCCTCTCGACTCTCTCTCGGCTCTCTCTCTCGGCTCCCCTCTCGGCTCCTCTCCCGCCACGGGACTCGCCTCGCCTTCCAGATCTTACTGGATTGACCTCCAGGATTTGATTCTTAAATGATTCAGTCCATCATCACGGATAAAAACATTCGCTTTCCTTTTATGCAGCTGTCCATCTGATCGAGGACCTGTGGTCATTCTGGCCAGAACAAACACTTCTGTCACGATCGAGCCCATAAGAGCCAGCGGAGGGAGAAATGGGGTCATTAGCTTCACGCTAGATATCAGCTCCAGGGTCAGACGGGACATTATTAATCCTCACACGCTCACCCTCTTTTTTTTCCCCTCCTCTTTATATTGTATTAAATGTGATGGCATCTGTCAGGGGGTTAAGAGGAGTCAGAGCAGGTTCAGTGTGCTTCACTGATCTGATGATCTACATTCTTCTGAAAATGTACCAGAGCAAATATGAGAGGCGTTTCTGTAATTACACGCTTTCACACACGTTCAGTCCTCTAATATTGGAATTAGAAAGTCAGACATGTGCGTGTGTGTGATAGGCTGCTTAGATATGCTGCCGTTTAACATGTTAACAGCATCGCCATTTTTATTGGGGAAAAAACAACGTCCCGGGCTCCTGAAATAGTGCACGTGTTCTCAGTACTGAAAGAGAAAGTAAGTTTGTGTGCTTTATCGTTTTCTTTTTTACCGATGCGGTCTCCTGCTCCTTGCAGGCACTTTGTTGCAGAACGGATGGAAAGTGAACAGCGAGGTAAGAGTAAAAATAAACGGTAAAAAATACAGTACATTCTTTGATCTACTGCTTCTAAATCATATGTCTAATTTCTGCAAGATGGTGCTACATTTCCACTGCTCGTGCGGCAGTGTTCCATGAGATCCATCGTAGCTCCGTTTATACTTTTTTTGCCTTCAAAACATTCCAGACAGGTTTCTCTTTTAGCCAAAAGATGCCATTTCATGCTGTCCATTTTGATAAATATATGTTTATTTAGCATACGTATCAGGGCATCTTTCGCACAGCCGAGACGAGAGAAAACGTTACTCGTGTGAGACGGAGGAAGGAGGCGGGGCTTCCGGCGAGCGGCATCCACTACGGGGTTATGGGAAGTTTAAGACACCTACTGCCAATCATTCCAGATTCATACCAATCGGCTCACCTGCCATTTTTATTGAAGAGTGATAAGATTGGCAGGTCCGTCTGACGTAGATTCCAAAAATGAACCCTTATATTGACGTATTTGTATTTTGATGCATTGAGATCTTCCACACTTCTGTAATTAACGGGGTTTAAACTCGGGTTTCTGCCTCCATCATGTTTTTGCTGCTTCTTCTGGGCTGTTTTTTTTCCTCGGCTGGCATCATCCTGTGTTCAAAGAGCAAAACTGTTGCCTCTTATCTAAAATGCACTCAGTTCTCCTGGTACACAGGGGGAAAAGAAAGAAAATCCGTCTCACTTACAGGAAGAAAATCTCGACAGGTTTCACTGTGCAAACAAAAGTGAGCTGGATTTATTTATTTCTTTTGCACTGATAATATCAGGTTATTAATACGACATATAATGCATTGAAGATATAAATTGTAATGCGTTTTCATTAATCATTTCAAATAAAACTTGTATAACGCTTCATTCATGCGAACGTATTCACGCTTCCTGATAACTGTGACCTCCATAGGAAGGTTTTTTTTTTCCCAGCAGTCGCTCGTTTTTATTTGTACTCCAGTTCCAATACAGGCAGTTAAAGGCTAACGCTAGCTGCAGAGGAACAGGCAACGAGATGTTACCGATTGTTGTCCGCCGTCGCTCCTCTCGTGTTCTAATGGATAAGCCAGGCAGAAAAGTTCCAGCGCGGTCATTTCCGCGGCCATTAAAGAGATGGATTCTCGCTCGTCCCCGTTGCAGTACTGATTAAAGGTTAGAGAAGCAGTGGCATTTGAAATTCATTTTGCCCCTCTCTTTTTTCCCTGTTCGGAGGGCTGCTGAGAATAAGCGGGTGTATTGGCAGCTCGTGACATTTGTTAAGTCAACTTTCCCTTTTCTTCGGCTTCGTGCTGAATCTTAAAGCCGCTCGCCGCTCAAAGGACGAGGCACGTGGAGACGTCTCCTGAGTTAAAAGCAGGGCCTCGCTGCGAAAAGCGCACAGAGGCTCCATCCATCCGTTATCTATATCTGTTATCTGATCAGTTAAGGATCACGGGGAAGCTGGAGCCAATCCCTGCCGACTCGGGGCGACAGGCGAGGTACACCCTGACACTTGAGGAGCTTCGCCGCATCGGCCGGCAGGTTTCTCTTCCTTTACATCACGTTGGCTTTAACGCCTTGAAACTCTGGGAGATGATATCCTTCATAAAAGCACGGCATATTCTTTTTGTAACTGACTGCAGCAGCTTATTTTATCCAGAGCGGAAAATTTATGCTAGCGTTTACTCTGCGCTTCTGTTCTAAATTGAAGGCTAAAGTATTTATAAGTCTGAACCCCTTTCACTGCTGCTTCGGTGCGTTATTTCTGCCTTTAACCACAAAAATTAGTCTCTGACTGAACGGTTTCCGATGGCTCCGAGTCTAACACAGAGGCTAACGGAATCGCAAACCTTAGCACTCGCAATAGGTGGAACTTTCCCAGGATGATTAGGAATGTTTACGTGTTTCTCAGGATCACTAAGAACGAGTGGAAATATGGGATAAAGCTAAAGGCTCCTCTCGGTGGTCGGCGTTGCCAGGCTTAGCAATCGCTAAGGTTCTCTCTCTTCTGTAATCAGAGGAGAGGCACACTGATTTAAACAACACCACTGGAGAGATATGGGGATGAATGCTAATGTGGAGACCCAAGGACAAAAGAGGAGCTGCATGCTAACATATCTCCGGTTCTGTTCCTCTACTGTTCAGAAGTGTTAACGCGGGGATCCACCGTGGAACGTCTTATTTATAGCATCGCCGATTGAAGGTTAACACGTAGCTGTGGTCAGCCATCTTTGTTCACAGGTGAAGTTAGGTAAACGCTTCAGTGCTTCTTCATGTTAAAGAAGAAAGTCTTCTGTCGTTTATCAGAACGTAGGCGGTACGACCCGTGGTGACTCGGATCCCTGCCTGAGAATTGCATTGCCGATTCCTCCTATCCAACAAGACCCAACGGTACCGTTCCTATACACAAACCCAAAGGTCATGCACCATATAAATAGCAAGCTTTACCGACTCCCGGCTTCTCGGCAGGCCAGAATATTTAGACAAAGGCGGTGAAATGATTTGCTGCGATTGTGAACTGTTTGCTCCTGATCCCACCGTTCGCGTCCCAGCTGCTCTGCTCACAGACTGCATGCGGCCGAGTCCAAAAGCGCGGCCTCGGAATGAAAGGGACTCATTCCAAAGGCGCTACCTAAAATGCCGGTGACGATCACCACCACGACAAAACAAGGCACGAACGAGGTGAGCATCAGACGCTTTCTCCACGTGACGTTTCCCCGACACGCACGCACACGCTGCTTCAGGAGGAGAAATTCCCGGAGTCGCAAAACGACACGGAATTCTTGAAAAGGGTTCGCAGACTTTCAAGCGCCGCCGTAAGTCTTTTAAAGACCATTGAAAAAGAGTTGAAAGGAACGTGTGCAAACATGAGTGGAAGAACCTGCGTTCTGATTGGTCAGACGTGTGCCGAGTAATCTTCTAGAACAGCAGCACTTCCAACACGTCAAGGCGTCCACGGTGATTCGCTGTTGGAACGTTTACGGGCGGGAAGCGCTGCGTACTTCGCG
Source organism: Notoglanidium macrostoma (assembly GCA_030068235.1). Classification (NCBI taxonomy): domain Eukaryota; kingdom Metazoa; phylum Chordata; class Actinopteri; order Siluriformes; family Auchenoglanididae; genus Notoglanidium; species Notoglanidium macrostoma. The sequence continues at coordinate 114,920 of JAQQZR010000006.1, read as the reverse complement.
CTCTCTCGACTCCGGTCTAGTCGTAAACACGTATCCAGGAAGCGCAGCGCTGTTCTCAGAACCTTATTAGAACCAGTCACCAACATGTTCACTACAGGAAGCGCTCCAAGCGCTAAATTTACCCTGAAACCAATCACGGTCCAGCGAGTTCTCATCAAAAGGCGGCGTATGTGTGTGTTTCTCTCAGCGCCGTGTTTACAACGTCTCTGCAATTAATAATGACAGATGGGCCGTCGGTGTGACGGCGGAGCAGCGTGTGGACGCTGTGTGATTTCTGCGCTCGGGCTGCACTGAGCTTAAACGCTGCACGCTAGCTGGCGCTGGCGGTAGGTAGGTAAGTGCGGTGCCGCTATATTGGGTTCCATGCCAGAAAATCTGTTTAGAGAGCCAACAAAAAGGTGTTCTGTGAAAATGCTAACAAAGTGCTAATGGGGAATGAAAGGTAGAGAGCTATTTCTCATTTGCTTTCATTTACTGCTAGCAGAGCTTGCATTTTTTGGAAGGAAGCGTACTTAATAGGGAACATCTGTGCTACTGAGTGGCATTAAAACAACAATTAATCACACGGATGTGGTTAACAGTCACGCAGGCGATATTTATAGCTCCATTAGAGGATTTTTGTTTTGTTCGTTTGTTTGTTTGCTTGGCACTGACGTGAACCTGTCAGTTTGCTAAGATTCCTTTTTGTTTTAATAAAACAATTGTTATACACATGAAAACCAACTGCTCTGAAATATATATTCTCTATCCGACTGTATGTAGAAAATCCATCAAATAATAAGCTTTATTGATGTATATATCACTTATTATCCTTTTCCTAAAGTTGTGTGTGTCACAAAGATTCCTGCCAGGTGTCACAAATCAGAAAACTTCACTCAGTCACCAAGCGCCTTCACGGCACGATGACATTTAGCCACGCCCACAAACCTCCATTTAAGGCGAAGACAGCTGAAAATGACAAAATGAGCACTAAACGGTAAAATAGGGCCTCCGAGTAGTTCTGTTTGTAAGTTTGAGGTTAAAACAAAGTGGGAATTCTGAGTGCAAGTTGTGTATGAAAGTTGTGCAGCTAAAGTACCAACACGTCTACTGCGAGCTGAAGGCTTCGACTCGTCCAGGCACTGACCGAATGTTAGCGTCACCAAATCACACACGGAAAAAATCGCTTGTCTAATTTGTGTCCTTTGCCCTTCTCAGGCTTGTCTTTTAGTCTTCAAACCTTTTCCCCAGGCAGAGGCGATGCGCTACACGGAGACGCCGGCGCCTAATTAACGGAACGCTGTTTGAATGCTGACATTTTCTCCTGGTGAAGGGCTGCAGGCGGTGCATCACACCACAGATATCCAGTCATAATGATTTTTATCTTCATAATCATAGAAAAAAAATGACTATGTCTGCGTACATGCCACGGGTTTCCTGCTGGGTAAAGTATACAGAGACAACCACGATCAGGTTTGGGTCTAAATAAGCACAACGCAATGTAAAAAAAAGCACTTACAGAGAAAACACCTGATATTTGTAAGATTTATTACTAAGAATGTCAGCATTAAGCATCAGCACTGCTACGGTTCAATTCATTTCCTAATGACTATCATCACACCAACATTGTCCAATTGTGTTCACATAATCACCGATTGTACTGCATGCAGAATCACAGCAAATCAAAGTGTTTTGTTCTTTGTGATGCGGCGCAACGTCTTACAATGGAGGAGTGCGAGATATCCTGGGAGAGCTGTATCATCTTCTCCAATAACGCTGTCCAGATCAATCATGCTGAAACCCAAACAGGGGGAAATAAACACCTCTCTGTCTCGCTCTGTCTCTCTCTCTCTCTCTCTCTCTCTGTCTCTCTCTCTCTCTGTCTCCCTGTCTCGCTCTCTGTCTCTCTCTCTCTCTCTCTCTCTCCCTGTCTCGCTCTCTCTGTCTCGCTCTGTCTCTTTCTCTCTCTCTCTCCCTGTCTCGCTCTCTCTCTGTCTCTGTCTCCCTGTCTCGCTCTGTCTCGCTCTCTCTGTCTCTCTCTCTGTCTCTCCCTGTCTTGTTCTCTCTGTCTCTCTCGGTCTCTCTCTGTCTCTCTCTGTCTCACTCTCTGTCTTGCTCTGTCTCGCTCTCTCTGTCTCCCTCTGTCTCCCTCTGTCTCTGTCTCCCTGTCTCGCTCTGTCTCTGTCTCTGTCTCTCTCTGTCTCTTTTTCCCTGCCCCTCTCTCTCTCTCTCTCTCTCTCTCTCGCCCTGTCTCTCTCTCTCCCGGTCCGATGCGCTACAGCAGTCGATCTGAGCCATTAGGTGTTTAGCATTCACTGAGCACCCGTGTCCTATTAACGTCAGCACACAACTGTGGCTCAGAGCAGCTAATAGCCTTTGGGAAAATGCCCTTGAATATCCATGAGATCTTTACCCCATCGCCTGCTTCCAAATGTGCCTGTCTGCTGCCGGAATTAAGTGGCAGTCAGAAACATTGCGCTGAAAGTGTTGGAGACTGAATGTGTGCACAGGGGAAAGGCTAGCTCGTTCACAAAGCACGGCTAAGTGAATGTGACAATATCGTGCCTAATCTTGTGATTGCAATTACGCGAGCTGGAGCTCAGCAGCAGCCCCGAAGTGTTCGCAATTTGCTTACATCATCAACGAGCGGCCGAGAATGCCGCGAACTCCTCCGACCACTCCATCAGCACAACCCGCAGCAAAAAAAATGTTTTTAGCGTTTATCTATTGCAATCTAGTACGCTTTATTATATTCGTGTTGCAATGTTAGTGTTTTTTTGCGTGAAAGCTGACGTTTTGTTACGACCTGTAACAATTGTTACGTAATAAATATTGAATCATTTCTTAAATAAAGTGTCAAAAACAATAAAAGACGTGAAAACAAGAACCGTAAATATGAAGTGTGGACACGCAGCACAGGCTCTAAGCGATACTGTGGCATGACAACCAACAACAACAACTACAGCCACAAAAGCTTGACGACGAGAAACCCTGAAAAAGTGCTGCCAAGCAGGCAAAGTGTGACGCGGGGTGCAGGGGATGATGGGTAATGTAGTTCTGCACTCCTTTGGCGCTACCGTGACTGATATCAGCTGATACGTAAGGTTTCAGTACCAGTACCAGAAATAAAAAGCAGTATTGTTCTAGAACAGGCCTGATCCGTAACGTGCCTGCGTGTCAATCTTTTATCCAGCCTTATACTACCCAGTAAATTACAAGTAAACACATAAATAACCTGGTTCCCAAAAGAGAGTGTGTTCACTTTAGATCCGAATTACCTTGTGGGATATGTCTTAATGTGTCAGGGCTCAGGGAATACTGTAAACAAAGCCACGGAATAAATAATGGAACAGAGATTACTTTCCCCGAACGCTATTGCTATTAATGCGGAGCGCTTAATAACTGCACTGGAACTCTATCAGGAACGGAACTCATTTCCACAGCAGTGTCTTTCACATCTCTCAATATACTATGCATGTCCTGTTGCATTGAACAGCTAAGAAATTAAAATAATGCTTTAAAAAAAAAAAAAGATTTAGGCATGAATCTGATTGCTTGACCGCCCACGTTAGAGAACACAGAACTGTAACTAGTTCCCCATACGGGGTAGGGGCTTTTCCCTGCGGCACTCACAACAACAGACCGTTTATATTAGTATGAGTATTCTGCATTTTGTCACATGTTACATTTTAACGTACTCCTCCTAGAAGGTTCATCAGATTCATGTCAGATTTGGTGGACATGATGGCAAGATGTTGCTGATATTAATCTGTAAAGGGATTTTTGATATCTTGCACGGTGTTGGAATAGCGGCACGGTGAATATCGGTGAACACGGTAGAAATTTCCCGTGCGTTGCTCTATACGGCTTAAACGTCGCGTTACTTGATATGCTGGTTCTGATGATATCCACATCCCCAGAGTGACACTCTGGTATAGCGCCACCATCTGGCAACAGGAAGAGTGCGTTTTCACCCGTCTCAGCTTAGTAACGAAAAGGACCGAGCAAGAAATCCTGAATGAAGTCTGCGCTTATGGATTTGCCTTCGTTTTGTCATCTATTGGAGATTCTGATAAACCACACCAATGACGCACTGCTTTTCATCCGAAATGTGAGAAAGAAGAAATAATAATAGCAATAATAAGATGACGGCGCAGAGCCCGTGTTCTGACAGACGTCGTAACGTTTTACATACAGGCTGTCGCGTTACATCACGACAAGTTTTGAAATATACACTGAGGTGTAAGTGACACGGAGTAGACTCGGAGCAGCCACAAAGTCAATCTCACTCTCTCAAAAATTACCCACGGCTGCGTTTTGATCCAAACGTGTGCCACGTGGCACGGCATGACGCGTCGTGAGTCCTGACTGCACGGCTGTGATTACATTTCTGAAAAATGACACCAGAAAAGCAATTACGGTCCTCACTGATGTTTCGAAACGGCTTTTTTTGGTTGTTTTCAGAGATCTCCGCGTTGAAAAGAAAAGCATGCAGCCCAGAAAAAGGCGTTTAAATAGCAGGCTGCCAAAAAGAGTGCTTCGTAATTGCACATCACGTAGTAGTGAAACAAAACTCTACACAGATGTTCCGTTTCTCCTGGCTTTTTTTTTGTCCATGTCAGATAACTCTGCAGGAGTAATTAGTGACTGTCGTGTGTGTTCTAATGTATCCTTTTTGTGATGAGCGCTAATATTTTTTTTAAGTTTAGATTAAGTAAAGTGATAATTATCTCATTGTAATGATGTATTTTTAGAAGAGAATTATATTGCATTTCATGCGCTACGTAACATCGTCACGACGAAATCGAAGGACACGTGACGACAGAAACGTATTCTGAAACCTGTGCGGCGAAAAAAGACTCGGTGTTCTGGTGACGGTCTTCCCGGCGTGTTTTTGGACGGCTCTGAGAACCTTGAACATGCTGCGCAGCATGGAGCCAGACGCGACCAGGAGCGGTCGAATAAAAGGTGCTCTGTTCTGATCTTTTCTTTCTCAAGGTCACCTGAGGGTCAGTATTTTATGAGGGAACAGACGGCGCCTTTCTGCACTTTTCTAAATGGATTGAATTCAGTGAGGAGAAGGATTCATGCACAATAGCAGCGCAGGCAATAAGCTGTATCTGAGCATCTTCTAATCAGTCGGGTCAGGGCTCTTCGCTCCGACTGGAATCCATCAACTCCACTAAACAAATGACCGCTCCGGACCTGATACCATCAAGTCGCCTTTGTCTCTCAAGGCTCGATGGCTCGCAGGTGAATGAGGAGAGATCTAGCTCATTGGTTTTTTTCGCAATAAAACTCCCGCCCTTGCAATGAGTTTGAGTGGAAACTATAAGAAAAAAAAACGTCAAGGAACGAGCTGTTGCGCTAGAAAAGATAAGCACATTAATGTAAACCTGCGCTACCGCTGTTGTCCAAAATTCATCAGAAGTTGACACTATTTGTGCTCATAATTGGACACCTGTTGGAATTTGTTTGGCGGCAGTCGCATGCTAATGTAAAAAAGTCTCAAATGGAAATCAATCATTAGAGCATAAAACATCTTTTCCCTGCGAGGCGCTGTGGCCGCGTGCGTCCTCAAGTGCCTGAGATCTTTGCTGCAAGAAAACAAGTCCTCGGTTGTCATGACAAGCCTCTCAGTGTTTACGTTTTGTAATACACAGAGATGAAAGGCTAAATTGGTGGCCAGCGAGCAAAACGCAGGGCTAATCAATGGAGCTCCGTTCTCCCATCAGGCGAAGTGTCTTACGTCAGCAGCAGAAAACTTCATTTAGTCCGCAACAGTACTTTAGTGCATGGATAAACCCCATATGTGCTGCTGATTCTTCTTTGAATCCTATGATCTAAGTAAATTGACGTGAGTGCACAGATGGACACGTTCGGCAGAAGGTACAGTAATAACAGCTTTTTTTTTTAAACATTGAGCTTCGTGTGACACTTTGACTGTATGATGAAACCGAGACTATGAAAGAGAAAATCTTCAGAATTACGTGTGACACGGATAACACAGAATTTCTCCAAAATACACCATTCACAATTCCCGCAGCTCCCGACGCTGTACCGGTTTTCCAAACAGCCTGATATCCGTCAAGCGCCGGAACGGCCAACAGAGAGCTTCATTATCTGACTGTACTCATTTTTATTTTATAGCTGGCAGACACAAGAGGACTGGCATATGAAAGGGTGAATTTCCACATGGATTATTCCTCAGCCACACTGCCTGAGGTGTTCAGCATACAACATCACGCCATTCCCAGTTTACTCGCCTCACTGCAGGACCCCATGAGGCCAGAAATACACCACATGTTGCTAACACAAAGCGTGACTGTGTACATGGAGGGACAGTCTGCATTTTTCCTCCAGTATATTTACAATGAAGTGACGGGTAAATCCCACAGCATCGAGGGGAATGTAGCACAACATTAACCAACAGCAACATTCTGCACAGGTGAAGATGGCATATTCATTAGAAGTATTAATAACTATGTCATTTAGGGTGGAAGTGTTCTGTAAAGGGTCCAGAACTCGAAATCTAAAGAACCACTGTAATCCTGTGACATCTACAGCGTGACCGGGTTACTTACACAGCAGGAGAGAGACCGAGTGGTGGCTAATATATCACACACACACACACACTCTCAAAATAGAGCAATCTGAGGACATTGTCCACACACACACTGATCACATTATCTAATGATTGTTAGTTCCTGTTCCCCACTTACGTTACAGCAGCTATAAACAGTTCCCTCACTCGATTCTCTCAGGTGTTTAACCCGTGCATGTGGAGCGTCCGCAATACGAGTCCCTGTGAACGAGCTGTTACTATAGAAACGATGCCTTATTAGGAGGAGTGCATTAACCAACGAATTGGTTTGCAGCCTGCCGAGTGTGGTGTAACGCTAGTTTTAGTCATGCTGGTGTACGGCTGCTTCACACGGCTTTGTAGAGAAACGCTTTTGATTCCAGATTTTACAGTGTATTGCTTCATTCGAGTTACTTTTTTATATGTCTGAACAGCTGCGGGCTTTCCCTCCAGCAAACCCTAAACTGATATGCTAGTCAAACTCCTTCTTCTCTAAGCATGCTCCTCATCTCCTTCCTGCTGAACATTTCACATTATTTAACACTTCAGGCAGCTTTCTCTGCAGCTAACCACAGAGATAACAGACTGGCGGACCCTCCCGGTCACCGAATCGACAGCTTAGGAACCAATTACCAATCGGCAGCTTCAGAGGAGTGCTTCAGAATCGATAGATCTCGGCAGCTGATTTCACATCCATACACCAGCCTCTATCAAAACGCATCTAGATTCCATCAAGGTGAGAGAGAGAGGCAGAGAGACACAGAGAGAGAGAGAGAGAGAGAGAGTGAGACAGAGAGAGGGAGGGATAGAGAGATACGGTGAGAGAGAGAGAGAGAGAGCGAGAGAGAGAGAGAGAGAGTGCGAGAGAGAGAGCAAGAGAGAGAGAGCAAGAGAGAGAGAGAGAGAGCAAGAGAGAGTGAGAGAGAGAGACAGAGAGAGAGAGAGAGAGCATGAGAGAGCAAAACAGAGAGAGAGAGGGAGAGAGAGCAAAACAGAGAGAGAGTGAGAGAGAGAGAGAGTGCGAGAGAGAGAGAGAGAGAGCAAGAGAGAGTGAGAGCGAAACAGAGAGAGAGAGAGAGAAAGAATTCAGCAGACTGAGTATAATGCGTGAGTATTATGTGTGTGTATAATGCGCGTGTATAATGCGTGAGTATAATGTGCGTGTATAATGCGTGAGTATAATGCGTGAGTATAATGCGCGAGTATAATGCGCGTGTATAATGCGCGTGTATAATGCGCGAGTATAATGCGCGTGTATAATGCGCGAGTATAATGCGCGTGTATAATGCGCGTGTATAATGCGTGAGTATAATGCGCGTGTATAATGTGTGAGTATAATGTGCGTGTATAATGTGTGAGTATAATGCGCGTGTATAATGTGTGAGTATAATGTGCGTGTATAATGCGTGAGTATAATGCGCGAGTATAATGCGCGAGTATAATGCGCGTGTATAATGCGCGTGTATAATGCGTGTGTATAATGCGTGTGTATAATGCGTGTGTATAATGCGTGTGTATAATGTGTGTATAATGCGTGTGTATAATGCGTGTGTATAATGCGTGTGTATAATGCGCGAGTATAATGCGTGTGTATAATGCGTGTGTATAATGCGTGTGTATAATGTGTGTGTATAATGCGTGTGTATAATGCATG
>JAQQZR010000006.1:96277-106604 GCA_030068235.1 Notoglanidium macrostoma | reverse complement strand
TAATGCGTGTGTATAATGCGTGTGTATAATGTGTGTGTATAATGCGTGTGTATAATGCATGTGTATAATGCGTGTGTGTAATGCGTGTGTATAATGTGTGTATAATGCGTGTGTGTAATGCGTGTGTATAATGCGTGTGTATAATGTGTGTATAATGCGTGTGTATAATGCATGTGTATAATGCGTGTGTGTAATGCGTGTGTATAATATGAGGCAAGATAAAGTGTATTTGGTGCTTCGACTAAGCGCTACTGGGAATACAAACTGTGAAGTCAGAATTAGCTACTAGATTTTAAACTACACAAAGCGTTCGTGGCTTCCTTAGGGGCTTGAGAAAAGATGCCCAAAGAAATGAGAAAGACAAATAAATCTGGAAACTGTACAGGAAAAGTAAGTTCTAAAAAGCAAAACGTTTCCTTTACCATGTATTTTATATATCGACCCTACATAAGCCATACATGTTACCACATGAAGATGGTCCAGAGGACATGTCCATACTCAGATATCCCATTCTTTATAAATTCCACCTCGACTGCATGCAGCCTTTAAATCTATAAACAATCCGTGCGTTCTGTCAGATTACACGTGTCAGATTTTGACAGCCTGTCACGTTGTCTCAAGTGACTGCGTTAGAGCTGAATACGTCGACTGGGCATATGTCATGCAGGGTTTTTTTTTTGCCCTCGTCTTCAGTCGGAGTCTGACGGAGAAGCTGCTGCTGATCAGGATAACCTCTCATCCATGAAACAGCGTACAGGCTGCGTGGTGAGCGCTTAGACGGGCCAAGCCCAGAGATCTGTGTGTGAATGTGTCTTCATCCACACCGCTGCTGAATTCTGGACTGTGATTGGTCAGAAGGTGTTGATTAGTTCATAATTCATAGTTCGCAATGATATTAGCTAACGTGCGTTTTTTTGCTATAAGTAAAAACTGCAGAGGGTAAAAGCTACAATAACGTTACTGTAGTCGTCGTCGTCGTTGTTCTGGCGTCCACGTTGCTGTTGCCTAGCAGCGGTGTTCTCACGGTGACGTACCGCTCGATCACCAGGCGTCTCGCGTGCACGTTTGCACACTTGCGATGCTCCGTTCGAAGGCAGCTTGCTTCGATACGCTACCGTTTCTACATCATGCTACGGAACATGAATTCCCACGTGGTTAATATATGCAGAAATATTTCCCTAGACGTGTCAGTGTTCCTGGCAGGCAAGGCTGTTGCATGATTCACATTTATTGTAGTAAAGTCATTTTAATAAATGTTAACCTTTTCCACAAGGCTGAAAAAAGCAGCGCAGCAGCGTCGGATGATGTATTACACATTTCCCACGCTCCCCGCTTATGAATACCTGACTAACCAGGGGCGCTTGCAGAGACGTGTTTACTGCCTGTTAGGAAGTCGGATAATAATTAGCAGATACAGGTGCACAAAAGAGCTTAATTATGTGTGGGAATAACCAGAAACGATCAGAATCCCAGCAGGAGTTCACAGCAAGGATAAAACCTTCGGACATTTTCTATAATAACCAGCGGAGAGACGCGCGTCATCGATCATCTTCCGGATATTATATAGATAGATATTTTTACATTCATTCACCCCCTTATTTTCACATTATTTTTATATCTGGTTTTAATAATGGCATGTTTCGGTTTGTGAGAATTTTACAAATTGTTTTTATATGACTTTTTATTTAATACTTCGGATATTTCCATTCTGTTTTCAGTTATTCTTCACTGGTATTTACCTGATTTTTAAAAATGATAAATTTTCCCTTGATTTATTTCCACATTTTTCCATGCATTTTCACATGATTCGGATGATTTCACACACACACACACACACACACACACACATTTGATCTCGTATGAATCTCCTCTAGAAACCTCTCATTTGAACAATCCCACATTGTTCAATGCGTTTCTTTTTCTCCGTGATACATTTCAGTTTATTTCTCCCGAGCAAATTCAGGCGAAACGTCTGATCCGTCCGCTTGAAAAACTCGTACTTTAGGGAATTCTACCGACGGCAGGCGGTAAAGCCACGTTTCCACGGTAAAGCCTCCAGAAGCTCATCGTTTTGCACATCATGGCAGGCTGACGCCGAGTCCGGTGAAAGTCGGGAATGAACTGACAGGCATGGTTTCCAGTTTTGCGCCGACTCGCTTGTTTTTCCTTCCTGTTCCGCCGGATAATCAGAAGGATTCCGAGCGGCGGGCGGCCGGAGCAGGGCCGTGTTCTGTTTCCTCTGTTACGGAGCCGGGGAGTACGCACTCCGAGCCCCGGCCGAATTAAAGTGTCGTGTTCGATCAGCTCGCTCCAGGGAGAATAGATGGCTGCTGGTGTCATGCAATCTGCTGCTGTCACACTTTGCGAACGCGGCGTCTCGGTTGCTATTAGCAACACCTGCTCGTCGGACGGCAGCGCGACTGCTTTTCTTCCTTCAGAGATTGTAGAGTTTCTGCTTTAACTCCCAGTGGAGCTGATGTTCAACTTCTAAATTTGCTGTAAATGAACCATACTTATTGTATACACAAGCGAGCAGCGCGCGGGGCGCCCCCTGGCTGGTGGGATCCACCCTAAACAGGTCCACGCCATTAACACTTCTAAAGGGGTTGTTAGAACCGTATGGGGCTGGTTGAGTTTATATTTGACTATTCTTTTTAAGAAGCAAACAAAAGCGGACATCCTTTTTTAAGAACCCGGCTCCTGGTGTTCCGCCGCTCCTACATCAAAAGGACAGGGATGGCGCTCCGGAGTCCGAGGCCGAGCTTTCTGTTTCTCTCAGCTTTTCAGGCTTGGGAGGAGGAATCAGCACGGCCTGTGACAGGTGCTCATTATGTCTTGTTCGCTGTGTCCCTTAAGTGGCCGCGTGTTTATCCCTGCAAAAGCCGCAGCAGTGTGAAGTCTGATTAAGAGGACGCGCGGAGCTTCGATTCAGCGCACATCAAAGGCCGCTATCAAAGGCACGCTCACCTCGTACATCATGAACATATGATGAGGAGGAGAGTGCCGGGGTTGGGGCTACCCCCGCATGCGTGTGAAGTCTGCGCAGGGGTCCGGGAGCCATTATGTCTCAGAGACCTCGGCGCATCACCGCATGACTGGCTCACGCTCCCTGTCCATGCGCATGATGGTTGTAGCAAAGGAAAGCTTCAGCAGGTCATCAGCGCACAGACAACGCACCGATTTAGCACCGATACTAGCTCTGCGTCTGATCTGGATCAGCCCGCACAGTGCACGCTTTTTGGTTTTTTTTTCGTTTTTACCAAACACCAAAATCTGTTTTTGCAGAACTTGCAGTTCCACTCCACACCACCAAGGGTCCCCATCACTAGAGTACTGCAGCATGCCCAAGAACTGAGAGTTTTCTGAACTCGCTCACACTCCGAGAAAGAAAAAGAAGTTCGAACTCCACCTAAAAATGAATTCATACACGAATATACGTTTCATGGCTTCGATTTTTGAAACGTTATCGAGAAATAAACAACGTGCTAACTTAAAACCGTGTCACGGTAACGGCAATGAATCTGTTTGGCGCGATGTGAGGCATCTCTTATCCAACTCTGCGTGCATCTGCGTTAGTCCGCTACAGGATTATTACACTTCCGAGACATTAAATACTAAACTAGAATCTCCGGCGTCACACACGTGACTAGCGTGAAACTCTGAGCCATGACATGGATGAGTCCTTTTTTTTTGAAGTTGCTTTCATTCTTTCGCAATCTTTTTGTCTACAGGGTCATTTTCGTAAAGCAGATCATCTAAACTACCGATAAGACCGTCGGGTGACAGCGGCTCCGCAAAACGAATCAGACGGAGCGCTCCGATCGATCCCAGATCCCAAAAGGACGCGTGTTGCACATATGAAGGAAAATGGAGAATTTAGGTTCGATAAAAGAAGGAGAAGGAAAAAAACAGCAGGAATGAGGAATTTAAAAAGAAGCCCTCTTGTTTTCTCCGACGCCGCGCTCGGCGCCGTGGCTGTGAATAAAGCTCTCGCTCCGGCTTTGTGTGCGACGGGTTTTTTCTTCCTCCTATTCGTTTTTTTTTTTTAAGTAGCATGTTCTTCTTTATCTCTGAAAAAGCTAAATAAAATGATGAAGTGGGGAATATAACACTTACTTGTATCCAGTGAATGGAGCAGCGTTCAGTGCATCTGCTCATCTGATGTCTCCCATTGTAATGCTCTACTTACGTCTGGGAGAGCCAGCTAAAGAAAACGCACCCCAGCATGTCGCCGCGCCGAAGCTTCGCACGTACCTGTTCGTGCTGTTTGACGCACATTGTACAATGTTTTTCTTTGCTTTTCTTTTCTTTTTCTGAACATCTCGCCGATTTAGCCTGAGGTTAGCGCTTTTGATCTACCGACAGGAAATTGAGACATGCAGAAGAATGGATGGTTGTAGGTGAACTGGGACGGCACATTAGAGGAGCTTGTTGGTTCAGGAGACATGTCATGTAAACACCGGGTTAAACTCCTGAGATACTTAGGAGGCATGGATTCGAACGTTTATGGAAGTTATGCTACGTTCACTCCGTCCTGCGTCCACTTCCCGATCCAATCCTCCTGCGACGTCTTTCCGTGACGCTCAGAACGTCTCCGCACCGTCTCTCCCCTTAGCGCTGCTGATTTAATTCCGTCCCGACGACATCACACAGAGTTCATTAAAGGAACGCTGGTGGTCAATGCTCATGTAATAAATGTCAAACCCTCTCCTGTTATACGGACTCGTCTTGTAATTGGATTGCCTTTCTTCTCAGGGGCAGACGCAGAAAACAGGAAGTGGTGTACGGAGCCAGGAAAGTAAGAAACGTAAAGGTAAACGGGCGCCGCGGCGAGACGACGTCCGACCCGTCGTCCTGCTCCTACACGCAGCATGCTAGCGAACTTTTCAATTCCTCAATTTGGAGCCTTCGTCCGAGCCTCAAACGAACGTCACCTGTTTAGCAACAGCAGGACGTTTTCCGGAGACTTTGGCACCTGCTCAAGCTCCGATCAATGCGGAGAAGAAGGAGCTCAAGGAAAGGAGATGTGGAGACTGTAAAACCGAGATCAATGCGTTTCATGGTAACTGCCTCTAATGACTCGCCAAACGAGGTATCGGAGGTATTTCCGCCTGGAGTCGTGTTCTTCGGGAAAGAACATTGATAAATGTCTATATGAGTAATTCCTGTGCGGAGAATCACTGAAAAGAAATGATAAATAAAAATCGTTAAGCAACATCGTTCGCCGGATGACCTTTATCTCCGACTTGCGCGGAAAATTTACTATCAATGATTCCTTTCTTGTCGATTTTCGGAGGCTTTTTTACGACGTGTAAGAAAAGGCGCTTTTTTTTCCCTCTCTCTGACGCACTTGGCCGTTCTGCTCGATTCCCCAAACGCGCTGCTTTTAATAGAACCGGGTCTGGAGAGATGGGATTGGAATGGCGACTGCGGTGATCTGCACAGTGAACGATTGGGTGAGAGGACGGAAGAGGAAACGATTTGCGCCGTAACGATGCGTCGACGCGGATTTCACAGAAAGCCCATTTCGCTTCAGGTGAACGTCGGACCGTTTTTGTGGTGTTCGAATTGCGTATGTGAAACGGAGGCTACTTGAAATCGCCGCCCATGTAGAGAACGCTCACACTTTTCCTGTAAATAAGAATGTCCTGACGCGAAGGAAAAGAAAACGGATCGGCCGCGAGGTCTGCTCTGAATCGACATCAACAAATAATCCGGATAAAATAGTTGTGGGGGGAAAAAACTAAACGCATTAAAGCAGAATACGATAAACTCTTAAATTTACTTAAGGTGTGAATGTTTAGTAAAAGTTGTTTAACAGATGAAAAATGATTTTGCGTGTCCGACAAAAAAAAGGGGGCGGGGTGTGTGTGGCGACATCATGGGGCCACGCCCACCAGGAGTCTGACGACAGGATTCGCACGACTGCACGTTACATGTCAGCCTCACAAATACCCACGATGCATCAGCCGAGCTTGTCGAGGCTCAAGAAATAGGTTTTGTCTTCTGCTCTAATGGCTGAATACGAACTAACGCAATAACCGAGAGTTCTGAAACCAAGCTCCAGGAAGAGAGGCGACGTCCGCTGCAGAGCCGACGTCTTTTTATTTCGGTGACGTCGTCCTTGTTCCGATTTGGATGTGGGTTTAATTATAAAAGCTTTGTCGTCGTTCACTCGGGCGCCTTTTCACGTAAATCACAAGCAGAGACGGAACAAACAGCCGGCCGCCGCCTGTTCCGGCATCCTCGCTGTTCGAGTTCCCGAAGCCGAGTCCTACCCTCGGGCGCTCGAATCGATGAGACTAACGCTGCAATACCGGCCCAGAACCACGCTTTTTTAATAAGTCGATCTCGCGTACAGTAACGCTTTATGAAAAAATGGCTGGATGCGGCCGGGCGACACGTCCGTCATGTGGAGTACGTGATGAGTTTGTTAAGCAGTCCGAGGACGAGCGTATTGATTTCAGATATGCTGATTAACGGCAGCGAGGAAATAAAGAGAGAGAGAGACAAAGAAAAGGCGTGACGTCCTCGGCAGCGCCGGCCGGAATCTCCAGAGCCGTGTTTAATAAATAATTTCATCAACCATGCTGCTAGCGCTAACATGCATGGAGACCCCTTCTCGTGTGTGTGTGTGTGTGTGTGTGTGTGTGTGTGTGTGTGTGGTTATATTTAAAAACCCTAAAGCATGAAATCACCCACACATCATTCATATAATCATCGTGGCCTCCTATACTGACACCACGCTAACACGCCAGCACAGCTAATTACCAGCAATGAAAACATCTCATTAGGGAATAAAAGCTCCGAGGGGGTGAAATAAAAGCGGCAGCAAGAAGAAAGCGGCAGAAACGTGCAGCTGGAGCACCTTTGCGACACCTCCGGTACGGCGAAAAACTATTTTCTGTTTGCTAATTCCATAATCACCGTGTCGATAACAGTAGGCAGGGGTGCCAACATTTACTGTTTAGGCATAACGTGTGCTGAGACGGGACACTCCTGAAAGCTGCTAATTATGAACTAGCGACGTGGTCGTTTCCTTTTTCCGCAGGCGACAGCATGCGTGTGCGGCGATGTAAGGCGAGCTCGTACGCTCGGGCCGGACGCTTCTACAGAGCAGGGCCGGTCGGAGTCTCGCTGCTCAGAAGAGGGCAAGACTTCGCAAGGGGTGAGCGAAGACTTGACAGTCAGAAGACGGTGAGTGTTCTGCTGATTGCGACCTCTAGTGGCGTGGAGAGGGATCATCAAAAACCTGCTTCAGGGGGATAACTCCTTACACCACTCCTTTACTCTTGCCTGAGAGCTAATCGATTATTATTATTATTATTATTATTAAATACAGGCACAGATGAGACTCCAGAAATAAAGGAAAACAGGAAGATGACAAGACCGGATTTATTTATGAGAGAATCCCAGACGAGGTGGCCACCGTCGGCACCTTCGGCGTGTCCCGTCCTTGCTTTCTTGAATAAATAAAAAAGGACAACGTGGCTAAATAGAGGCGCCAGGCCAGAATGCCAAGAGTGTGCAGAATCCAATTAGAGAGTCCTTTCTGTCCTCGGAGAAGCTTTTCGCCGCTCCAGGAACAGGTGGCTCTCCTCGGATCGTCGCTGCAGAATTCCAAACCGCGTTTCAGAAGTATTAAACTCCAAACGGAGCTAACAGGGCAGCAGGCTCGCGGATGAGCGCGAGGCCAATATTTCTAAGGAACGGAATAAGAAGAAAACTAATCAAATGTCAGCCTGCACCATTTTGTTCGAAATCATACTCGAGCGAAAAAAAAAGAAAAAAAAAAAAAAAAAAAAGTCGCAGTGTTGTTCTTTTCTTTCCGGGCGCGGAACGGAATTTAGCAGCGGGGCAATTCCGGTGCTCTCTTCGGAGCTGTGAAATAAAAATGACTTCACGGGAAAGTTTCTCAAACGATTAATCAGCACGCAACGTTTGAGCCCAAAACAAGAGAAGGTGTCGACAGGGAGCGCGGAGTGTCTCGAGTCTCTGTGTGTACAATAAGGTCTCGTAATGTGGTGTTCGAGAACACGAGCCCACCCACATAGCGCTGGAAAAGTTCCTCACTCGCTGCTGCTTACATAAGAGAAAGTTGTGTGAGACAAGGCTTCGGCAAATATAACAAGATAATCCGAGGTTCGGAGGAGATCCTTTGACCAATTATGTGTTTGTTTATTCAGTTCCTGGACCGATCGGAAGTCCGACTATTCGATCGCATACATAACGTGCCGAGAAAAGACACTGATTTGAATGGAGGTTCTTTTTAGTGACGGTTAAACCTAGAAAGGAAAAAAGGACTGTATATATATTTCTATCTAAGGAGAATAAGACACTTGTGTTGTGGTACTCGGAGGCGGTAACGCTGATTATTTTCCCATAACGCCACGTCTGAAAGTGATTTATTCCTTCCAGAACATTCAGCAGTGGTTTAAAGCCATCTTTCAAATGTCAACATCTTTTCCCCAGGACAAGGTCACCGCATAAATCCATTCCAATCAGGCTCAGATTCAATCCGCACAGAAATATTTGCCGGCGTGAAACAGCCCGTGTCGTCTTCTTGCTCCTGCCTGATTCGGCTGCTCTTTAGTCCTCGCGGTCCTCGTGGCAGAGCGGTCATTAATAAAAATGTTATCTGGAGCTTTAGAAGACTCCGGGAAATTCGATCTCCACTGCGCGAACGCTTGAGAAACAAAGCACGCAATCGGAGCGCGTGATCCCGGGCGTCCATGAGGAGGTAATGTTCGGGCGTGGAGATGAAATAATATAAACGAACACTCGGCTACGTAACGTATTCACCGAGTAATCCTGGTTAAAAACCCCGACGGAGATGAAGAGCGTGCTCTAATCTCAGACATCTCTCTTCTCAAGTGGAGACCCTGGGAGCCGCGGCGTGAGCGTCACGCCGTTCGGAAAGTGCGTGCGTGCGTGCTCACCGACGTCTTCATAAATAAAGCAGTAAACGAATGAAACAAAGTGGCTGCGACAGAACTCCATCAGCAGCTGATTTCCCCCAGAAGTTCTCCTGCTCCGGAGGTAATGTGGATGTCTGCAGGATCGATACAGGTTGCAGCGAGGCTAACTGCACCGCCGGACACGGCTGGGGAAAAACAAACAAACCAACAAACCCAAGCAATCCTCTCGCTGTAAACTCAATCGAGTGCTGTAATGTAGCGCTGAGCCCTGATGTCCGGCGATAATGCAGGGATTACCTCCCTCATGTTTTTAACAAAACACGGAATTGCTAAAGTCAATAAGGCAGCGGGCGCTAGCTGCATGTGGGCTTGCATTTAAAGCACTGATCCAATCTAGCATGGAGTGCACTAGACCTGAGAGCACTTCACACAGACACAGTCGTCCTGCGGTCACGTGACGTGTCGTGCGTGCGTGCACATGGTGACCTTCTCCGGGCGTGGCCACAGCCATTCAGTCCGAGCGTCACTAGCATCCTGCGTTGATTTCATTTTCTCCCACTCCATCGGCATCTTATTCCTCTTTTCTCTTTGGTTTCTTTGTAAATGTGGAACAAAATAAACGTGTTCTCGCGGTCAGGCGTTGATAAGCCACGCTGTTCCTCCTGTAGGCACGGAACCTTTAACAGCGCCACCTGCAGTACCGGAGAGCGTACGCCATGGCCTATCGTGTGTGAAGGAGTCTCCAGTGGCAGAGCTTTGTAAGAGTCTGAGGTAAAGCTGGAACCTTCATTTCTCAGCAAAATAGCGAGCCCGTGATCGTTCCTCCTCGCTCTCAGGCCGATTTAGCAGGAGTGGTGCTCCCACTCTTGAAGTGCTTTTTGAAGAATTATCAAACCGGCGCACAGGGCAGTACAGAGAAGATTTTTTTCTTTCAGTGCAAGTATTTGCAGGTGAATTTAAAACACTGGAGCTAAGACAGCATCGATACGCTTCAATTTTCTGTTTATTAAACAACAGGTTGTTCTTTTTTCTGTGTTTAGACTCGTGTGGTTTAGAAAAGTTCCTGTTCCTGTTCTCGCCCATGTTACAGAAGCTGTAAATAGTCGTTCCATTACTTTTGCTTTAAGTAAAAAAACACAGTCATGTCACAGCTTTACTGCAGGCTGTTGCAAAACACTGACACTGGAGACTCCTTCCATAAGTGTTAATACGTAAAATCCCCTTAATGATGATACAGTTTGCTTTTTAAATAAAAACACATTTATACATTTCTATTGTAATGTATGTTAAGAACAGAGGAGATCGGTGATTGGACGGTGGGAATAGAGATGTTCGGTGATTGGACGGTGGGAATAGAGATGTTCGGTGATTGGACGGTGGGAATAGAGATGTTCGGTGATTGGACGGTG
>JAQQZR010000006.1:64039-75615 GCA_030068235.1 Notoglanidium macrostoma | reverse complement strand
ACTCTACACCACTCAGAGATCTGCAGCTCCCTGTCTCACTCTACACCACTCAGAGATCTGCAGCTCCCTGTCTCACTGTACACTACTCAGAGATTAAACTCCTACTGTATGCAGATGACCTGGTCCTGCTGTCCCCCAGCACTCAGGGTCTACAGCAGAACCTGGACCTGCTGCAGCAGTACACTCACACCTGGGCCCTGACAGTCAACCTTAACAAAACCAAAATTATCATATTACAAATAAGATAGCTCTGAGGGACCTAAACACACGTTTAGATTAGAGACACATGAAGCGGAGCTGTCCTAAATATAACCTTACCAAGGAGTAAAAATGAGCTCCTCAGGACACTTGGACCTGGCAGTGAGTGAACTGAGAGAAAAAGCACAGAGCTTCCTGCACCATAAAACATCTGGAGAAATTCCAATGAGAATTTGGCTCAAAATATTTGAATCAGTGATTGAACCAGTCGCCTGTACGGTAGTGAAGTGTGTGACTCGCTTACACACCACCAATTCCTCAAAGGGGACAAACGTAAAACTGAGACCCTGCATGCAGAGTTCTGCAAACCATCTTAAAGCTGCACAGAAACACCACAAACAACGCGTGCAGGGCAGGATTAGGCCGATACCCTTTAATTATTCAAATACAAAAAAGGGCAATCGGATGCTGGAAACCCCAAAAAGAGAGAGCCGCACTCACATCGTTGTAAAGCTCTGCAGCATCAACACCAATACACACTAACACACACTGACACACACTGACACGGACTGACACACACACTGACACACACCATTAATACACACAAACAAGCACTGACACACACTGACACACACACTGACACACACCATTAATACACACAAACAAGCACTGACACCATTAACACACACTGACACACTACTAACACACAATAACCCACACTAACACACACTTACACACATTGAAACATGCTGACACACCACTAATACACACTAACACACCACTAATACACACTGACACCATTAATACACACAAACACGCACTGACACACCATTAATACACACTGACACACTACTAACACATACTAACACACAATAACACACACTTACACACATTGAAACATGCTGACACACCATTAATACACATTAACACACCCTGACACACACTGACACACTACTAACACACACTGACACACCATTAATACACATTAACACACACTGACACACACTGACACACCACTAACGCACAATAACACACACTGACACACATTGAAACACGCTGACACATCACTAACACACACTGACACACCACTAATACGCAATGACACACACTAACACAACACTAACAGACACTAACACACATTAACACACACACTAACACACACTAACACAATAAAGGCTCAGGATCAAACAAACCCAATTAGAATGAACCAAATTACACACACTGAAAGTAAACTATTGACAATGTACAGACTCCGCGAGCAGCGCCTGGCGATAAGCGCCTGGCTCACACACACACACACACACACTCACACACACACACACACAAACTATTCTACTATTCTCTTTTCAGGCATCTATGAGTTTTGAGCTTCTATCAGCACTAGCACCTCTTTGTAACCGGATTGTACTGTTGCATGTGCACTTGTTTTTGTTTATCTTTGTTTATCTGTTTACTTTTGTAGTTATTCTCAGATTTGTTCCCAAAATTTGTATCCAAGCTTGGGCAATACATATGTTAATATTCATCATGCCAAAAAAGCACCTTTGAATAGAATTTATTAGTTTATATGAAGAGTGTGTGTGTGTGTGTGTGTGTGTGAGACAGACAGAGAGAGAGAGGCAGACAAAAGGCTGTCTAACAATAACCTGCCTAAAAGACTCCCAAATATCACAACAAAAAGTTTTTCACTCACAGAACCTGGTTTTTCACACAATTGGGTAGAGCCATGTTTCTCCAAATTGAAATGGAAACGCGTTTAAGTCACGTGACATGATATGAAGTGCAAACTGAAAGGCTATTGTCTCTCACCCTTCCTCTCTAGAGCCGGTTTCCATTGCAATTTTGTGCACAATAGAAGCGATATCTAAAAATTTTGATAAGACACAATAGTGAATGCTCCGTGTTTCCACTGAGGGATGGTGCGCGATCACGGAATCATCTGAGGAACCACCTCACGTGAGCATAAAAACTTTTTTGGCATATTTGAGTTTTGTCAAAATTCACCTGTTTCCATTACATCGCAATTTCAAATTGCGCAGCAAGCAGGTTAATGGAAAGCCGACTAATGAGAAAGAGACGAATAGAGAGAGCGAGATATAAAGAAAGGGAAAGGGAGAGACACACACAAAGGCAGAAAAGTGCCAGATAGAGGGAGAGATGGTGAGATACATACGTGTGTGTATAGAGAGAGAGAAACCTGTTCACTGCTTCTATTATCTCTTCGGTAGTGTGAATTGTATTTGTTCTTCTGTACTTGTATAGATTTAAAATAATGTCGAAGCCGAGATGACAGAAGAAGAAGGAGAGAGAAGCGGAGGTTAAACAGAGGAGTAGAAGACCGCGTGCGAGAGCAGAAGGAAAGGAATCTGAGATGGAGGACAGGAGAATGCATCTTCACGTGTTAATGAGTTTTGCAGATAATTGATACTAATGAGCAGTGTGCGCCGCTGACAGGTGTGAGGAGCGATGGCGCCATGTTCTGATGGAGTTGATGTGATGGATGTGACTTCACGCTTGCCTGACCCCAACGCTCAACTCTCTGAACTCAGCCATTTTTTTTTCGCCTCTTTCATTCGCTGCAAACGTAATTGCGTTATCACGTTTTATTTTCGAGATAAATGACATCTGATATCTAATTATTAAGCTAGTAATTAGAGAATGTTTTACAATCGCTCTTCCTGCATCTTACGCGTCATCCACGGCTGAGAAGGAGTCCTTGGAGGGTGAGAGCAAACAAAGAACAACGTGTCCTGGATTCCACCGAAATGATGATTAATTAGTACAAAATGTAAAGACATGACTGTGCGGAAAAGGTCAACAGGCCTCACAGAATTATTTCACGTCGACCTAATTTCATGTCATCAGATTAAGTCACAAACTAAAGAAAGTGCAACTCCTAAAGCCAGCGGTGAAATCTGATCAGGTTCACATTAATGCGCTCGTTCTAAAGCCTTATCGTTTCCATAGTAACAGCTCATTCACAGGGACTTGCACAGTGCGGACGCTCTACACACAGATTTTGTAAAACAGACGTTGACATGGTTATGTTTTCATGAAGTCAGGAGATGTCTGTTTATCGTATAATATGAAGGAGTGTCCAATGTCAGGTTTTGTGAGAGTCGGAGGTAAGTCGGACATCTTCAGGACAGAGGAGTTCTCTGTAACGTGACAAGTCTTATTTGTCTCCTGTTTGAAGCCTCACATTGTCTGTATAACTCTCTGAGATACACCAGTCGAACTTGCAGGTAAAGGAAATGTGATGGAGATCAGCTCTCCATCCAGGCACGGGTCATGAACATGAAGTCAAGACGGATCTATCAGGAGGAATTACGCTTGTCCGCGCACGCAGCCACCCCGGAGGCCATGTTGCCTGAGTGGAAAACAGAGGGCGAATCATGCAGCATGTCTTATTCATTTGTTGGTGCCATTAGCAATCGAGCTATGCAATGCTAGCTCAGCTTCTGACAGCGTTCTGCCCTAAGAGGGTCGGCCTTCGCGTCCCCGAGGCTCCGGAGGATCCATCACTGTCGACCGCTGTGCTGTTTCAGGCTAAACAGCGTTAGTTTAACATAAAAATATGTGCCTTGGCCTGTAGCATCACACCAGCTCATTGGAACTCTCATTCCCATGTCTTTATAGGCTAATTTTAACCAGCAGCCTAAAAAAAATGTTTGTGTGAAAGACCACAGCCGATATTCCACCTTCCTCCTAATTAACACCCATTTCTCTTTCACTACTACCGATGAGGTTTCTGCACCATCTCCTTCCTAATGTTCACCAACTCTGAGCCAAGAATCTGTAATGGGGGCTTGACAGTCCGGTGCAAACCTCTCCTTCACAGTTCCAATCGCTCTTCCTGTTACTTTTAGCATTTTTAGAGCTTGTTAGACGTGACAACACGCAGATCTAGGGTTAGGGTTAGGGTTAGATCCCCAGAGCCCATCCTAAGCTTGGGGTTCTGTTTGTTTGACGATTTGGGTGATCTCCCTGTGCCTGTGTTGGTTCCTCCCAGTTCACCTCCAAAAACACATGGCAGCAGGTAGATTAGCTGGGTGTGAATGTACAGTACGTGAGTAAAGGATACGGTGTATTCCTGACGTCAAGCTCAGCGTTCTCTGGACGCAGGGCAACGCTGACCGAGATAAAGTGCTTGCTGAAGATGAATAAAAATTTAGGTAGCATTATGGCTGAGGGAGCATTGAGATCTAAATGTAAGGAGAAAAGAGAACATGACTAACAAGCGAAGCGCATCCTGCTCCTGAAGCAGGTGAAAAATTGCACGTGACTCGGAGGAGGCCAGATTTGAATTCGGAGAGTTGCTTTGCCTGGCAGCACACTGAATGAAGAGTTCTCATAATCCTCTCAGCGAGAGCGAGGAGGAAAGATGGACAGACAGTTCTGGAATCGTTAATAAAAGATGGAGGGGCTCTCAGAGAGATGATTAATATGTTGTAAACCACCACACCGCTCATGATGCAGGAGGAGAGGCGCTGCTGTTTTCTTCCCCTGATATTCCTGCTGAGAGCGAGTGATTCAGGGCGTAGCGGCTGTCACGGCAGCGGCAGCTCGGCTCGCTGTGGAGCGGATCGCCTTTAATACGCAGCCGTCAACACCAGCTGGCGTCACCCCTGATACCGCTGCACCCCTATCAAAGCAACAGGCCATGTGTTCTGGGCTACGCACACAGCGTTCCGAGCCCAGCTGAGAAGGGCAGCAAACATTGACTTTGCCCCACTGCCTCGGGTGCCTCCCTGCGATTAACCCCTGGGCTCAGACCGCCCTTTTAGATTTTGCAGCAAGGCAAGTGTTTACCTGTTCTACGATACCCAACATACCATCGTCATCTCAATTATTCATGAAAATCATTTTACCTGCATGGCTGGATGTAGATTCAGAGATTCAGACAGTGGCAAAGAAAAACTTCCTGAGAACTCATGAGGAAGAACATTTGGACTCAAAAGGGAAGTCTTCCACTTCTAGGTGACACGTCATTACAGCGTAAAGGTGTAGGCGAATAAAGACACGTGTTTATTCCTAGGTCCAAAATAAGCTGTTTTTGCTACTCTGCAGCTGCACTAAGCGCTTTCCTGGGCTCCACGTTCTTCTTGAGTGGACGTGTCAGAGACAGAGGTTTCAGCAGCACCTCGACCACCAGGTTTAAACACAACCCCTCACCTCTAACCTCATCAAGCTTACAGCAGCAGGATTAGGTACAAATCCACAGCATCCGGTCCGTAGGGAATAATCTGTCTCAGGGGAGGGGAGTGTAACATTTTTAGGATGTCCATGTGCGACCAAAAAAAACTGGCCGTTTTTATTTCAGCTTGGTACTCCCGGGCTGTAATGAGCGGAATATTCATGCTCATTAGAAGAAATGAGCACCTAATTTCATTTGGGAAAGTCATTTTTGTTCCACTTGTGCTAATAATGAGGGGAAAAAAGTTTGCATATAGTGCTGCTGCTGGAGGAGGAGTAGATGAAGAAAGAGCAAACAGGACACGTGTCGTTGGCGTTCCCCCATCACCTCCACGTTTCATCTCCAGTCCTCCGGTGAGCAATTATGGCAATCTATAAAATATAAACCGAGTCGTTAAAAGCATAGGGGGCAGCAAAAGGCAGTCAGGGCTTTATCGGGGTAAACTTCACCGTCCACACGCGTTATCTCTGTGTGATGCTAGGTGCAGGCTTTCTTGTCCGGGGTTGGACACGCTCTGATGGGACACGGGGTCAAAGAGGAGCTGACAGGGAGAATTAAGCAGCTCTTTGAGGAAGATTAAGAAGGCAATGCTCTCACATTCATAACCACTGTGTCTGGGTGGAAAGGTGATAAGTAAGGATTTGTTATCGCTAAAAAGCCAGGCAGTGACATGGAACTCCCCTGAGGGAAAACGCCTCCTTCCTGCAGGGACTGGCGGGAGTGCTGAACCTCCATCCGCGCAGTGCTAAACCTCATCTGTCGTTCCAAGATAAAAACATATCATTTAATCACCTTATTTCTTCGATATATTCGGATTTGTGTGCTAACGAGATCAACAGCGCCACCGGCAGGTCGAAATAAATCACACGGAATGGTGTGACGAAGCGAGATGCGAGGCTGATTTCATGCAGCCAATCAGTGACAGTCGTAGTCATGTGATCACACAGAGTGACACGCCCACTAGATCCGATCTCCAATTTTGTGCTGATACAAGTGAAAGCTAATAATTGTCCAGTTAGAGAAAAAAACCGCACATGATAACTCGCGACAAAACGTCTTGGTGTTGTTTAAATGAAAGTGTTTCAGCTTTTTTGTTCTTTGATATTCAGAAGAAATAAAGTATGGAGTCAGTCAAGAATCACAGACTTAGAGAAAAAACTAACGGCCAGGCGTCACGGCGACGCGTCTCACTCAGGTGCAAATCGAAAAGTGCAAAAAAGTGCAAAATCAACGGGAATATTCCAGAACAAAAAAGCTATGTGTCTCAGCTGTAAGGTAAAGCACCGTTAGGCACAGGGAGAGTGCGAAATGATTCACGGCTGCCCAAAAGCTTCCGCCAGTTGAAGAAAAATCAAATTTAAGCCGGAAGCCAGAAGGTGAGTTAGCTAATTAGTGTGGAAAGGCAAGTTTCTGGCTAATTGGTGTAGAAAGGTTAGCTTCTTGCTAATTAGACTGCGATTTATTTGCACCGGGAAGTCGGGTTTCCAGTCAGAAATGTGCACCGGAATGCCCCCGGAGTCGGATTTCCGGCTCGGAAAGTCGGAAGATCCTCACCAACCCCAAGACAAAAATCCAAAATGGCGGCGCCCTGCCTGAACATAGTTTCATACCTGTTATCAGCACTCCTGTCTAAGTTTGTCTCATTTAACCAGTCCTACACACGGCTCTGTCCACGTTCATACCGTGTTTAGACGATGTGCTAAATTCAGCGTCAGGTAATATTGCTAACTAACGGCTAATGGTCACGCTATTTTCCATTAGCCAGCTGAGCTAAAATGTAGCACCCGGTCAGTGATTATTTTCCTATAACAGCACACCTCAAGTGTGTTATTCCTTAAGGACACGTGATGTAGGTTGAAATTCATTCCTGAGACAAACGTGAAGCAGTTCATGCTTTCAAACTGTCATGAATTGTAAGGGGAACTTTTTGTTTGATGCACGATTCAGTAGTAGTGGAAAGGCTTTAAAGGATGATGTGATAAAATAATAATCAAACGGCGCAGTGAGAAAACGTTTACCTTTCTGCACGTGTGGAACTGTAAGTCATTACCGTGATTCATTCATAGGATTGAAAGCAACACGACTGTAAATACAGGCAGGGGTTAAATGGTCAGAGACACACAGAGAGCGTGGAAATATGGCCCATAAAGGCGTCTATTCTTATTTCCTAATTCAATTTTAGTCATTTCGTTAAGGTGTTAATGAACTAATCCTGTTAGAACGAAGGGGAAAGGTTCATTTTATGCAATTATTTTTTTACTTTAATAGGATTCCTGCCATTAAAAATAAATCCCCAGGTTATCGGCCGCTATTAATCCGTGACTAATCTCATCGTCACTGCTGACGGTGTCTCCGGGTTTAAACGGAAAAACGGTCAAATAGAGTAACGTTCCGGTGAACACGACTTACACAGCCGTGCCTCATGGCTTCATCCGGTCAGCTGCGTCCTGCACACCGCTCACCCAATCACATTACAGCACTTTGAGGTTCATCAGACACTGCTGAAATCAGCAAAACTGGAGAGCCAGACTCCCTTCAGAGCGTCTCACACACACACACACACACACACACACACACACACACACACACACACACACACTGTCTGCTGGCCAACATCCAGCAAAATAAAAAAAAAAAGATGAGGCACAGCAGGCTTTCTCTGTCAATTTAGTGAGAATTTGCACTTCAGTAAGCTGGGGCAATCTTACACACACACACACACACACACACACACACACACACACACACACACAGGTCATGTAAGTATGCTTAATCACATTGCGCACTCTTCATCACATCTCATATCTTTAAGGAGGGTCAGTGGCTAATTACAGAATGTGCTGCTCTGACTAACACACACACACACACACACACACACACACACACACACACACACACACACACACACACACACACACGCCAGCCACACCACTCGCTCAGTTAATATGGCTGAGCGCTCCAGAATTCCGAATCAGAGTGACATTGATTCCTTTGATCTGTTTGATTTCACACTGCACGTAATTAAACCAACCAAAAAAAGCATGAAAATGCAAATTCGCCACGCTAGCTGGTCGTCTCCTAGCATACCAGGAGACGCTAGTGCTACTATTAGCATGTTACTGCAGCTTTCCAAAGTGAAGGCGGGAATGTTGCGAGGACAGAAAGTGGACATTAACGTTCAGCAGCGACTCTGGCTTGCGATTGGTCAGCTAAACCTCATAAAGTCACATTCAGATGACAAGACATGAAAGCACAACACGATCATAAAGCGTCCTGCGATGTAAGGAAATCCGAAACGCGCCGGAGATTCTGTGCTGGGAGATCGCAAGACGTCCTAAATGATAGCCGTAAATATTTTGTAGTGTTATAAAAGCGGCAATGACGCGCATTAGCATCAAAAGCGGCCGGGCTAAAGGTCTGGCGTTAGCATAAATAAAGCCGGCGGCACGCCGACGTGCGCCTTTAATGGGCGAATGGCTCCGTCCGCGCTAAAAAGTGGCGCTAATTCTTGGTTCGCCGTCCTCGCAGAAAGCGTCGTGATCACTCAGAGCACGGAACCGCGGTTTAGACAGTCCAATTCTGCGGCACTTTCTTCACGAGGACACCTTATCAGGCTTCGGGCAGCTCCGTGGTGAGGATGCTGTAATCGATATGACATTTATATAAAGAGCAGGCCGTCACACGCTCGATAAAAATAAATAATGAATAAATATTCTAATTAGAAAGCGAGGATGGGTGAACGAGCGAATCAATTACCGAACGCAGAGATGACGGAAGCCGCGGCTTGATTTTCATGCATCAAACGGAGGAGGAATTTCTTTTTTATCCCCCCCGCGCCCGATAATGAAGACAATGTGAGGAGGAGGAGGAGGAGGCGGCGGCCTTAAATCAGCTCTTTGAATGAAATGTCAGGGTTTTTTTCCTCTCCATCCTTTCATGTGCGTCTTTTCTTCCAGTGCTCACCGTTGACCCCAGTGACATATTCCATAAGATTACTTACACACCATTCCATCATTAGGCCTTTACGTGTGTGTGTGTGTGTGTGTGTGTGTGTGTGTGTGTGGGATGTAGCTGAGGTCAAGATGATTCCTCTGTGTGTCCTGCTGAACTGACCGTGTGTGTTTGAGGACAGGAAATGGATGCTTGTCTCTTTCTCTCTGTATCATCGCTCTGATTAGCGACACAACAGAGGAGCGGCATTGTTCACCCATCACCGCGTCATCTCACATGAACCAGGTTCATTGGAACGCCCTGCTAAAGAAAGAAATGCTTTATTTCTGCTTGCTGCTCTGTGTGTACGGAGATGTTAGGGGGTGTGTACAGACATGTAGCTAATACAGTTAGCTCACTTTGCTAATCTAATCCGAGAATGAACACATAACAGATTCTCAAGTTATTTAATTTGTGTTTAAATGGTTCGCTTTAGAGGTTTTATTTACAGTTTGTATTGTTTCTCATCAGAAGAACCAATGCTGGATAGGCCACGCCCACAAGCGACACCCACAGAGCCATGCAAACAGTCTTCCTGCACTTTCCCGACCGAACATCCCAAGTGATGAATGCTGCATGGCGCTTTTCCCTCACGAGCGGGATAACAGCGCCGGCTAATCACGCTGTCGGCCTTATTTATGTGTAATTATCCACTTTTAATACATGGTGGTGATGAAGCTCTTATCTCCACATGTAGGAGACGAGAAAACAAGCAAACAATCTGTCTGAGTGGCACAGAAAGTCTAATTCAGGAGTTCATTATGAGCTGGAGATCTTTTCCCGTCGCGCTCAATCGAGGGCGGTCTTAATGTCCACTGCATTCGGTCCAGAAGTCTTTTTATGGCTGCCTGGCCAGCGGACTGTGCGATTGCTAGATGTGGAAATAAAACGGGCATCTTGAAAGACTATCTGAGAGAGAGAGAGAGAGAGACGGTACACCACTGCATATACTGTATATACTGTATATATATTCATGTTTCTATTAAAAACAGATTGAGCTACACCTACTTCAATAAAGAACTAACACATGGACGGAAATGTATTAAATCCTTCGGATTAAGCCGTTAAATCTTGCGCGAGTGTTATCTCTTGACTGTATGACGGTGATTTAGCTTTCTGTAAACACAGTATTCTGTCCAGACTTCAGCACCGTTCGCTTCAGCCAATCCAAGATTTGATCATCACAAAGCAGTTAGGGCTTTAAACATACACAGTGTTCAGTGGATTTGAACAAAACCTCTGCTTCCAAGTGAACGACTTCCAAGCGTGACGTGTGGCATTGTTATTGTACCGGTCACAGGTTAAAGCAAACAAAGAAACAAACGGAACGGAACGTGGGAAATATCAGAGGGGAGAGAAACAGGCGTTTAGAAAGAGGCGAGGGTGAAGTGCGTGCTTCAGAAAACTGAAAAGACCTCAAAAATGTCAAGGCTGCTTTCACACTTTAGTTTTTTGACATGCAGTACGCGATTAACGTGTAACGTCACAGAGGAACGCGGTCACGTTTGGAAAGGTCTGCTCCATCCCCGCTTGTTTTCAGCAGATCAGAACTCGGGAAAATCGACTGGGAACGTTGCGAGTCCGGAGCGCGATGGATCGAAGCGTTGAATCTTTAATGCTTCTGCTGTTATGAGAAGTTTTCGCCGCCTTGCGTGCGCTGCACTGACGAGGACGCGGAAACGTAGAGACATTATACACGTTTGGGATGCACCTATTTTCAATACATAAAAATGAAGCTTTCCGTTTGATTCATCTCCATACAATGCAGAAAAGGATGATGTTTAGTTTAGTTTTTGTGATCCCCTCTCACGCTAGGACGAACTAGGAGACTAGCACGGCTTGGTGGAGGGTTTTCACACGCCAGCCATTAACCAGCATCTGCCCTCTTATTTACGTCACTGTAGAATTGGTGTGATTTTCTGTTTCCTTTTCAGGCAGTGACAGAAGAAAAGACTCTCTTCTGTGTATTCGCGTGTTTGGATTCCTCCTCCGTAGCTTTATTAGCCCTCATAAATCATGCATGTACATCTGAGGTGCCTTTGAGTGTGAGACACTGGATTTATCTCCATATTTTGTGCATGGTTAGTCTCTCTCTCTCTCTCTCTCTCTCTCTCTCTCTCTCTCTCTCTCTCTCGCTATCTCTCTCTCTCTCTCTCTCTCTCTCTCTCTCTCTCTCTCTCTCTCTCTCCCT
>JAQQZR010000006.1:723-32426 GCA_030068235.1 Notoglanidium macrostoma | reverse complement strand
ACATGCTGGGATTGGCTCCAGCTTCCCCGCCACCCAGACGGATAAAGCGCTATAGATAATGGATGGATGGATGGATGTTTTCCAAATTGACATGTTTAAGTGTTTAAATCCGTCAATCAGCATCAAAACAGCTGTGTTAGGACATAATTTTTTACTGCTGACCTGCAGACCGATTGTATCCCAATAAAAAAACACTTTCAATATAATCCATGGCTCTGAGAAGAATTAGTGGTCTGCGGGTTAAATTTCATTTTTCATGCATAATTTACACAGCGCTCTCCGGGGTCTGCCAGGAAAGAGAGCGTCTCCTAAAATAAGATCTGAAGGATATCAGTGAGTAGCTTGCATTAGTACAATCAGAGCTTTCAGGGAAGGGACAATCCAAGAGATATTTCAAGAGCTATTAGAGTAAGTTCACTAAAAGTCTTCCATTGAACAGATGAGACGTTAATTAAATGATGTCGCTACAACAACGATGGACCACTTTATGACCGGCTGTGATCGTGAACCACAGAGAGCCGAGCCACTTCTGACACGCATCCAGAAGTCAGGCCTAACCATCAAGCCAGTGTATGGTGCTCAGTGTATTACAGAAGCTCTGTAACCTGTGTAAATTCAGTTACACTACAGGTAAATACGGTCATTAAAAACAATTTTCTTTTTATTCGTGAGGCAAATGAGGCTTTTTTGAATTCAACGTGTGTGAAGTTGCATACTTCATCAAACCAAAAGTCTAGGGTTTGGATGACGTTAGAATGTAAGTGTTCTTGAGAATTGACATTCTCTACAGAGAAAGACTTTTACAGAACAGCTTATTGGAAAATCATTTCTTTGTGATTTGATCAATGCAACACTACAGGCTGTTATAAAAATATTTATTTGAGAAATTCCTCTGTATGGATTGTAAAAGTTCAGCGTGGTTTAATGTGTTTCCTCACAAAAGGAAACCGAGGTGTCCGTCATATACTGTATGAAATGAAGTGATTGTGAAGTGGGTGGAGCTTAAACGGACAGCTTGGAGTGAGTGAATGAGACTCACGCAGGGTTGAGGTGGCACTCTTCAGCCCTCCCAGTGATGAGGAGATGTGATGGGAGTCTGGAGAAGAATTTCGAGCATGTAGTTGATGGGTTTCATTTGGGGTCGCTTCATCAAGTGGACGTGGAATGACAGTGTTAAACAGTGGAGCATGGAAGCTTGGAAGCACCTAAACCCGTCCTCTCTGCATGTGCACAGTAACGAAGGGAACGGACTGAACCGAGGTTAATCAGAGACTCCACGAGTGTGGTTACCTGTCCTTGGGAGGACGGCAGAACTGTAATTATATGTATGGCATTATACCACCTTGTGGAAGCAATAAAGAAAGCTTGCCAGCTTGGAGGCTACATAGAAGCTTAAATATTAGAGTTGCTTCACAGGTCATCATTATTTCTGAAGGTTATACAGAACATCTGACAGTAAGGCATCGCTACAATGCAAACGGTTACCTTCAGATATTGGTTACGATTATTAATGCTGCTTTGCGATGAGTAAAAGTGCTTTTTTCTACGGCGCTGGATTCTGGATTGTGATTGGTCAGAATTGTTGATTAGACAGATCACTCACAGGTTTATAATAAATCAGTTCTATAGTAAAAGTTCATATACATAGACTCCAGAGTCAGTGCCTTTCCATCAGGGGAAAAGCTTCAGGATAGAGCAGGGTACGGGTTGTGGTTTCATGGGGCTATTTCTTTGTTTGTTTGTTTTTTTGTTTTTTCCTTGAGGGGGGTGTTTTATTGTCTTAATAAGCTCAAGAGAGAGAAAAAGAGAGGCTGGTGAAGGAAAGACTGTTTATAGCTGAGAACAGACGCTCCACAAGATTAGTAGTTCTTTAATAAGTTTAAAAATCGCAATCGTTGGTCAACTGCTATAGTGTAAGAGATATAAAACACTTGGGGCGTGCCGTTACAGGAAAATAATCAACTAACAGTAACTCTGCTCCATCACACCACCCCGCTGTTGATTATTTTCCAGCATGACATGCAGTGTTTTATTCATTACAAGGGTGATTTCAGGAATGTAATGAACTAAACCTAGAGAGAAAGCGGCTTTGGTGAAGCCTCTAGCTCTGTGCTAATCACTCGGTAAAATCTGACTTATCTGGGCAAGTTAATATTGCAGCAGGGCTCCTGCTCCCCTAATCAAATTCTCACTGTTTGCTTTTTGATTATGCAGAGGTTCTGTGTGAGAGCAGGGATATAACTGAATATGAATACATTATTCAGAATGAACAAATAATGTATTCTAAACAGATACGAACAGGAGATGTACTATTCCCGTTTTTTGTTTGTTTGTTCGTTAAAATTTTGTTTGTTAGGAAAGGTTGTGGGAGTTAAGGGAACGGCCCGCTCCTGGTTCAGGTCTTATTTGACTGATCGTTATCAGTTTGTTGATATAAATGGTGGCACCTCTACGCATAGTAAGGTGAAGTTTGGTGTTCCACAAGGTTCTGTTTTAGGCCCACTACTTTTTTCTGTATATATGCTCCTTCTGAGTAATATTATTCATAAACATGGTATTAGCTTCCACTGCTATGCTGATGACACACAATTGTAGGTCCCTGCAAGATACGGCAAAACTAGTTCATGCTTTTGTTACCTCTAGGTTAGATTATTGTAATGCCTTACAGTCTGGATGTTCCAGTAGGAGCGTAAACAAGCTCCAGTTAGTCCAGAATGCAGCAGCAAGGGTCCTTACCAGAACATGAAGATATGAGCACATCACCCCTATCTTATCTACACTGCACGAGGATGTTTAGATCTCATATGCTATGTACAATTTTAGTACTTTTGGATGGATTGAAAAAAGAAGTATAAGAAGAGAGAGAGCTGTGTTTCTCTACTCGGAGGAAGACGTGCTGCAGACGGCCAGGCTGTACGCTCTGCCAGGTTTCAGAGTGCGGAGAATTGATGAGAGCCTCTAAAAGAATAAAGTGGTGGCTGAATTACTCTCTCTCTCTCTCTCTCTCTCTCTCTCTCTCTCTCTCTCTCTCTCTCTCTCTCTGGCAGCGGCTCCCACGCCTGCTGTGATGGTCACAAGGAAGCTGTCTCCCTCTGAAGAGCACACATTTATTACCACAAGCCAAAATACGGCCTTTCCTCATATTTCTCAACAAAAATTCAGAGAGTCCATTAATTGTATGCCAGGAATTATTTCCGAGGCTGAGCATTAGGGACTGACATGCAGAATCCACTACCGGTTTCATCCAATATCAAAATCTAACTCACGTTTGTGAGTATCCAGTGTAAAATGGAGGATCTAAATACCTTTTTCACCATTTGAACTGCTTTATTTGTTTAGCTCTCATCCTGTCACTTAGTGTTATGGACATTTACATAGATATATACTAGATATAGAAGTATATCACTTCTGGGAACATGCTGAAGTTTTCCGATCCTGTACTAGTCATGTGTAAATGTTCCGTAGCGTGCATATGCCCCGCCCCCAGGGGTGTGTCTTGCTCTGCAGTAGAGGATTGTTAGCAGTAACATCGTTCATGTTTTTGCGTTTTCAGTATGTTTTTGTCCCTTGTCCAACTGAGAATAAATGGGTGGAGTTTATTCATGTGAAGAGGGGCGGAGTTTGTGTGAGTTTCCGTCTTTATACCCTGTCTCCATCAGTAAGAGTCAGTAATATCATTTTATTTCCCACTCAGACGTGTCAGACGTCTCCTGCTGGCATCTCTGCGGCTCTCCGTCACCATCGTCGACGCCGACGCTCAGCCTCACCTCAAACACGTGCGTCATAACTCATAATACACACGCAGCGTCTCGGTGTCTAGGATTAAAGTCATCCTGGTTAAAGCGGAGAATCGTGGGTGAACGCAGCAATCCTCCACAGCTAAAAAAAAGCAGTTCTTGTGTTCTTACCTCTTCACTGGTCTCCATGTTTAGCTAGCTTGTTAAGCTAGAGTCCAGTGATGGAATGAGATGGACTGACACTATGTGTCGTAGTGAGTCCTTATTCTCAACCCTGTACACATTCACCCCTATAGAATATTTGGGATATTGCACACGTCACGTGTTTAACAGGAAGTTGTCCTTAATGTGGTTAACTCAAATAAAATGTAAAAAAAACCTAGCACTAGCAAAAGCTCTCAATACTGTCACTTTTAACCCCGTTACGCATCATTTAAGAGCGAAAACACAGCAAAGTAACCTTGTTAAAAAAAAAAAAAAGAAGAAGAAAAAAAAAGATGGGTCAACGCAATTTTGAAAGGTTAAGTGTTGAGAATGTAATTTGAAAATAATGACACAGTTTCATTTTAAAGAGTTAGAAGGGCTTAAAGTCAACAGGATCGTGCGATTACCCAATCAACACCATAAATTACGTTTAAAAATCCTTGAACAGAAAATCCTTGGTTTTTGGACATATGAAGCAAAAAGCTTTCAGTCCCGTCCTTTTTTATTTAATTTACACTCCCACGTGTGTGTGTGTGTGTGTGTGTGTGTGTGTGTGTGTGTGTGTGTGATATAATCTATACGCTCTATATATATATATATATATATACAATTATGTACAGTCAAGTCATTTCGAGGCATTTCTTTTTACTTGGATACTTGAAGTCTTAATAACATTTCCAAGAAACTTTTTTCCTCCTTACATTTTCATTCAGACAGTGAAAATTCTGTTTACAAATCTGGAGGGTTTCCTTCATGCAGCCAGTGACTGTAGGCTACACGTCGATCATACAGGCTAAAAAAGAAAAATATAATCTTGCTCTGAGTTTCTGCCCCGAGCTGAGGTAAGTTATGGCAATTAGCTAGTGTAAACTGGCTATGTTTAACCGAGTTACCCTGATTTCTTTGCTAACACCAGGTTCGACTAGCATCTATACTGGTAAATGTATAATTAAGTCCAACCCTAGTTAATGATGAATATCGGTCCTTTACAGGATGTTTTATTGATGAATTGGTTAGCAAAAGACGTAGCATTAGCCATGGAAACTGTATGAGCAGCGAGCTTACAGAGACTGAATGATGTTTTCAGGCTAAACCGTGGTTTTGGTTACTTTTCACGTAACGACATGACATTGACTATATATTAGATATATTTGACTATATTTGAGATATTTTCACTGGCTGTAGATGTTACAATTTTGTTCATTAGTCAGTGCTTATGATCACAGCCTTGCTGAAATCCTGCTGTTTTTACATTGTGTGTGTGTGTGTGTGTGTGTGTGTGTGTGTGTGTGTGTGTGTGTGTGTGTGTGTGTGTGCAGAGGCAGTGAAATTCTTTGTCTTGTTTGTGAGCTGAATACTCAGCCAGCAGCTTCTGAGGCGGATTACGAGGTATAATTCTGTAACACGGCTACAAGGCCAGCTGGATTCTTTGCCGGTTTTTCTCCGACCTCCTCTGTGGGTGTCACATGAGAGATGCTTAATGCCCAACGCTTAACGCAGAAGGAAATCATTTTCATATTCGCTGCGTTTTTATAGTGACAGGCCATCTGCATTGGAGTGCTTCTAGCTTGCACTGACGAGCACTTTAGATACAGGAACACATAACGTGAACGTGATTTACTGCGGCGCTGCTGAGTTCTGCACTCCGATTGGTCAGGCGTTGATTAATTCTCACTAACAACAGCGCTGACAGTAGCGCAGCTTGATATTGATGCGCTCGCCGTAATGCGTTACGGTTTCCATAGTAACAGCTGGTATACAGGGACGTGTGCGGTGGACGTTTCACTGGTAATGAAGAAATGTACAAATAATTGTGGATATTTCGTAAAGAGACGTTTTAAAGAAGGAGTCTCCGGTGTCAGAGGTAAAACATGCACTCCGTTCTGCCTCGCAATCTGCCTTCACTTCACTCTCTGGTTTGCAAGCTGGAATAAAGCACTATATAAGGACAATAGATTTGCGATCCATTGCAAATCAGAGCAGCATGTGCATGCCATGTTGGCGTGGCCTGAATACAAAGGGGGAGCTGAGAGGAATAAAGCTCATCAACGGGTAAAGAGTACCAAAAAGGAGAGAAAGAGAATCGGGACTATATAGAAAGTGTGGCAGATGTTCCCCTGCTTACTGCTACACAAAATAAATATTCCCCAAACTGCCCATTGTGAGTCAGAGAATAGGGGGAACTTTCTGGCAATGTTAGGACAAATAGCAAAACATGCCTTCTCTCTAAAGAATCCTTTTCTGATGAGCCACTGCTCAAAAATGCCTTATCAGCATTGAAAGGGGGAAAACAAGGCACTGGAAGACCAGCTCTAGGATAGAGGGATCTGTAGTGAGGGACACTGTCGGCGAGCGAAGGAGTCACCAAGACGACAAGGATGGTTCGCAAAGAATGTCTTCTATCCAGTCCTTGGCCGTACGATTGGGGAGATACAGGAACACTTCTCCAAGCCCAACTGCACCAGAACGAGAGGCGTTCCAGCACTCCGTCCCAACAACAGCAGCTTCTTGGAAGAGTCACATCAGGTTTGGTTTACAACTTAGATGAAGCCAAAGGGATTCTGGAGAAGAAAAATGAACGAATGCAAAACCTGACCAACATATTGGAGTTCTAGAGCCTTCCAAAGCGGAGTTCCAGGAACTTTTCCGTTTGTGCTATGGCAATACCAATGCTGCTGCTTTTGCACCTCGAACCCGATCAAGAACTGACCAGGACCGAGTGCCACGGTAGCTCAGCGTAGTCGTGGACAGCCGAGTTCCTGGATACGGGCGAGTTTATTCCACTATTTATGTAGACGCAGATGTTCCGAGACAGTGCAAGTTAAATGAATAATTAACGCCTGTGTGGTGTTTTTTATTTCACAGACCCAAATTGCGTCCTTTGCATACAAAACAGATATTCAGTACAAATCAGTCGACTTTCAGGCTCTTGCTCTCAGCCAACCGAATGTCAGTTTTCAACTCTATTTATTTCTGATAGAATGTTCTGATCCAACCCCCCCCGTCCATCCCAATCGCCCCAGCTACTTAAAGCTTTCTTAATAAGAATTATCCCCAACGAGACTAAATGTTATGTAGCTCAGTCTTTCCTTCCTAATCTGAAGCTAAGGTCGATGATAAATAGAAAGGGATTTCAAAATTGATTCGTCTCAGATTTTTGCTTCCTAATAAACTCCTTCCTGAGGCTGATCATTTCTGCATGTTGGCCTTCTTAAGATAACTTTCAGTCCAATAGATTGAGCAGGCGATAAATATTTCAGTGCTGTTGTCAGCGTACGGCGGAATCTTCAGCCCTTCTGATAACGTCACATTAATGTGAGAATAAGCTGCAACCGAGTAAAGTAAACAGAGGAAACTGTTGTTGGCTCGAAGCCCTCGGGTTTTCAGCGAAGGATTGTTTTGGTTTCATGGCAGTGTGACTTTACGGTGCCGTGCCTGATGAGTGTACAGATCACATTTGACTTTACTTTACTAATCTTCCGCTTGTTGCACAAGAGTCAGAACATGTTCACGTGGCAAGAGAGCCTGAGTGTGCTTTTGATTGGATGAAGTCTATTGGTAAAGGAGTCGCAGGTGCAAGCAGCGATTACGGGGCCAAGCACTTTCCTAAGCCAACATCAGCACTTGTTCTCATGGAGAATAAGGTTGACGGCAATACGTCAAGCCGTTGCTGAGATATGACCTCACATCCTGTCTGGTGACCTTGCCGTCAAATTCGTTTGCATTGCATTATGGACAAACCGTTCTGCATGTCAGAAATCTGAGACGCAAGCTGTGTTCATGATTCTGGGAGTCAAATTTGGTGATAATCAGACAAAACTTGTAGAACATGAAACAAACATTTTTAACTCGGTTCAAACACATGCGGTGTGAGTCTAAAGACATTTCATGGAAACGTTAAGGTGTGAAGTGAGTGTGCTGTGGAGGAGCTGAGGAAGTGAGGCTGAGAGCTTTTCCACACCCGAGCTCCTCTTGAAGCTTCTGTAATGAAATAAAACAGAGATAAAGCTCAGCAATATCGACTGACCTGATCAGTGACTCATCCACTCAAGTGTGATCAAAAGTCACAGGCACGCTAGTCTAATCAAGCGGAGCACCGCCATCCAAACATGCCATTAGTCCACAAGAGACTTCTCCGAAAACATGTCGGGATTTTAATGGACGCAGGCGGAGGACTGAGATCTGTCTCCAGCCCTGTGGAAGGCAGCCATGAGTTTGGTGGCCAAAAGGCTTTCACAAAATCGATCCAGTGATGAAGGTTTGGCACACGAGGCTGGCTGCAGATCAACTGTCTCTCTCTGCATAATCTCTGCTTTGATATTTCTGCAAAAAGGACACTGTTCAAAGGAACAAATCTTTCGCACATAGTGCTTGGCAAGCATCACCGCTTGGCATAAATGCTGCTTCAAATGGATTAAGCCCGAAGGTTTAGTGCCTAATGAAAATGGCCTTTAAGTGCTTTTAAAACACATCTTAATGCTTAAGTCTTAATTGAAATATTTAGCTCCACCTGTGCAAAATAATACCTGCGATATCAGCGTCACGTGGAAGCGCTGACGTACAACGTTAAGAGCAACTCCGTATGGAGAAAATAACCGGGAAAATAAAGACCACACCCACTCCGTGTGAAAACATGCAGCAGGAATAAAGTAAAAGCAGCACTGGAAAGAATCCCGTCCCACGTGAACAGAAATGAACAACGTGGTGAAATCCCGTGCGATTAAACTATTGAAGAATAACGGAATCATGTGTACAAACACCTTTGAAACTAAACAGCTTATGAGAAAAATCATGTGTAACTAAATGAATCGTGTTAACAAATCACTTGTAAAAACAAATGGATCAATATAAAAACGAATTAATCATGAAGAACCGTATGCAAATGACTCGTGAGGAATATAAGATCACGAAGAAGTCACGTGAGTAACATTACATTGACAATAATCACATGAAAGTGAACACACACACACACACACACACACACACACTACACGTTCGAGTCCATTCGGGTGGAGAATGTGTGAGAAGTGACATTTCGTTTGTGTGCCTTTTCTGTGAATATGCACGTCTGGGTTTTTAAGTCAGGAGACACGTGGCCAGCGGTTCATATCAGCGTGCACAGACGCCCTTGAAGATACCGCCGCGCTCGGGCGTGAGGCAGAGATTACGGTTATCAGACCAGTCGGCGCTTGAGCCGCTCGAGGGAGGATGCCGGATTTCACAGGTCACTCAAACGGATCATTACTCAGAAAGCGGACGAATTTAGACGCAGATCAAAGAGATTAACCTGTGCTGTGCTCACTTTGACCTCTGTAACCTCCTGGCGCACTCCGTCCAGCACTATTGTCTATTCGTATTGCTGTTTCAGGCTGAAAAACTCTGTCCTTTATTCACTTACTGTAGTTAGAGAGAAATAAACTAAACACGGCTACAAAAACAGCCAAAAGGTGTTAGCTGGCTGAGTGAGCAAGAGCTAGCGCTAGCTAGCTAAAGAACCTAGACAACAACAGTGTTAGGCTAGCTCGCTAACGTTCATGCCTTCCCATCCTGTTGATGAAGGAGGTGGTGTTCGCTCCAGTCAGCGCTCGTGTCAGTCATAGACGTGTAAAAAAAGCACAAGTGAGTCAGTTCGCTCAGGTCTCTTACATCGCACTGTAGAGTAAATAAGCCAGGTTAGTGTAGAAACCACTGGGGGTGCTACGCGTGTCAGTCGTGCTTGTGTGCTTTATTAATATTTTCAAGCACCAAAAGTCAGTGTATACATGAGATTTTCCTCACAGAGCTTTATTTATTCTTTTCTTATATACGTGTACTGAGGTGAGGAGTTGATTACAGAGAGCCGCAGCGTGCCGGCCCAAAGCGCTTTATTCCCAGCGATGTACTCACGCTAGGGTTAGAATGAAATGACATTTATAGGTACAAATGAAATAAATAAGATAAAGTATAATGAAATAAAGGGCAAATAAAACAAATAAATTAGCCTGCCGACTCTCACCGGCGGTTAGCGCCGTCCTGATTATAAACCGCTGGAGATGACGGAGAGAGCAGCAGCTCTTTCTTTTTTTCTTCTCAAAAGCATAATTTTCTAAAACTCTCTATAGATTCTGACAGCTGTAGAGCGTAAAGAAAAAAAAACATAATGCACCTTTAATCTTAATCCCTCCATCAGCCGGAGGCAACATAAACACACACTCTGCCTCTCCGTTTCCTGCTTTTAATCCACCCACTTAATGGCACACTGTGCGTGTGTGTGTGTGTGTGTGCGCGTGTGTGCGTGTGCAGAAGCAGAGCCGCCAAATCCTGAAGTGTGCAATATTGATGAAACTTTGGTGCTCTGATGCTTGTCCATACACACACACACACACGCTGCACTGCGCTAGAGCAGGCTTCAAACAGCATTATCAAAAAAAGAAAGGACACATGAATAAAAGAGCTGCAGCACCAACAGGTGTGTGTCTGGGGAAATGTCACAGACTTCAAAGGGATGAGTTTGGGTTCAACATTTTTAATAAATGAAATGAAATTATATGAATTAGATTTTTTTAAGTGTGTATCGCACGTCTAGCACAGCAGGGGTGTTATACGCTGGGTAATGTGTGTGGACAACACATCTTCAGTTCTGACACAACATGAGGTGTGTGTGTGTGTGTGTGTGTGTGTTTGGACTGAAAACAGGAACCATGTGGAGTCTACAGCACAGCAACCAGGAGGAAAAGCAGCAGAGTAAATTTGCAGTGAGTTTCACTCAGCGTCAATTCAACCGGGCCAGAACCTACAGCTTTTAATTAATTAATTTATTTATTTATATAAGGAGGATAGCGCCTCATCGCCGGAGTTCCAGGCAGCTGTAGCCCAATCCAGAGCCTTGCCGGTGAGGAGCAAGTTGTTGTGTCAATATTAGCATTTTACTAAAAGATGAGCTGACTGTTCATATTATTATTATTATTATTGCAATGTCTAGATGTGTTCTGTTGCTTTGTGCTTATGCGCCTACTCCTGTAACAAAATGCAAGCATTATGTAACAATCACACATGCACAGTCAACATGGCCACGAACCTGTCACACACACACGTACACGAAGGTACACACACGTACGCTAAATTGATATTTGCCCAGAGAAAGCGGCACTCGGCCTCGGCTCCCCGTCGGATCTGCCAGCACATTTTATTAGCTTTGTAATTTTCGATGCTGCTCAGTAAACCCTCACCCAGTCTGAGCCTGGACAGAGCTTAGAGTGCAGCAAAACTGGCTTTCTCAAAGGTTATATCAGTGATCATATATTTTAAAGGTCAGATCAGTGATAATAACGTTGTCAACATGACAAACATTCTAAGTAAAAGTCAGACACGGAAATTAAATCTGTAACTTGAGAGAGCGGTTACAATTTGTCAACCGACAGAATTTTATTCTTTATTAATGAACATATTATATGTATGGTTTCTGTGTTGTGGAACCCCCAGAACCCCGAAGTCACAGCTTTACCTTCTAACACTGGAGACTCCTTCCGTAAACGTTTCCGACAGCAGCTCTAGACAGGTCAGATTAATAACTAACCTGTACAAACTTCTACTGTAATGAGACCAGACTCACTGCGACAAAACCTACTGGATGCATCGAGAGGGGATGGAAATAAATAAATATCAAATCTAAATAAAGAGATATGAGCGAAGTGTGGGGTTTTGAGCTGGAGGTAACAGACAGGATGTATCTCCGTGGGAGTGAAGTTCGACTGCTGTGACACTGAAAGACCTGCCACCTGTGGAGATAAGTGTGTGTCTTTGTACCAAGAGTAAGCTGGATCCAGATGACCTTAACAACCAGGCAAGGGAATACGGAAGGTACGGTTCACCTGGAGAACCCAGTGTTTGAAAAGCAGTGCAGATGAGGAGGAGGATTGTGTACTGGCTACAGCGGGAGATTAGGAGGTTAGCAACAGAGACTGAAAAGAGTGGGTGAGCATGGGCATAACCTTTTGTGTGTGTGTGTGTGTGTGTGTGTGTGTAAGATACAGAAGGAGAGAGAGAAAGAGAGAGAGGAGAACTCCAGCAAGCGAATTTTGTAAATGTAGCAGTCTAGGGAGTGCTGTGACTCAGAGAGGAGTAAAAGAGCATCGCAGTAATAGAGGTGGGAGGTTAGAAACACATCATCCTGCATTCAGAAAATCTACTAGAATCCAGAGATGTGTAAGGCTGCAGAGGGGAAGTTTATTATTTATTTATTTATAATTAAGGCATTCCGAGGTGTGATGCCTAGATCGTGAATATTCTCCCACTGGATCATTAAAGTCATGGCTTAATCTTCTCATACACGTCACTAGTAGCAGCTCGTTGATGGGGATGTGTACGCTCCGTGTAAACAGATTTCAAAAATAATCACAGATATTTTGGGAGGAACCTTCATGGAGGAGTCTCCAGCATCAGACGTAAAGCTGGAAATTTTCTGGGACCTTCAGGACAGAGCAGTTAACGCTTCTTTGCAGCTCCTCGCTAAATTCGCCCTCTCCACTTTTCCACCGAGGACTACTCGGAGCGAGTGCCTAATCTCAAACCAGTTCTTCATGCTTCGACAGCCAAAAACCAGCCAGGAAAACTGGTTCAAGAGGGTTTCAACACCTCGCTGGTCTAGAACCAAGAACCACTTAGGTCAGGTGTTGGGGGCAGGATTATCGTGACCCCATTTTTTTTTTAAAACCCATTACTAGTGTAGCGTCTAGTCTGCCTGGTGTTCGGACGCCAGTGTGCAAGACTTGTAAAGAGCTGATGTAGTCCACTATTGCCGTTGCTGTTACTCAGAAAGCGGATACCAATACAGACGTCTACAGTGATGTAGGCTCTATGGCTTGAACCAACTCCAAAGCAGCCCAGAACGAGCACCTAGTTCGCATTGGTGGAAACGGGGAATCAGTAGCTAAAGGCTACTGCCTATTGGATTTTTAGAGTAACCCTGTAATAGACATCCAGTCTTCCAGCACACAGTCTAGCAGCTCAATCGGAGACGTCCTAGACACACCTTTGTTCAATTGTGTTCGAGCTAATTTCATTAGCCTGGGTTGCCAGGTTCAGCCCGACATCACTAATCTACACAAATCGCTGAAACTGGTCCAAAAACTTCAGTATCGGAAAAGGGAGACATTTTTCTTCTTCTTTTTTGTCAGTCTTTGCTTGGAGACACAAGGTCTCCATGGTGCACACGCATTTCTCATACTTCCACTCCATAATCCCGCTTTTCCCTTCCCAATATTTACAATCGAAACGCTTCTGTTCATCACACACACACACACACTGTCTAAACTTACACTTTTTGTGTTTGTGTGACTGATTGTTTGCTATAAAGCAAGATCTAAGTGGATGTTGAGTATTTTTAAACTAGCCTAATTTAAAGCAAGACTGGCAACCCTGTGGTTCTCCGTCATGTCCTCTGCCCTTCCATGGAGATAAATGGGGCA
Organism: Notoglanidium macrostoma; assembly: GCA_030068235.1. Classification (NCBI taxonomy): domain Eukaryota; kingdom Metazoa; phylum Chordata; class Actinopteri; order Siluriformes; family Auchenoglanididae; genus Notoglanidium; species Notoglanidium macrostoma. Next base: position 19,039 of record JAQQZR010000006.1, on the reverse strand, counting down.
GTGAAGCTGTGACGTTCCTTTCGTAATGAGCTTCTCCTCTACACTGGGTCAGAGGGTTAGCAAGTGACTGCAGCTGAAACTCCTCTCATGGCCTTACTTTATTCAACTCAGGGCTCGGAATGTGATTGTGAAGAAGATGCCGGCGATGAAGAGGAGGATGTCTGCAGTTTTATTTCATCACCTTTCAGTCCGAGCAACAAAGAGGGTTAGGGTTTAGGGTTAGGATTAGGGTTTAGGGTTAGGCTAACCCTAACCCTTGCACCGTTAATGTTTAAACTCGCAATACGTAGGGTTAGGGTTAGGGTTAGGGTTTAGGGTTAGGGGTTAGGGTTAGGGTTAGGGATAGGCTAACCCTAACCCTTGCACCGTTAATGTTTAAACTCGCAATACGTAGGGTTAGTGTTAGGGTTTAAGGTTAGGGTTAGGGTTTAGGGTTAGGGATAGGGGTTAGGGTTAGTGTTAGGGTTTAAGGTTAGGGATAGGCTAACCCTAACCCTTGCACCGTTAATGTTTAAACTCACAATACGTATCTCACTCATTAAGAGAGAGTATAAGTAAAACAATCAAACAATAAAAACCACTTTAGGGAGATAAAACACAGCAGCAAGTCTAAACATCATCATCAGAAGTTTCCCTATTTACCCTTGTGATCAATTTCTTCAGCCGGTAAACTTCTGCCTGAATAAAAGCCCCTTCAATTCTTCCCCCTTCCTTTTGCTAGGCACTTTAAACACGGGCTCGTCTTCCATCACTATGTCCCCCCGTCCCCCTCGAACTGGTAATGAAGGTGTTTCCATGCTCTGGTTCTGTCCCTCTGTATCTGCTGGCTCAGGTAACTCTCCACCAAGTGGAGTCTTTCCTGTTCTGGTTCCTCTGAACAAGGTTCTTCTGCAGCAGGTTTAAACACTAGGGTTAGTTCAACATCATCCTTTAGCACAATAAAAACAGACCTCCTAAAAGACAGTAAGTGCTTTACCAGGTCAGCCTTACAGCCAAGGGGGATCCTCTTAACGGGGGAGACCAGTCACCCAAACCTCCACAGCTCTTTACTCAGCACAATACAGCACGACTTAAAAAAAACACACCCAAGAACTAGCAAACGTTAAAGTCACAAAGGCATCATCTGTACTGGAGCTCCATCAATGCCACTGCAAACTCACTGCACACGGCCGAAAATAACCAATGCTGATGCTGACCTTGACGTTACCAGCTCCAAAGGACACACGTGGATGTCTGAGACGTGCCTCTTGGCAAGTTGCTTTCTCTCTGTCTCTTAAGTCCTGAATGCCATGTGTCTTACCCGAAACCCCTCAGAAACTGCGAACGCTACGCTGGTAATCAATCATTACCGCCATCACACCACAATCCCTTTTACCTTCATCACTAAAAATAGCTTTCTCTTTCATAGGCTCAATTCCATTAAGTTCAATTTATTTATATAGCGCTTTTAACAACAGACATGGTCACAAAGCAGCTTCAAAGAAGTATGTAGATTATGAATATAAACTTATGAATCTATAAATTTATCTATGCAGCCTGTGACGACGGCGGCAGGAAAAGCTCCCTGAGATGACAAGAGGAAGAAACCTTGAGAGGAACCAGACGCAAAAGGGATCCCATCCTCATCTGGGTCGCACTTGATAGTGCAATTACAACTAATACACTTTAGTAATAGGGTCAAGTTTAAAGTGCGAGACTGTTTGCGGTTCTGCCATTGTAGCAGAACCGCTCGTGTCAACAGCGTCTGCACAGTTCTAGGCGCATGTTCAGGCAGTTCATATGGTGCCATATTTAACAGGAGCAAGTGGTTTCCAAGTGATGACTCCGATCAGGAGTAGGACACCGGGATGGGTCGGGCAGGCCCGGAAAGCAGAAGGGGTCAGGATCACCGGAGTCTCAGGAGTAGCATGTGCAGCTCGACAGAGCGAGAGAGAGAGGGAGAGAGGGAGAGAGAGGGGGGAGGGAGAGAAACAGAGAGAGGGGGGAGGGAGAGAGAGGGGAAAAGAGTAAAAGCAGATTGTTAGGTATGCTCATTGTCAGCTAATGCAACCTAACACCTAACACACAGACACACACACAGACACACACAGACAAACACACACAGACACACACACACAGACACACACAGACAGACAGACATACACACACACTCACACACACACACACACACACACACACACAGAGACACACACACAGTCTTTTCTATCAGGACAGACTTATCCATCCATTATTTTTACCTTCCATAAAGTCAGGTAGAGACAAGAACACTGTTGAGTGACACTTAATTTCAAAGCATCAGCAAGTCATTCTCGCTAGTGCAGATGGCACACACACACACACACACACACACACACACACACAGTGCTCTTTAATACACCACCTGGCCTAAAAACATCAGTCTAAGTAATGACAGAGTGATTCTCTCTTACAGACCAGACAGCGATACAGACAGGTACTTCCAGAGACCCAGGTTACTGTCTCACACACACCCATGTGCGTACACACACACACACACACAGACACGCACACGCACGCACGCACACACACACACACACACACACACACGCATAATGCATCATAGCACAGGCTGAACTCAGATACAGGGACAAATTCTGCCATTAGGCACTTTTCAGGTGAAAATTGCACACTTAGCTGCAGTTCAGTTGGCCATTTGGCAGTGCATTGTGGGTGGGTGTAGGGGTAGGTGCAGGGGTAGGTAGGTGAAGGTGTAGGGGCAGGGGCAGGTGCAGGGGTCGGTGCAGGGGCAGGTGCAGGGGTAGGGTTAGGTGTGGCAGCAGGGGCAGGGGTAGGGGCAGGGCCAGCTGTAGGTGCAGGGGCAGCGATAGGTGCAGGGGCAGGTGCAGGGGTCGGTGCAGGGGCAGGTGAAGGGGCAGAGGCAGCTGTAGGTGCAGGGGCAGGGTTAGGTGCGGCAGCAGGGGCAGGGGCAGGAAGGAGTGAGCAAATCATGTCTGTATTTCGTGAAGACTTTAGAGTCATGGCATGAATGAATGAATTTTTAACACAATGTCCTGATTATTTTCGGTGGGGTGCGCACACACACAAAGCACCGCATCTGCTCTCGGCCCCAAAACCACGCTAAGCTAGGCTATCAGCGCTGAGGACATGAGACCAGAGCAACTTGATGAAAACAATTAACCTCATAGAGAGATAACTCAAAGGCAACACAGAGACGCCAGTCTCTTACAGCCGCGCACACGTACAGCACATGATGAAGTCATCTTACATCCTTCATCCAGCCTTTCCATCCTGCATGTTTCTAAAGCAACATAATCAACGTAACACGCCGCTTATGTGCTAATCAAATTATAAGGACCATAAATGGGCTGGCAGTGAATTCGGAAGCTAAAAGCACCAGTAGTTTGCTTTTTCTCCCGTTTGTCCTCTTGCCAATTCCCAGCACTTCTAACAGCTAACAAAGAAAGCAGGTGAAGGCTAACACGTGCTGCCTCTGAGGCACCTGAAGCCAGAACACTGCTTTTGTGGCTTTGTTTTAGTGGCTGGTAGTTCCGATCTTGTGAAGCATGATGACATCATGAACAAATTCTTCCAAGCTGTAACATACAGGGTGTCTCAAACTTCTGGATCCATAAGAACATTAAGCCTAAGGATCTTAAAAAGCTTGAAATATGGCTGCATGATCCAGGACAGACGTTACAGGAAGTGACTTGGCGCTGATATTCTCTCCAGGGGAAGCTGGGCTCAATATTAATTGTTGCAGTGCTGACAGTCCGGGAAAACACTTATATGTAATATAATATTGCATTAAATTAAATGTCACAATATCGGGCCATCACCTGGTCTTAAAGTAAGAGAATAATGGATCTCCTGTTTAAAAAGAAATAGTTTTAATGCAATTATATCCTTGATGGAAAATAACAGAGATTGCATGTCCTTTAACATTCTTGTTTTCTGGGCGTTGTGTTTTGTATGCACATTTCCTCTCATGCTGCTTGGTAAAATAATGACCTTTGCGAGATCCCACAGCAGGCCACGAGTACGCTGAAGCACTAAAGCTGTAGGTGTGTGAGGTGAGAATCAGACTGCAGGCAGTGGAGGCGAAACACACGTCCTGAAAATAGAATATTACACACGGACACACAGATGCTGTTCGAACAGCAGCAGCGCAAAGAAAAACGTGTTCGAGAACATCAATTTCACTAATCATGAGAAACAGCGTGTTTGTGTGATGGAGGCTACAAAAGCACTTCACACTTCAATATTCATCTCTCGTTCTTAACCGTCGCCAAGTGAGAGAGGGAGAGAGAGGGAGAGAGAGGGAGAGAGGGGGAGAGAGGGAGAGGGAGAGAGGGAAAGGGAGGGGGAGAGGGAAAGAGGGAGAGAAGGAGAGAGACAGAGAGAGAGAGAGAGAGGGAAAGAGGGAGAGAGTGAGAGAGAGAGTGAGGGAGAGAGGGAGGGAGAGAGAGAGGGGGGTAGTTAAGGTCCTGGTGTTAAGGGAATACTAAATGCACTTGTGTCCTTTTCTGTTCCTAAACGAGGCGCGCCTCTGAAGGCCTAATGAATTACGCAGCAGCCGCCTGAGGCCACGACAATGAACTGTGTCCTTTTGTAAGAGCACTTCAAAACTTGTTTACTTATCATCTATCGTAGCGCTCATTACGGGAGAAATTATACACAGATGAAGTTGTTGGGCATGAGGGGTGACCATGAGCTGCTTCAAATGTAAAAGGCATGAAAAATAAAAAGACTTTGTGAAAAATAATCCACTCTTTCTTTTATACACTTTCTGAAGAAATGCTTCCTCAAGGTCAGACTGGATTCTTTTTTTACCAGAGGAACGAAACCGAGGCTTCAAATGGAGCTGGAACTACAGAGGTACGACAGTGCCCAGGTAAGGAGTAAAACACTGCGTCATGGGGAAATAATCATGAAGCAGCATCACTGCTACCACCCCAAAGGTGGGTGATTCTTATTTATTTATTTATTTATTTGTTTGTTTGTTGGTTGGTTGTTTGGTTTAGTTATTGCCCTACACACAGGAGTTTTATTCCTCTCATATTAAGTGCATTTTATCCAGTTATAGTTACATTTAATTCTTTGGAATATCTGTGAAACAACTAGTTCCTGTTATCACTCACTGTAAAACAGCTGTAGACAGCTGTTCCCTCGCTGCCCGCTTCTATCCTGCCCGCTCCCAAAGGAATTCCCATTTATTCCCTGGAATAAATTCCCAAAGGAATTCTGACCTATCTCATCTCCGTTACAGTTTTTTGATAGATACCGCCTACTCGCACGCTAATCCCATCTGTGCCTGAAGGAATTCTGTGGAAAATTCTGTGGAAAATCCGTGAACCAGTTTGTTCCTAAAGGAATTCCGGCACATCCCGCACAAAGCGTGGCGTTATTCTCTCTGCAGGTACCAGCGCTCGATATTGTCCGATTAACTTCTTGGGTTCTGTTTCTGACTTCCATTAAAAGGTAACGTTTCGGAGTGGCATCGGGGGGCTGTCTGCAGCGAAGCGGCGGTATACCGGTGATCTCTTTTAATTCGCTAATTAAAGCTAATAAACCAATTAGCATTATGGTCATTCATGATGTGCTAAAGCATGTCAGAGAAAGTCCAAAAAAAAACCCTCAGCACCTCCTGTATGCTTCTCGGTATAATATTTTTATTGCAAATTGAATTGTTACAATGAATAAATAAAAAAATAAATAAATAAAGACGTGCTTTCTCCTGGTATCTGAAAGCATTAACCATTAAATGGTCCTGAATTTGCGAAGCTCTCGTCTCAGGTCTTCATCCTCCATGCTTTGTTTGGGGTTTTTCTTTTTGGTTTTTGGAGATTCCTGATATCAGTTCCGCGAGATAAAAAGGATAAACCCCATTCGGGGACGGCACACTGCACAAATTAGCAGGCAATTTTCCACCTCATTTCTGTTTCACACCCATGCTGGGTGGGAATGAGCAAGTGGCTAAGCATTCCCAGCTTTAAAAAGTGGAGTAGGAAGGACAAGGACAAGGAGGAGCAGGTAATCACTTACAGCCGCAGCTGCTCATTTCCTCATCATAAAAATGTCTCTTTCACTGCAACGGTGTTAATTGTTGCTTAAGTGTCCTTCTCGCCTTTGAAGACGACTCCGCAATAACGGGATGATAGATTCATGCGTGGCTGCGAAATGTAGCAGGTAAGGTGAGTGGAAAGGTGGCCTACCCTTGTTCACCTGTCAATCACAGAGACACTAGCCAATCACAGGCATCTGTCAGCTCACGTATGTGGAAGTGGGTAGATAGCGCTTTCCTCTAAATGCATTCACTCAACATTCTAATCATTCGATGAAGCCTCTTATACGTGCTAATGTCACCATAGAAACAATACCGTATCAGAACGAGGCCATTAACATACCTACCGTCAGAGCTGCTGTTCTACCAAACTACTGAACGCCTGACGACCAATCAGAATCCAGAAGTCAGCAGTCACGCTCTGCCCTGCGACACAGCTGCCGGACGGCTCCGATTGGATTTAACTCTGGATTAATGTTAAGTCAGATGGAACAAAAGTTTAGGAATCAGCGGAAGACGCTGTTCGGATGCATTTGATAGACGGCCCGGAGGGTTTTATAAAGCAGGAAGCTAAGACGAGCTGATCAGATTCAGGTCATGACTCGAGTCTAAACACGGAGAGCGTGTTCCTGTAGGCTTCCACAGCAAAGCGCTCCCGCAAAACAGACGGCAACCCAGCTGGTGCGCACACACACACACACACACACACACACGGCTCAGCTGGGAGACTCAGACCGAGGCTGAGACACATACACAGGCTTTCTCCCATGTAACATCACACCATGAAGAATCCTGCGTCGCATTCTGATACGTGATAAATACAGGGCCAGATTGGAGGAGTCGAGTGCAACCAGAGAGCCGGGCTGGAAATACACACAGGTGCCAACATCACTAGCCAAAAAAACCCTAGCAGGCAGAGAGTTTCAGCAGAGTTTCAGAGAATTTCAGCAGCAAACCCCCAGCGCGTGTCAGTGCGAGAGACGGCTCCACGCTAACAGGATAAATAATGAAAGACGTACTGGCTGAGCTGATATATCTGCAGCCCCGTCCACGTGTATGATTCATTCCTGTACTCACTCACACTCACACAAAAGACGCCATTTCGGTTCTGGAAAACAAGGTGAACCTGCGCGTGCTTGTTACACGTGTTCTGAAACGTTAGTATTCTGTTGATCACGCTTGCTACTTTGATTGCACTTGGTTTTATTGTTACACGCTGACGCGGAGGAGGGAGAATACGAGCGTCTCGGGAATCCGGCGCCACTAAGCTCCCTGATGCGGATGCGGATAAACCCCTGGGGAGCGAACACCTTGTACTCGAGTGGAACCTGAAGCAGTAGCTCCACCTCGCTGTCAGTCCACACGCACAAATCCTCCAGTCTGTCGGGGGTTTTTTTTTTTCGCTTTTTAGAACTTTTCTGCATTCCGTCTTCACTCTTTATTTCGCGTTATTCCTGAGGCACCACGGGTCTTCACGGCGGCTTATAAAATAACCCTCGATCCTGCACGTCCTGTGCGAATTCTATGGACGTGAGAATCGCAGTGTGTTTATCGCTGCCCGTGTCTCTTTGTCCACCCAACACCAGGGTGAAGCTCAGCAGGTTCCCGAACACCGCGTTAGAATCCTAAAACGCCGTCCGCTCCAACGCTTGTTCTATTTTTTCCATCGTTCTCAGTGCAACCCAGAGGGAAAGCCTGTTTTTAATAATGCATCACTGGGTGGAAGCATGTTGTCTTTTGTTCCTGAATGCACACGTTCTCTCCTCCCTCCTTCCCGCTCTCCCTGAGCTGGGGGCGGAGTCCTGACAAGCATAAAATCATGGATTTGACGGGAATTGGGTTGAAGTCTTGTCGTGGTCTTTTGAACTGTAGAAATGAAGCTACATCAAATATAACGCGGAGATGCTCAGCCGGTCTGTTATTTCCTCTTGAGCCTTGGTGCGAAAATATATTCCTTCTCCGTTATAGAAAATCCCGTCTATACATGCAATTCCTAAAGATTTTCTTAATTCGGCCTGTCGGCTCCAAGGCTCCGAGTATGCACCAGCGATCTCATGCATCACTACGGGCGCAAGCTACAAGTACAAAACTCTGTTTTCTCTGGCTTCTGTTCCTGCGAAAACGGGCCGTAATCGTCTCTTTTCTTTCCTCATTGATTCCATTCCATGTGAAGTGAAAACGGGAAAACAAGTAAAGGTTGTTGCTTTTTTTGTTTGTTTGTTTTTCTCAAATGTCAAATTTCAAAACGGAAAACGAACGCCGCATCGACGGCTTCTGCCGGTTATGATTGTGAACGTGTCACACGTCTAGTTTCTTTTTTACAGAAATGATTAGATGAGAAGAGCAATGTTCTTTCTCCTTCTACATATGTATTTTCTTCTTGAGGCGAAGGAATAAACTATTATTGCATGCAGCGTTTATCTGCAGAAGACCGAGCTCTGAACACAGACCCGAACATCTCTCCATCTTTTAACGCATGTATTATGATAAGGATTCTTGTGGACATTTAATTTGATATCTCTGTGCTCTCGCTGCATGCCAATTCTTCAACGTTTCACGTCTAGACGTTCACGTTTGTGCTTTTTTCCCACCTGAACAGCAGGAGGATATTCATCTGTGAGGAAGAAAATGATATATAAATGAAACGTACGTGACAACCGATATCGAAGCAGTAAGAGATTCCTAAGGGGAACAGTAAAGAGTGATACAAATCAATGCGTTATCGTGTGCACTTCTACAAATAAAGCTTTCATTATGCAGTGATGGTAAATTAGGACTTTGTCAGACGAAGTCTGTTCTACTTCCTGGTGTTCCGGACCCTCGGCCTGCTTTCCTGCAGGAGTCTTTCCGGGTGTTCATCCTAAGCTTTACGTTGTTTTTATGTTCACTCTGTTTTTCTTCCTGACTCGTTCGTTTCTAAGTACGGATCCATCTGTCATTACTTCTTTCATTTCCTGTTCTCCATCAACTCGTTTACAACTATAAATATCCCTCGTTTCATTTTGTCTGCTTGTGTGCTGACCCCTGGATCGCACCCTGAGCGTAATTTCTGTACCCCACATTGCAATGCTCTAGGACGCATTCCGACCAATCAGATTTGAGGTTTTCAGCAGTGTTTTATGTAATATGGGAGTGCTGCAATATTTCAAAGTAATTTCACAGGATTACTATTCGGACGAGTGTTTTTTTAATGAATGCGTGTCTGTGGTTCTCATATCGTAATAAGGATGCTAACTGACACACAGCAGGTGGGTTTTGAACTGGATTAGACACAAACCTACAGTAAAGCATGTAAAGTCGAGGTACTGCATGTGAAACGTGTTTGCGTGCTTCTTCACCCCAGGGCGAGGAGCTTCATTACTCTGACACTCTGATTTTTAAACTCCACATCGCTCCAGGCAGTGCGCTGGATTTACTGATGGAATGTGAAATCTCCATCTCGCCATCGGGCCTGGAGATGGAGAGATTAATAAATTGATTTTTATCCTGACCTTGTCTGAATCATGAATCTTCTTTATTGCACTTTACAATAAGGAGAATGATGACTTACATGGATGGATGGACGGATGGATAGATAAATAAAAAAAACAGACAGACAGACAGAGAGACAGACAGGCAGGCAGAGAGGCAGACAGACAGACAGGCAGGAAGACAGAGAGAGAGAGAGACAGACAGGTAGACAGACACACAGCAAGGCAGACAGCGAGACAGACAGACAGACAGCAAGACAGATAGACAGACAGGCAGCGAGACAGAGAGTCAGACAGACAGCACTCCTGTATTACCGGACGTGAGCACTTCTCACTGCCAGCTGATAGACACACACTTCTACAGGATATGGGGATAACATTAGTGACATCACTCTTTGCATCACTGGTTGTTGCTATGGCAACAATGAAGCGAGGAAACTTAATGAGAAGCTCATCTACACTCTCTGTGTCCCGCATTACACATGTTTTATACCTCCACTAATGCCGAGTGCCTAATGTCTGAATTGTGCAGTGGGCAGAAGAGAGGCACACACACACACACACGCACACACACACACACACACACACACACACACACACACACGAACTTGTCATACCGTCCTTGTAAGGACCAGCCATTGCCCTAATGATTAACACCGTGATTTAACGCTGCACCCGCACCTCAGTAATGAAAAGGAAACTTTTTGCCTCTTTTATGTTTTCTTATTTTTGTTTAAACCCTGTCAGATCTTACATTCCTTCTGAGGATATTTGGTCCTCATAAGTTTATATAAACCTGCACACATACACAAACACACACGTTTTTCTTACTCTCTTTGCAAGGACATTCCAGTTGAGTGATTCTTAATGCAGATAATTAATGCTTACAACTCTCTCCCACCTCTAACACAAACCTTAACCTCAATACTTTTGTTTTTTAATTAAAGCTGCAGTTTGTGGTCCCCACCAAGATATAAAAACAGTCCCACACACTTAACAGGTCTGTTTATTCTCTGGGCCTCGGGGCACCAGCCGACCCACCCTAAGGGAGACTCAGCCTTTATTGAACCGTGTACACACACACACACACACACACACACACTACAGAGGTGTCCAAACTACCACAAATTTAAACCACTGCAGTCACCCATTTTATTTTGTCTCAAGTGAATCAAATCATCAATAATGACAGGATTTAAACAAACACACACGTCTTCATTTATATTAAATAAACAGCGTCGTCCTCGCGCGTTACGGTCCCCGTGAATTTGGTGCGCGCTACCTGCCGAGCCTCTGAGGTGACACGGTGATTCATTCTAAACTGAGCGAAGGGAACCATGGAGATGACCGACGCGTGAATACGTCCTGGACTAAAAGAGTTTTAGGTTGAGCACAGTAGTGTGTCACTCAAACAGAATTAGATCATGTGACTCGTGCGTGCAATATGATGACAAAATAGTGTTTTTATAAATAATCGTACAGTTTTGACTGAAGATCCGAGAGGTTCTGCAATTGGAAGCAACAAAAACTGTAGTACTGTGTCTGTAAAAATATTGGTTTTTTAACAACTTAATTTTCCTACTTTAATAATGATTTTGAGCGATCTGGCACTTGCTGAGGTTTTTGTTCCTTCTTTTGGTCATCAGTTATTAAAAAGTAATACTTTATATCCTGAACACACACCACAGTATTCCCTTCAGACAAGGTCAATCTGTGTGTGAGACAACTCATTATCCTTCAGACATGATGCCATCTGCTGGTACAGACACACACACCAACACACACACCAACACACACGGACGCACACACAAGTCTATGTAAATGTGGATTAAATTACGTAATGTAACTTAAGGTCTGAGGTCTCTCTCTCTCTCTCTCTCTCTCTCTCTCACACACACACACACACCAAGCAGGCTTGTTTTTCTTTGGACAGTTGAGGTTCTCTTTAATGAATGACACAGCTTCATGCTTCCGCACAGAACTCTCTCTCTCTCTCTCTCTCTCTCTCTTACTCACACCATCATTAGAACCTCAGATAACTTTATATCTTCCTCTTCATCATTGTATCCCTTCCTGTTTCCATGCACAGGGAATTAGAACACAGTGCTACACACACACACACACACACACACACACACAGAGTGACGTGCCACCCCCAATGCCACACATCCAGGCCTAATGAGTCCATTAGCAGCCTGAATTAGCCTTTAATTACCGGCGTGACTAGCTGGGCTGGAGTCTTCCTGGTTTCCCTGCATGTTAGAGAAGTGCATGATGGGATATGAACAGAAATGCAGGGGAGGGGAGGAGAGGAGATTATTTCCCCAACGATGTTAGCATGAACAGAGATGAGTGGAGTGAAGAGACGACAGTGAGGCTGGAGTTTAAACACCACGAGTGACTTTTCTCTCAGGTGGTGAGACAGAGACTGATGGGATGAAGAAAACTTAGCTCAACGTTAGTCAATGTTAACGATAATGCGTTGGTTGTATGAGTAACATTATGCATATTAGCCTCACAGTGATTAATGATGTAGCTAACTTTACTTGTTTTGTTTTTTTACACTTTTTTGTTTACCACATAATTCAGGATATGCCGTACGTGTCGCTTCATAGTTTTGACGTATTCAGTAATGTTTTACAACGTAGAAAGCAAAAAAAATATAAAGAAAAAGCTGTGAAAAAGAGTAGGGGTGTGTAAACTTTTGACTGGTCGCGTATTGAATAGGAACTGTCCCAATCTGACCGCAGTAAGGGTTTTGCAGGACAGCACACAAGTATATAGCATGAGCTGTGTAAATGAAATCTAGATTCTGATTACATTTTGACGTTTCTCATGCAACAGATGGGCTTGGAGCTCTCGCACTACAAAAGCATCGACACCCTTTCATCAGACAGGGCGGATGTTTTCATCACCACCTTTTTTTTTTTTTTCCAAATCAGTCACAAAAGACAGGCTGCATCTTTTCCTGCCTGTTTCAAACAACAACGCCGACGGGCAGCTCGGTCCAGTGGGAGCAGTGAGTGCAGAGGAGCGCCCTCTTCTGCTCATGAACAGTACCGCACGCGCTTCTGTCTCCACGTTCCCCGCGTTTTAGAAGAGGAATGTCAACTTTGGAGGAGTACGTGGCGATTCGGGGTCAGAGGTCTCCGAGTAAATGCCTTCATGGGATGTGAGATGGTTGATGAGCTCATTAACACCTTGTGACCAATCAGAATCCAGCATGACTGTAGTATGAGGAGTGCATGGAGTTCAGTTTTCTCTCGCTCACGGTCTCTCTCTCTCTGCCAGAGGAGGTGGATTTCACAGTACGTGCTCTCTGAGGACGTTCTCGGAGTTTCACAGCACCATCTGATGGCTAATTGATGAAAGACTGGTCCTGTACCTCGAGTCGAGTCTGGCCTGCAGCAGAGACTCGGTGCAGTTAATTCTAGCACTACAGGAGGCTTCTCTCCTCCCTGCTGGTAGCCCGTGTTGGGCTTCTGGTGTGATGGAGGGGGTAATTAGCGGGTGAAAGATTGCAGTAAATACCCAATGAAGACATACAAGAGAAAAGAGCAGATTCGCCATCAGAAAACAGGTTGCTAGCAGCTAATAAATGACAGCGGTCGACGCCCCGGCCGTAGCATTGAATCAGCTCAGGTAAATAATGAGTGAAAGCAAGCCAGGTGTGTCAACCATTTTGTCCAGCTTCTTTCCACTATCTTTATCAGATCAATAAGCAAGCCAGCTAGCTCGGCGTTTAAAATGTGCGCTGGACATTCTGAACGTGTTGAAGCTCGGAAGCGAATAATAATGAAACAGCCGTGCTTCGGAACTCCTTAAAGAGCTTGGGAATCTTTACCCGAGGCTCTGCCCTCGATTCCCAGTCGACGGGGAGCATTAGCGTGCCATGCTAGTGACGCGAACATTAAAACCCCATGCTGCTATCCGTCGCTCATTCCGAACCACGGCTAGGGCGCTCGCCTTTCCTGCAATTAAATCAGTGTGATGAGCAGAGCCGGCTTTTGAATAATGTACTCGCGAAGCCTGGTTAAATATAGATCTTTACATGATGATGGAGCCTAGCTGTGAACTCGAAGTGAACTCTGAAAAGTGAAGGTGATTTAGCAGAGATGCGCTGCTTACAGGCTAATCATTTCACTCCGTCATGTTTGGAGAGGTTTGCATAATTAAGACTGCATGAACCCCTGGCCCTGTTTTCACTCGGCTGATGAGGTCTAATCGGATGAAGTAAAGCGCGTCTCCAGAGAGTCGGACTGGAACGTGACGTTACGGATCACACGCGATATGCAAATCAACTCATTATTTTCTTCCCGCGCTGTTCATCTGTAGTTGTTTCAGGTGAAAGGTTGTAGCCATTGTGTTTTGATGTAGATTTAGCGGCGGCACAAATCAGGACTGACGAGGAAAAAGGAGAACGTTCAAAGACGACTCAACAGGGAAATATCTGTTCAGAGCGTGTGGTGCTAGTCAGAAGTGTTAACACCTAAAATATTTCCAATTTATATGATATTTATAGCTATGGACTTATAATTAAAAGGTAACTCTCATCAAAAATCCAGATGAAAATCCGCTTCCATGTGAAGCAAGTGTAATAAATTGGTAAGGTAGAGGCGAGTCTAGTGCCACACACACACACACACACACACACACACGGATACAGAGTCCCTCCACTGCTCAACTAATAGACTGAATAATGCATAGCTATGCTAATGAGGGTCACTCTCGGGCTGTCTCTCTCTCGGACAGGAGTCTAGTGAGCTTTCCTCTGTTCACTGCATGATTTCTGCCTTAATTCTTTTAACCTGTGGATATTTTACAGGAGACTTTCAATCTGATCTCCATTACATTAGTATCCTACAGTAACAGTGCGCGTAACGGCGGTTTATAGCTGTTAAAACATGTGACGACGTGACGGTTTCACTGAACCATGCGAAGTAAAAAGCACGTCGTGCCGCTCTTTAATGAATAAACAGTTGCTGTGGCGCGAGAGGACGTGCCGTTAGAGGTCTTCTGTAGGAAGGTCTTATATTATTCAAGACAAGGAAATGCAAAACATAATTAATATAATAGTAAGGATCAATTTCTTGTCATCTTGTAAGCAACGTACACTACTGCCTCCTGTGGTAGAGCCCTGCCACTACAGATCTGCTGCTTAGGGCCTGTTCTTGTGCTGCCAGGATCAGAGCCTCTGTGCGGTCCTTCAGGCCTGCTGTTTCTAGCCACTGGTAGGATTATGTATAAAATATTTTTATGGATAAATGTATAATCTAATATAATATAAATTCATACATTTACAACCAGAATTTAAATATTTCAGTGACGCTGCTTTGTGACGATGTCCGTTGTTGACAGCGCTATACAAATAAAATTGAGTTGAACGGTTTGCATTAATGAAATAATTCTGCAGAAAACATGTGTTTCTTTACTGCAATCAATATTTCAGACTCCGAGACACGTTAAGTAGAGATAAGAGAAAACCCTGCTTCTTCATTATGGACATTTTTTTCCTAGAGATAAAACCTTTGCCTTTAATTGTGTATTTATCAATGAAGGGAGCATTAAAGGAAAGTGGAACTTTGTACACTAAATGACCATACGTTAAATTATTTACATATTTATGTTTAAGTGTATATATTTTTTATGTATGTTCCTACCCTACGTACCAGCTTAGTTAGTATGACCAAAATATGCTGCAACGCCTTGTTTTCTTAAAATCTTAATGTCCTTCAGTGATGAAGACAAATGTTGGCACAAAATTAACAAAAGATGTTTCTGAAGAAAAAATAATGATTGCTACCATATTGGTGCAAAAAAAAAAAAAAAAAAAAGGGGGGGGCGGGTTTAATCACTCATCAACACTTTCGATTAGAAATTTTGCACTATTTAAAAAAATATATAAGAACAATGGAATTGAACAATTTTACAAGCATTAGTTTTTGGACCAAAACATTATATACACAGACTTTACACAGATTTGACACACTGAATTTTTTTTTATATAATCCTGAATCCATATTCAGTGCTCAGAAATAGCTCTAATGTATTGAAATTCATTTTTAATTTGTGTACGCAGTCCTAATTTTATTTAAATCTACCTATTTTCATGATTTATTCTTAAATGTCAGTTTCCGTTTTCTCGCACATACCTCCTGCAGTACCCCAAAGTGTCCCTAGGGGTACACTTACCCCTATTTGAGTAACACTATGTTTCTGTCTCCACCACTAGGTGGTAGAAGCCTTGTGTTTTCAGGTGTTTTTTCCTTGGAGATATACCTAGATTAAGTTGCTGAATGTTGGTAGGATTCACAGGGAATTATCATCGTAACTAGCGGAGTAGATTTTTAAATGAATCTAGATGTGGTCAAGATCATAGCAAGGTCAAATATCTGAAACAGATTTTCTTCCTGTTTGAAGAGTGTGTTAACCGGCATACACACGAGTAAGAAGAAGGAGTAGGCTTGTCAGACTGTTTAGGAATACTTGGAAATTTAACTACTTTGGATTGTAAGAATATTTTAACAGGACGTTTAAAGTAATCCAGAAAATAAAAAGGTGTCGTTTTGAAATTGTACTTAAGAAAACGAAAGGCACCCTTGTTGGTTTAGTGTGTGGCGTATGGTACAAAATGAAGTCATCACTCCATATCTCTCCAAGTCACCTTTAAGCTCTTTGGATTATACATGTGGTGTTTTCGGTGATGATCATTTTTCTGATTGCGCTCTTGTTTTCGCTATCTAGGGAAAAAACCCAGGGAATAAGAATGAGCTTTAAAACCAGTCCTAATAGTGGTAACTTTATGCCGTGTGAGTACTGGTGCTTCGTCACAGGTATTAGAGTCCAACTGATATGAATTGCTCAATGGGTGCCAATAATTGTGTTCTGATAACATTGATGAAACATGGTCTCGGTTAAACATACATTATGCACTCGCAAAAATGTTCTCTAAAGTGCTGAATCGGCTTCATTTACCGTTATTTCCCCTACTGACTTGCACATTACAGAAAATGAGTTTTTCTCTCTCTCTCTCTCTTCTCCCCCCCTTTCTCGTCACTCCTCCAGCAGGAAATTGCCCCTCATGTGTGAAGTGAGGCAACAACTTTACAACAACCATCGGCCATCTGGCGAGCAGAGTTCTGAAAAAGCGATCAATTCTCCATTGGTCCAGCGAAGAGAGAAGGAGAACTCGGACCACACAGCAAACACACAATCCTCTTAAAACTTCCTGCATTGTGCATTTCATAATTTCATCATAAAAAGCAAATTTTCTCTCTGCAAGCTCAAAACTAGAAGTGGTAGGCTCAACACTGTTACTTATTTAAGAGCAAAATAAAGCAGGAGATCTGAGACGGGTTAGTATATATACTGTATATTCTCCAAAAAACATTGAGGGTGTACTCGCAGCTGCAATGGAATAACAGCAGAAAAAGATTAGATCCTCCCAGAGCTGAGACTTAGAGATACTGGAAGGACATATGGGAGAAAGAAGTATCACATAACACCAATGCCGTGTGGCTGGAAGACCTAAGAGCAGACCACAGAGATCTCCCAGAACAAGAACCAGTCACCATCAGAAAGGCGGATATTGAGCAATGAGTCTCAGGCATGAGATATACATCAAGTTGTATACCAAGCGTGAGTGAAACCTTGACTGTCTGATCCACCTCACCAGAATCTACAGCGAGGACATCGGGATGTCATTTGGACTGAATAAATCCAGATGCGTGCTGGCCAAGTGATTGAAAATGATCAGGACTGAAGGAGTGGAGTTTCCAAAGGGCAAAATAGCAGATATACAGGACAGCTACAAGTACCTTGGTATCCTACAAGCCAATAAGAATCAGGGTGAGGTTACAAGGAGATCAGCCACAGCCAAGTAGCTCCAGAGAGTCAGACAGGTGCTCAGAAGTCTGTACAATGGTAGGAGTAAGTTCCAAGCCATCAACATATTATGCCATACCAACCATCCGATACCCAGCTGGAACAGTGAACTGGCCCCAGGAGGAAATAGACGCCACTGCTGTCAAGACACGGAAACTCCTCACGAAGCACGGAGGGTTCCATCTGAAGTCCAGCTCCCTGAGACTCTACGAGCATCAGACAGAAGGGGGAGAGGATTAGTGAGGGTCAGATCCACTGTCCAGAATGAAACAAGGAACATCCGTGAATACATCAAGATGGCCCCCAAGACAAACTGAGGAAAGAGTGTCTCAGGCAGCAGAAGAGAGATGATGAGGAGGAGGAAGAGAAAGCATTGTGAAAGAGCAAGCCCATGGAATGTACATGGCTGACATCAGGAAATCCTACCAGAGGCTAGAAGCAGCAGGCCTGAAGGACAGCACAGAGGCTCTGATCCTGGCAGCACAAGAACAGGCCCTAAGCAGCAGATCTGTAGAGGCAGGGCTCTACCACAGGAGGCAGGACCCAAGGTGCAGGCTGTGCAAAGACGCCCCTCAGACTGTCCAGCACATAGTATTGTGCAAGATGCAGGCTGGGACAGCATATACTGAAATGCATAACCCAGAGGCGGGGATTGTGTACAGAAACATCTGCACCACCTATGGGCTAGAAGTTTCCAAGTCCCAATGGGAGACACCAACGAAAGTGGTTGAGAACAACAGGGCTAAGATCCTGTGGGACTTCAGGTTCCAGACAGACAAGCAGCTGCTGGCCAACCAATCAGGAGTATTATCCATCCATCCATCCATTATCTATAGCGCTTTATGTGTCTGGGTGGCGGGGAAGCTGGAGCCAATCCCAGCATCTTGGGGTGAGAGGCGGGGTACACCCTGGGCAGGTCGCC
>JAQQZR010000005.1:24995900-25006568 GCA_030068235.1 Notoglanidium macrostoma | reverse complement strand
CATTTAGTGGATAAAGGTGTACAATTTCCCAGTTTGAACATTTGTTATGTTATCTATGTTCTGTTGTGAATAAAATACTGGCTCATGTGACCTACACAGCTCCAAACAACATTACCATTTTTTCTTAGGAAAAAATCCATATGCATCATGAAGTTACACTAGTGACTGAAAAGTATGTATATGTGAAATAAGGCTGCACAGGAAATATTCCTCATCTAGTTTACATCAGTATGGTGCATTTTTATACAGAAAGTGTAATGGTGAATTGCAGATAGAGAGCAGAGTATCACCTAAGGTCAAAAGTTATGCTGATGTCTAAATATTTGAATCCCCTGTAAACTATCCATAAATCACATTGGATTGGAATATTTAGACATAAAAATGAGTTTAAAGCCTTAGGTGGTATTCTGCCCTCTATCCTGTCTAAATAGTTAATTTCTATTATTTATTCTTGTAATCAGGTGTAATTCCATGACTATCCATATCTAACACCTATATACACCACAAAGCATAATAACATACTTTTTATATTAAACCACAATCATTGTTTACATGTTTCTACAGTGCTGTATGTTATACATTTCATTTCAAGTCAATTCAATTTTATTTGTATAGCACTTTTAACAACAGACATTGTCACAAAGCAGCTTCACAGAAGTATATATATTCTGAATACAAACTTATGAATCTATATATATATATATATATATATATAGATAGATAGATAGATAGATAGATAGATAGATAGATAGATAGATAGATACCCCTAATGAGCAAGCCTGTGGCAATGGTGGCAAGAAAAATCTCCCTAAGATGACAAGAGGAATAAACCTTGACAGGAACCAGACTGAAAAGGGAACCCATCCTCATTTGGGTGTCACAGAATAGTGTGATTACAACTAACATTACTTAATAGTGTGATTAAGAAGGATCATACATGATACTTTATTAAGATAAAATTCCATGAAGTCTCACCAGTCCAGCTTAGTCCCAGGTGATCAGCTACAATGGCCATGCGAAGGTCTGTTCTCTCACATGGGCTCTGTGGACCTGGGAAATAGATAACCTAATAAATTTGACCAGAAATATCTTATTTCAATCTGGTAAAAGTGGTGTAGCAACATGATACTGTGTTGTAACCAATTCTTAGTTGATTATAAAACATTAGGATGTTGATATGATTGCATGATATTTGCATTTTATGTCTGTAATTTATGGCACCGGCGGAAGGGTAGTGCGGTGGTTAGCACTGTCGCCTCACAGCAAGAAGGTCCTGGGTTTGATCCCTGGGTCACAGTGCCTTTCTGTGCAGAGTTTGATGTTCTCCCCGTGCATGCATGGGTTTCCTCCGGGTGCTCCGGTTTCCTCCCACAGTCCAAAGACATGCAGATTAGGTCAGCTGGCTACTCTAAATTGCAAATAGGTGTGAATGCGAGCGTGTGTGGTTGTTTGTCTGTGTTGGCCCTGTGGTGGACTGGCGACCGGCCCAGGTTGTACCCCGCCTCTCGCCCAAAGATGCTGGGATTGGCTCCAGCTTCCTCATGACCCAGATGGATAAAGCAGTATAGATAATGGATGGATGGATGTATGGCACCTGACAAGTGACCAAAACTTGACCAACTGACAAGTTTTGGATTAATTTTCAACAACATATATTTCATATTTACTTTTAGTGAATGGACACAATAAAGTACTTTATGGTATCCGAGTTCAATCCAGCCAGGCTCTACATTGTTTGACTGAATGAACAGAAATGACTCTTGACAGAATTCACAGAAACAGACTAGTGAGTGCACTCTATACTAATCGAATCACATTTTCCAATCTCAGGTTTAACAACCTATTGAGATACCTGCTTGCCTGAATTAAGTGTGTTAAAGGTCTTGACTGGAAGCCTAGACTTGGGCTGACATTTTATCTCTAACTGTTTTTGAGAATTTGCTTTCCACTGAAGGGACTGAATATTGGATTTGTCCTCTACTAACTCCAAGGAAGTCCTACAGAAATGAGCTTCTATCAGACTGGCTTTCTGAAGGGTGGGTTCTGAGGATGACTGGAGATTAAACACTATGCTTCCACCAAGGATGTAATTGCACTGGACATTGGAAGCTTCTATTTTATTGCTGTTACTGGTGTCCCCTGAAGAGCAATCTTTCTTGTCACAGAATTAGAGCATGTGCTACCAAACTGACTGTAGGTTACAAAAACTACTCCGGTTTTAAAAAAGGTTTTAAAACTACAGCAGCATCTGACTTACTTAACAATTTAAGAATTCTTTTAAATTGTTTTAAAATTAGTCCATTTAACAGAGCCTTGCTTTATGGCTATTGAAGCTGCAATTCCTATTGTTATTGGGATGTGCAATTTAGGGTTAACTTTAAAGGCTGTGACAGTGAAAGAGGTGGGTTAATCTATGATATCAGTGAATGAAGATGCATACAGGCAACCACTGATGCCCTGAGTTGGAAATGTTCTGGATGGTGTAATATTTGTGGTGGCCTCTACCATCCGTTCTACAGATCTACCCCAGCCTTTGATTGGGAAACACAGTACCACCACACTCTTGTCCCCTTTTCCCTTGTCCCTTGACTTCCATTTGCTGCATGCTCACCAATCTGAAAAAAATGAAGCCTCTCCTCAACAAAGTCTTGCTTGCTCATGTCAATAGCACCACTGCGGGTCATCTCAAACATCTTGCCCTCATGGAAGGGAAAGGGGTTAGGCTCACTAGTTGGGGTGCTGTCATCGGTAGGTGTTCGAGCTGGAGTGGTGTCTGGTGTAGTAGCTTGTGATTTGTCCTCCCCCAAAAAACCAAAAGGTTTTGGAACTTCATCTTTGCTTTTGGCCTCAAACACTTCTTCCTCTCCTCTGTTTGACCATGGATCAAAGTCCAAGCCTTTAGTGGCAACTGTTTTGAAAGTAGAAGGTAATACCTCCTCAAGTTTGTAGCTGAAATAGCTATTTGCAAACTCCTGTCTATCAGGGTGCCTTCCCTCCAAAGAGAAGATCTTGCATTGATCTTTACCACTTTCTACTTTTTTGTACAAGTTGCTATTAGATTTTGTCATTTCTCCAGTATCCTCATTTGTAGTGCCCTCTTTTCTAACCACCAGTTTGGTCTGGCTGAAGGAGTAATTATCTGTCTTTCCATCATTTGAAAGGCTTGGGGTTTTGCTATCACTCAACCCATCATTTTCATCCTGTAGGTCATACCCATCCAGAGAGTCTATCTCAGTGGCATCAGTGTCATGGGAAAACTCAGCTGTTGTCGCTATAGAGCAGTCAGTAACAGACTGATCATGGCCGTTTTGATCATCCTGCTCATCTCCCTTAAGGATGGGATGGGAGCCTTTTCTTTCTGGGTTCCTAGGCTTGATATATTTTTTACCATAAATGGGCTGAATGACAGTCTCATCATCACTGGAATCATTGTCAGCCTTAGGTGGGAGAGGAGATGGTGGATGAATTTGAACCATAGGCTCTGCAAAAAGGTGTCTATCATGCTCCTCTTGAAGATTCACCTCAATCATTTCTGTTTCTGCCTCAGAAGGTGGCAAGCCCTTCTTTAGTTCCACCTGGTCAGACCATTGATTGTCTTGATGAGGAAGTGGTGGAAACTCAAAGTATGATACCCTTTTGCCTTTGGCTCTTTTTCCAGGTGACTCATAGCTCCCTTTGGAGTATTCTGGTGGATTAACAAAATTCTCTGATGGTACTTCCCTGGAAATAAGTGGTTGCCCCTCTTCCTCTGACTTTTTATGAATTGGGCTAGGCACACCTGCGATAGAACCAATTACAGAGTCTGGTACTTTGAAATTCAGGTCATAGCTAACCTCTTCAGATCTGGTTGTCTCAGGAGTGACTAGACTTCTTCCAGAACTGTCCATAAAGATTATATGCTCTAGTTTGTCATCCTCTGTGGTCCCCTGAGGTAAAGGCTGCTGTCTTTGTTTAACAGTAGGAAACATTTCCCTTGCTTCATGCTTTGTTTGGCTGTCATGATCAACAACTTTTTTATAGGTGCTAGGTTGTCCAGTGGCTGTCTCTTTCTCATACTGCTTAATTTCTGGAATCTTGACATAAACTGGTAAAGGTTTCATATCAACTGTGACATTTGGAGTCACTCTCTCTGTATATCCAATTTGTTCACTGTCAATACCATGGAAGACTACATTAACACTGCCTTGTGACAATACATCACTGAATGAATTATTTGCATCACAACTACAATGTTTACTTCTAGCAATTGGTTGTATGTGTGACCCTACTCCATCAGATGAATCTAGCTTTAATGTACTTTTGTGATTGTCTACAAAACTGGATGAAACCCTGACAGGAATGTGTAGTTCTGATTTTTCTTTAAAAAAACCACTGTACTTTGTAGTACTGGTAGGGTCTTCCTGAATCCATAGCTTAGTATATATGATCTTTTTGGTTGTTTCTTCTTTGGTTAATTTATCACTTCCTTCATTGTCAACCAAAGTATTTTCTTCAGTTGTATGGGAAAATATTGACTTCTGGGATTTCTGGTGTCCACTGCTATGACTTCCACAAGTTGTGTCAACCTTGTCTTTGCTGTATAAACTTTTATATTGTTTGGGTGTGGTGTTTTCACACACATTAAATAATTGGGCTTTTCTGACATTATAACCTTTCTTTCCCTCACTATCTAGAACCTCCTTTGGGCAATGCTCACCTGGATCTTTTAGATTTGGGAGATTCCCTGCAGCAAAGCCGTGGTAGATACGTAATTTATTTTTCTGCAGTTTCTTTACTAGTGCACCAGATATTTGGCCACATTGAGACACTTTATCTTGCTTTTTAGCCTCTGATTCAAATTTCATTCTAATAGAGCTAACCATTGATGTTGGTGACTGGAAACATGTAGACGATTTACTTGCACTACTTGCTAAGGAATAGTGCCCTTGTTTTCTGTCATCATCACTATACTGAAGTAAAACACATCCCTCTGGGCTACTTGGAAGGCTGGCACACTGCTTATCATGAGGACCATCTCTAACTTTTTCTCTGCTCCTCTGTTCTCCGCTGCCACCATTCATCAACACTGTTCTCTCAGGGCTGCTGCAGGTAGAACTGGGCACAGACTGAGTTTCTCGTGTGTATGGCCTATGTTTTTTCTTCTTTGGGGACTGGAGCTCATCTTTCAGTTTCTCAGATTTATCCTGGAAGAAACATGAGACCTCACTCAGCTTTTCCTCTACTTCTTTGACAGTTTTTTCTACCCTGTCCTCAAATCTACATTTCTCTGTACTTCCTCCCCGTCTGTCTTCAGATACTGTTATAAAAATGGAATTTTTTGGACTAGCAGGATCTGAGGCATACTGCAGAAGGCCTAGATTATCACAGGTTTCATTGTCATCTAAGACACCACCTGGTTTATCTGGTTTATGCATAACATATCTCACGGAACCACCCTGTGTTCTCATTTCATAATAATTAGATCCTTCAGTTGATGATTTGTCTGAATCAGAAGAGTTGAATTTCTCAGTGAACTGCATTTTTTCTGTAATTTTATTTGATTCTCGTCTCATAACCGATGAATCTTCTTCATGGCACTCTACTGAGTGTGGTCTTTGTAATTTTAAAGTTTTGTACAAGTCTTTAGTCAGTAACTGGACAGTGGTGGTCCTGACATCATCATCCTGTAAGAAAGGGAGGATTACTTTCTCCACTTCCTCTCTGTTTTGAAGCTCATTCTTGCTGCTGCTACTTTGATAAATGTACATTGCTTTCTCAGGGTGATTTTTGGTTTCCATTATTATGACCTCTGTAGGTTCAGTTTTACTTCCTTTTTCAATGTGAACCTCAATAATGTGTTCCACTTTGGGCCTTGAGTCTTTTTTCAGAGGTCTTTGTGGTTCTTTCCATCTCTCATTGCTGCCCTGATGTTCAAATAGGTTAGTTAACTCTCTGGAGGGATCTTGGCCACACTGTAAGGATTTCATAATGCTGTCTTCAAACCTCTCTGAGCCTGCCTCCTTACTTGCCGGTTTGTGATATAACATTCGGGTCGTGGTTGTTATGTGAGTCTCCTCTTTAAGTTGCATACCTTTATATATGGTGTCTTCCTCAGGATCTGACCTGTCTTGGTAGGTTTTTACAGTATCTTTCTTGTAGCCACTAGATAATCTGACCTCTTTGTTAGTGCATTGGGCTGGAGAATTTACCATTTTAATCTCATCCACTGCAGGCTCATTGGTGTCCTCTAGAGGTTTGTAATTCCGTATGACATGTGACGTTTCAGCCTGTGTTTCAGTGATGACTGGTGAGATTTCCTGTAAGGAAGCTGTGGGTCCCATGCTGTCAGCACTCTGTGGAGCTGAGGGTGTCCTCTCACTCCGAGTCTCAAACCCACTGTCTGACAGGGGACTTTTATCTTGATCATGAGAGATATCATCTGAGTCTAGAATGACTTCTGTACCAAATAATGCATCTGCTAACTTAGATAGCTCTTTCTCTGATGGTGAAGGGACCATTGTCAATGGGGTCATTTTCAGCATGCAATCTTGGACTGCCATAGCAGGTTTTAAGAAATGTTTAAATTTTTCCTTTCTCTCTCTCTTGGTCTCAACATTTCTCTGTGTTGCAGCTACAGTTTTGGATAAGGAATGTGTGCCAATGTCATTGGTTAGATAGTCAACCACCTTTGCCAAGTTAAAATCTCTGTCAGTCATAACTCTTCTCTTGACCAGAGGTGCTACTGTCTCATATCTAGGGGGGCACCTCCATTCCTTTTGTTGGCTGCTATGAATGCCATCCTCTAAATCTTCAGCCTTGCTACTTTTCTGGTATTTTTTACCTTCCTTCAGAATCTCATTGGTTAGTATCTCACTAACTTTAACAAAGTCTTGTTTGACTTTTTCCCTAATCTTGGATGATTTCTCATTAATTTTATGTTCTGTATATGAGTCAGCCTCCAAGCCTTTGGAGACAGAGGAAGTATCAGTTTCCAAAATAGCTGACATTCTGATTAAATCCTCCTTCATTTCATGTACATCATTCAGTATCTCCTCGCGGTTTGACAGAGGGGATGTGGAGGTGGCAGGGGACATTAATAGGAAAGTTTTATCAGGGGACAGAATTCTGGCAGAAGTAGATTGCATTTGAGCATTAGCCTCTGAGGCCATATGTTTTCTGGGGGACAATAGTGCTGCTGTTGATTTTGAAATGTCAGGAAGGTTTTTAATTTGCTCTTCTGGCAAAACATTTATAACTGAATAAACTGGCACTGGAACTGTGCTATAGGTGACAGAAGTGGTGGAGTTGGAAGGGCATTTAAGAGAGTTATAGAAAGAAACTGAAGACTGGATAGACTGACCGCAGGGGGATAAAGAGGATGACACAGCCTTGATTGTTTCATAGCCTGCAGAACAGGAATTTAGTGTCCTCTCTACTTCATCAAAAGCAGCATTAACACTGGTTGTGGCAGCAATTGTTGTAGCATCTATCCTCTCTTGTAGGCTCCCAGATAGGAGAAAGATGGGTGAGGGGGATTTATTTGGAGAGCTATTACAGTTATCAGATGTTGTTTTGATTGTGGTGAGTCCTGAGAATGTTTTAATGGGGGAAGCAGTTGTTGGAGCATTTGAAGATTTATATGAAAAATTTGATCTATGCATGTTCAGAGAAGTCTTAGGTGAAACAGACGGAGTCATAGTGCTAAAGGGCTTCTCCAGCAGTGAGGCTCCAGCTAGGGGTGGATAAGTTCTGGCTGAAAGGGATGGCAGAGATTTTACAGAGACAGAGTCAGTAACATTTTTTACTGGAGATGGCAAGAGGGTCAGACATGTCTGAACTGGGTCCTGGGCCTGTTGCTCCACTGTCGTTTGTGAGGCGGAGACAGCTCTGTAGGAGTTTACTGGTAATGCAACTTCACTGACAGACTTGATAGAAGGTGTATATGAGCCTCTGATGACTGATCTGATGGGGGTGTTTTCTGACAACACAGACCTCAGTGGTGAGGCAGATGGAGTGTTGGAAGATGAGCTAGAGATAGATACAAATCTTGACTTGGCTTGGCCACTGGGACTAGCAGCTGGGCTGGTTACCCAAGCCTGATATTGGTTTGTCATAAAAGCAGGTTTGTAGGAGTAGACAGAAGTCTGTGATGTGGTCTTCAGAGCAGTGTTTCCTTTTTCGGTCTGTTCTATCATAAGTATATTAATAAAATAAAAAAATAAAAAAAAGGAAACAGAGATGGAAAAAGGTTAGTTATCAAGTCAGATCTACCAGCAATTCTCAGTGCACAGAAGTGACAATATGGATAATGAAGTAATGGAAGTATTGTTTTTAGTGCATATGAAAATCTAAAATGTAATGCATATGAAAAACAAATAATTCAACAGAATATGTAAACAAATCAAATGAAGCAAAAATATTTTTTAAAGGCAGGACCATATATATGATACTACAAATACAAGAATCAGGTAACGTAACAAAATAATATTTGCAATTCAGACACCGAATAATGAATCCAGTACATAGGAACACTCGAACAGAAACACATATTACATCTGCACATTGATACAATTATCCTAAAATTATGCAGAAACAAGTTCTTCACATCAAATGCTTAGAACCTTGGATTTTCACATATAACAGTCTATAGAGTTTACACAGAATGGTGCAACAAACAACAACCAGTGACTAGAAGTTCTGGGGCAGAAATGCCTTGTTGATAAGAGAGAATATAAGAGATTATAAAGGGTAAAACACACAATACTGGTTCAGGAAAGATGTAAGACATAAATCTTTGAACAGAGAATGGATGATTATGAAATAAAAGAAACTCATGGGTGTGTCCAAACAAACAAAGCAGAATAACAATATATGCAAAAAACCAAAATATTGTGTAGTATGCAGTATACTGCCACTATTTATTTTAACATATTTAAACTTTAACAATCATTTTAACTCAATGTCAAAACAGTTGACACTTATAACTATAGTGGAATTTAAAATTATTCACAGAAAATGAAGACTCACTGAATGTGTGATCAGACAGACAGCTGAAGCGCTGTCGTAATGCTAAAGAAGCAATCATATGACGTTGATCTTTGGCATTCTGTAAATAGAATGTACAAAAAAAGCCACAAGTGAAGTAAATAAAATGTAAAAGTGTTTTTATTTCTGTAAAATTTCTAATGATATGTAAGTTCTACATATACAGTATTTCAGTGAAATGCTGAAAAGGAAGTTCAACAAATCACATCACAAATGTTATTTTAGAATACTTTGTCTTGTGTTTCCAAATGAAAATTGCATTTTTGGGGCAAGCTGTACTACTTGCTTTGCAGTTTATTATGTTTATTAAATTTATTAACTTTATTAAGTTTATGTCACAGTAACACAGTGTTCCATGTCTTCACACAGCTGGCATAGATTAACATGCCTCTGGGCTGTAATTACTGAACAATGTAAATATCAATAAATATGTTATAATTTACATCAACAAATAACATTGTAAATTGGAAGATCAAAAAGGAAAAATTCCAAAAATTCAGAAAAATATAATTCTGAAAATGACTGATAAATTCTGGAAATTTCCTTACTCTTTATTTATTATGAAGATTATATATAAATAAATTTATTTAAATCACTGATAACAAATTAAGGTTTATCATATGGTTGATGGTATATTATGTTAATGATTGATCTGTAAAGGACTGCCTTTGATGTGACAGAATGTAGAGGAGAGCATCTGACAAGTCAGAAAAATAACTGCATACAAAGTCCAAAGAGAAATGGTGCAAATACATTTTTTTTAAAAAAAGGTCATATTTACCTCATTATCAGGTTCTGTTTCCATCTCCTACATATCCCATGATGCATTAAAATAATTAAAGCAGCATGATAATATGTAGAGAGAAAAAACAGCAGGAAAAAACAGGATCAAGGGGGAAAAACAAGAAGGGGGGCAATGGAGGAGAAATAAGAAAAAGCATAAAGAAAAACTAGCAACTGCTACAACAGAACCAACAGTTATTTTCTGCATCAGAAGCACAAGGCAAGAATATAGTACCATGTGCAAGCAATGCTGGTGCACAATACTGCCTTTTGTGTGTCAAGCCATCCATGTCTGTGTGGGTCTTCTTATGTTTCTTTGTGAAATTCCTATATGAAGATGTAGCATATTTAGGGGGTCAAGTGCCCCGTTCATTTCTATGGTGGAACCATACTCAAGTTTTACTCAAAGTTCGATCTACAGTTTCTGACTTCACTTACAGCAACACAATGTTTTTGTCTAAAATTCTTATACTTTGACCTAGAAAAATATATACAATTAGGTCCATAGATATTTGGACAGTGACATTATTTTCATATTTTTTGCATCTGTACACCACCACTACAATGGATTTCAAATAAAACCATCAAGAGGTCATTGAAATGTAGAATTTCAGCTTTAATTCAAGGGGTTTAACAAAAATATTGCAATAACCATTGCATTAACAAGTGACAAGTGACAAGTAACAAGTGATAACAACTGAAGGTTGCCATCTTCCACATATTCTTCCACATTTTATATATATATATATATAAGTGGTTTATAGTGGTTTAATGTGGTTATATATATATATATATATATATATATATATATATACACTACCGGTCAAAAGTTTGGGGTTACCTACTCTTTTTCATAGGTTT
>JAQQZR010000005.1:24982625-24995800 GCA_030068235.1 Notoglanidium macrostoma | reverse complement strand
TGAACTGAAGTCTATGAACAGCATTCGTACATAGGTGTCCTTGTTGTCCAGATGTGCGAGAGCCAGATGTAGGGTGACGGCAATGGCATCATCTGTGGACTGGTTGGGGCGATAGGTGAACTGCAGGAGGTCCAGTGAGGGGGCAGCAAGATCTTGATGTGCCTCATGACAAGCCTCTCGAAGCACTTCATCACAATGGGTGTGAGTGCGACGGGTCGATAGTCATTGAGGCAGGACACTGAAGACCTCTTTGGTACAGGAACGATGGTGCTGGCGCACAAACTCCACAAGTGGTGAGCAGTAGCTAAATACTAGCACAGAGTTCTTGCAACATTCCATGTTAATATAAACACACAAGCCACCACCGCGAGTCTTACCGCACAGAGCTGCTTTCCTGTCGGGACGAAACGCAGTTAGCCTAGCTACCTGAATAGCGGCCTCCGGAACTCTGTCGCTGAGCCATGTCTCCGTGAAAACAAAGATGCAGCAATCTCTGAACTCGCGCTGGATAGTCCGCTGGAGTCGGATATAGTCCAATTTATTGTCCAGAGAACAGACGTTGGAAAGTATTATGGTTGGTAGAGGCGGTCGGCTAGGATTAGCTCTTAGCCTAGCGCGGACCCCCGCCTGCTTGCCGCGCATCCACTTCCTCGCACACCGCTCTCGGCGGACCCTCCCCCGGCCGCTGGCATCAGGCAACGCCAAGGACTGGAGGCCTGGTTTCCGTAGCAACCCGAGGATGTGCAGCGTTTCCAAGAGGTCATCCTGAAGGTCAGTTTTTGAATATTTCTTTATGTCCAGCAATGTTTCTTATGGGTAGACATGAACACCATTTGTTTTGGTGTCCATGTGCCATCGGAGTCACGCCAAGAAAACAAAATAGCACAGAAAAACACAATTATAGCACAAAAAAACACGATTTCGGATCCGGAGTGGCCGCTGCGTGCTACGTATTGCAGCTTTATATAGTCAGGTCTATAATTATTTGGACAGTGACAGTTTTTCATATATTTGCCTCTGTACACCACAACAATGGATTTGAAATTAAGCAATCAATATGTGATCAATAAAGTCAGGACCTCACTGTTAGTCTATTTATCCGTGTGTTTTTTTTTTTTTCATTTTTAATACTAATGTTAAGAGCAGCAGGATTTAAATGTCCACTATGTACAGTGGGGGAAATTATTATTTGATCCCCTGCTGAATTTGTTGAATTTGATGAAGTTTGCTCACGTATAAAGAAATGAACAGTCTCTAATTTTATGGTAGTTTCATTTTAATGGAGAGAGACAGAATATCAACCACAAAACACTTTACATAAAAGTTATAAATTGATTTTGCATGTCAATGAGAGGAATAAGTATTTGATCCCCTTCAACCCAGCCAGAATTCTGACTCCCACAGATTGGCTGTGTACCCACGTAGCACACAGATTACAATCAATCAATCATTCAATTACAGATACTCCTGATCTCAACGTATATATATAAAGCACACCTGTTCACAGAATCAATTTCTTCCATTCCAACCTCTCCACCATCATGGGCAAACCAAAGAGCCATCAAAGGACATCATGAACAAGATAGTAGACGTGCACAAGGCTGGAATGGGCTAAAGACCATCAGCAAGAAGCTTGGAGAGAAAGTGACAACTGATGGTGCGATTATTCGGAAATGGAAGAAATTTAAAATGACCAATCAGTCTCTCTCGGTTGGTAGCTCCATGCAAGATCTTGCCTCATGGGGTAAGGATAACCATGAGAAAGGCCAGGGATCAGCCCAAAACTCCACAGAAGGAACTTGTTAACAGACAGTTTGGACCACAGTCACCAAGAACACCACTATGACATAATGGTTTGAAATCTTGCAGCGCCTGCAAGGTCCCCCTGCTCAAGAAGGCACATATACAGCCCCATCTTAAGTTTAAATTAAGTTGCCAGTAAACATCTAAATGATTCAGAGAAGGTTTGGGAGAAAGTACTGTGGTCAGATGAAACCAAAATCAAGCACCTTGGCATCAACTCAACCCACCGTGAGAAAGAGAAATGCTGAGTATGACCCAAAAAACACCACCCCCATAATCATGTCTTGGATGGGTCTTA
Organism: Notoglanidium macrostoma; assembly: GCA_030068235.1. Classification (NCBI taxonomy): domain Eukaryota; kingdom Metazoa; phylum Chordata; class Actinopteri; order Siluriformes; family Auchenoglanididae; genus Notoglanidium; species Notoglanidium macrostoma. The sequence continues at coordinate 24,993,699 of JAQQZR010000005.1, read as the reverse complement.
TAGCATGATAATGACCCAAAACATATCACCAAGGCAATAAAGGAGTGGCTAAAGAAGAAGCACATTAAGGTCATGGAGTGGCCTAGCCAGTCTCTAGACATCAATCCTATAGAAAATCTGTGGAGGGAGCTGAAGCTTCGAGTTAGAAACCTAAAGGATTTAGAGAGTTTCTGTAAAGAGGAGTGGGCCAAAATCCCTCCTGAGATGTTTGCAAACCTGGTGACCAACTACAAGAAATGTAAAATCTGTGTAAAATGTAAATGTGATCTTGTTAAACACCAGAAGAGGCTCAGTGATCTTATTCCTATTAAGGGAAGGTCTTAATTTTTTTTTTTAAGGGAATTTGTTTTGCCCATTTTCATTAAAAGTATCAGGAATTCTGGAGTTGACTGTGTTAGTGCCCAACTGTAATGTGTCATAAATTTAATGATCTGCCTACATTATTAAAGTTTATTTAGCATTTATTAAATAATAATGATGTATATAAGACATACAATTATGGGAAACCCTCCCTCATTTCTATGCTTTTAATCATCAGGACCTAAATAACAATTGTAGCATCATTACCAACTTCTATAGGCAAATAAATAACTTCAGGCGACAACAAAAACCACAACAAATTTAAATATTCAAGTCATTTTTTTCCACAAAGTAAACCAACATTCATAAAGCAGGTAGGAAAAAAAATAAGTGTACCCTATAATTCACTAACATATAGAACCACCTTTACCAACAAATAACTCGAAGTAAATGTTTTCTGTAGGAGTTTGTCAGTCTCTCACATCATTCTGAAGAAGTTATGATCCACTCTGCTTCACAACACTGCTTCATTTAATTGATTTTTGAAGGCTTTTGTTTTTGCACAGCTTTCTTAAGATCCCATCACAGCATCTCAATGGGGTTGATGTAAGGACTTTGGCTTGTCTATTCCATGAGAATGGTTTTTTTTTTAGCAATTTGCTGGTGTGCTTGGGATCATTGTTCACCCGAATTTGGCCCAACTTGTTGCCAGACAAATGGCTTCAAATTTGTTTCAAGAATAATCTGGTACAAATTGGAGCTCATGGTTGCCTCAATAACAGCAATTTTCCCAGGTCCTGTGGCTGTAAAACAAGTCCAAATCATCACTTGTCACAGCGTTCACACCATTGTGGCAAGGTGCGACACAAGTGCTGGATCAGGACACAGAGGTAAAACTTATATAGTATTTATTTAACACAGCAGGCAGAGGTACAGAAACGGCAGGCAGAAAGAGTAGTCCAATATACAGAAAAAGGTCATGCGATCGGCAAACAGAGTAGTAAATGTAATCCAAAAGGCAGTAATCAAAAACACAGAAAGTTAATGCAAACCACAGAACTCAAACACGGGAATATACCGCTCAGCAGACCACACGGGGGTAAGTTGAATATTTCGCAAAGTACGAAGCGCAAAAGGCAGTCCTTTTAAAGGACTAATCAGTCCTTGAATGAGATGCACCTGCCTTGCCTAGACTAGACTAATGGCTGGGAGCAGGTGCTCATGGGAACTGTAGTCCGTGTGGTCTCCGTCGATATGCGGGAGTGCGTGCTTCTGCTCTGAGAGATGAAGAGCACAGTGTGCCGTGAAATCTCGGTGAGAGAGCAGGTCATGACATCACCCCTTCACCACCATGCCTGACAGCTGATATAAGGTGTTTGTGATGAAATGCTGTGTTCTGTTTCACCAAAAAAGGTACTGTGCATCAAGACCAAACATCTTCAGCTTGGGCTCATTCGTCCAAAGAATATTGTTCCAGAACATTTATGGTTTGTTCAGATGCAATTTTGCCAACCTAAATTGTGCTGCCATATTCTTTTTAAAGACAAATTACTTGTTCCTAGCCACCCTTCTATGAAATACATACTTGTTCAGTATTTTTCAGTTTGTGCTTTCATGTACATAAACATTTAATGTGCTTGGTAGCATCCACCAGATACATCAGGTCATCCTCGAGCTGAGCATATAGCAGGTGTAATATCTTGAGAATGTTTGGGTGAAGAGGAGCACAACACCAATCTGCGTGCCATTCTGGAGAGAACAAGGGAGAAAGGCATAAAGCTGAACAAGGACAAAAGCATCATCTGTGTACCTGAGGTGAGCTATTTTGGGCACAAGCTGACACGAGAGGGCATCCAGCCCAATCAAAACAGCTACTTTTACTCCGTTACAGTGAGATACTTTCCGCTACTTACTTTTATTTTTTATTCATCTGTTATTCAGTACACAGTGGTTTGTTTTGTTTTGTCAGAGACTTTCACCAAAGGCTCTGTCACATGACTCTTTTTCGCCAATCAACCGTAGCCACTAACAACGTTTGACTCCATTTCACCAATCAAACGGAGCCAGGCAGTCACATGACCGCACACAAAATCTCCGCGTCCCTGCACAGAAGCAAAGTGACTGAAAGCAGAAAACAATGGCGGAAATAGTGATTCGGAATCAGAAGAGGCAGAACACCCATGGCCTCACATTCAATCTATGTTTACCTTACAGACTATTAAAAAAAAAAGAACAGCTATATCATGCGCTGTCATATGTGTCTGCCTAAACATGTCGACATTTCAGCCTACAAGAACTTGAGAAAACGCGTTGCGGTAAGTTGTATATGTGTTTTGGCTGTGGATAGCCTACGTTAGCCCTGTTATAACGTCATAAATAACTGTCAAATGTACATTGCTTTGGAGTAATTTATTATCACACTGCAGCCTCACAGACTGACACACATACACACACAGGAAGTCAGTGAAGGGTAAAGCACAGTCGCCATGGTGGAGAGAAAATAAAGTGAATTTCATTGAATAAAACAATTTATAATAAACAAAACTTTTTTTCTGTTAGGCACTGAGCATGTTTTTTCAAATATCTAAGTCGTAGAGTATCCCACTGTCATGGTGTGGTGTGGTGATGAGGCTGCCTTAATGGATAAATTCCCTGTAGCCTCATTGATATTTTCTCTGTCAACAGAGGGCCCACCCCAACAAATTGACGAGGTACACAGACTTAATAGAGTCCCACAGAAAGCGAAAATCCTCCTTTTCTGATAAACCTCCTAAAAAGAATGCGAAGAACACAAATTCCTTCGCTGTCCCTCCACAGCAGGTAACACAAGCAACGCTTGACAAGCTTGTGCTAAGTTTTGTATGTGAAGCCAACCAACCATTTTCTGTGGTTGAGACACCATCCCTTAAGACAATGTTAGAAATCTTGCAAACCTCAGTGTACTGTAATGACAAGGAAACATTATGCTGTATAATACAGGAAGCTGCAAGGAACATGAAGAACATAATTATCAAAAGGTTGAGCACTGTGAACAATGTTGTTACCACAACAGACTGCTGGTCTGCCAGACAACGTAGTTAATTAGGTGTCACTTGTCACTGGATAGACCACAACTCTCTAGAGAGTCACTCCCCTAACTAGCTTGTAGACGTGTCAAAGGTTCGGACACGTTTGATGTCTTTGCTGCAGTATTAGAAGAAATCCATTCTGAATACCACATCAGGGAGAAAGTGACCAGGACCACAACAGACAGTGGCTCAAACTTCCTGGAGGCCTTTCGAATAAATGGTGTGGAGGAGAAAGAGGATGAAGTCGCTGATGGACAGGAGGAGAGAGACTCCATTCTTGATGATGCATCAGAAGATGAAAGTGAGCTAGAGGTGGAGTATCAAGATGTCTGCTATTTTTGGATGAAGACACCAGCCTGGAGTACCAACTTCCAAAGCACCAAAAGTGCGCATGCCATCTTCTCAATCTCATATCAACAGTTGACACCACTGCTGCAGGAGCTGGCAGCGAAACATACGAGAGGTCTCGGTCTGCTTTTACAAAATACAATGCTCTGTGGAATAAAACAAGCACGTCAACCACGGCATTTGAAACAGTGCAACGTGAATGCAAATTGCAGTTCCTGCAACCCATTCAGACCCGTTGGAGCTCCCTGTTCCTCGCTGTAGAAATGGGTATGCGCATTCAGAAGGAGCAGGGAGAAAAAGCAATCCGCACTGTATGTACAGTGTTGAAGATAAAGATGTAAGTTGGCAGAACTCGCATTGTTTGTTAAAGAGTAATGAAACTGACGTCCGCATTGCTGATTAATGTGGGTGAATCCACCTGTCTTAAGTTCAATATTGAAATATGATTTAGTTTTCTTTACATGGTTGTGTATTAATTGTAGTTGATTTGGATGAAGTATTTTATTAACTTATTTTTATTTTGTATTTATTTGTTTATTTAACATGGCTAATGTCCAATAAATTTATGTACCAGAAATAGATCATTTTCCTCTTTACATCTTTTATAGGCTCAATCCAGCTGAAATGGGATTTTAGGCTGAGTACTCTGCTGTAATTAAGCCTGTTGCAAGGGGAATCATCTGTGCATATGGGCTTCCTGCTGCCAACACTTCACCAGTTGCAGGAAAAGCTGAGGAAGCTAGAGTCAGATTGCAAAGTGTGTGGACCTCTCATTGACGCCCTGCAGGATGGGATCCAGAAACGTTTTGGAGCGATCATGAAAGAACCTGAGCTGATTGCTGCAGCTATACTCCTACCAAAATTCAGGACATCCTGGACCACTGAAGAGAGCAACTTAAAAGCTGGTAAATATACTTATGTATCAATTTAAATGTGAATCTGTAGACCTTGACATACACTTACCAGCCACTTCATTAGGTCCACTTGCACAATCTAATTTGATCCATTACAACAGCTCTGCAAAAAATTCTGTCTTTACAAAGATAAAAAAGTAAATTTTTGATTGACACTGTCAGAGAAGGTTTGATTTGACCATGTTTATTGTTGAGGTTGTACAGAAGTTTGCAGTAGTGTTGAAACGAACTGTATTGTTTTGAGATGTTTCTAATATTTTGGCCACCCAAGAGGGCCAGAATATTAGAAACACCAGTCAATATACAGTACTCCAGTACAATATCACCACCCACTACGACTTCAATAATAAACATAAAGTAGAATTGTTACCTTTCTGACAGTGTCAACAAAAACAGGAAATTTGTGAGCTTTGTTAAAGTAGAATTCATGACTGACCTTTTGTAGTGGATTGCATTATACTGTACAGGTATCCCTAATGAAGTGGCCAGTGAGTGTATATGAATCTATGTAATGTTGTTGTCATTTAGGTTTATATTGTGTCCGTGACAAACTATAGGCTGGCAAGAGTTACAAGCACCGAGGGCTTTTAATACCAAAAACAGCAGCTTGGCAGCCTGTACAGTAGAAGGGTGTGCACCTAATTCTTTTGATAACAATTTATCTTGCCATAGGCTTTGACTACATCAAAAATCAGCTGGACACTGACTTGGAGTTGGATGATGATGATTCCCACACAAACAGCAGCCAGTCTGATGAAGATGACTTCTTTGCATCCATGAGGGCAGAAAAATCTGAAACAGGAGAGCTGGAGAGGTACCTTTCATGTCCGTCCAACGGAGGTATGGATGTCTTGCATTCCTTTCCTTAAATCAAGAAACTGTCACTCAAAATCAACACAAGTCTTCCAGCATCTGCAGCCTGTGAGAGACTCTTTAGTCATGCATGACTCCATCACTGCAAGAACCTTGAGAGCCAACTACTGTTGAAGCTTAACAGTCACTTCACTGAGTGATTATTTGGGACAGAACACGAATTTTCATTAAAACACACACGCACACAGTTTATGGACTCGGAGACCTTGGCATGCACAGGCTGCCTTGTCCTGTTCCTCTATATAATCTCTGCCTGCTGAGCCTATAGTGCTGTTTCACGAGTTTAAACAAAAGATGTTATGAGGTTATTAACATTTCTTGTGGTTGAATTTGCCTTAATTTATGTTAATTTATATTTTATGTTATGCTATTTTAGTCATTTTGTAAAAAATTTATTTATTATTGTTTTAGATAAAGAATTGGCATATTGCTATTTTGGTTAAGTCTATTTGATTACATTCATGCTCTGATTATTGAAACAATAAATCAGAAGTTACTCAGTGCTTGAGTAGTTTTTTTCACTAAATACTTTCTTACTCTTACTCAAGTAAGTATTTGGATGAGTACTTTTTACTTTTACTTGAGTCATATTATTCTAAAGTAACAATACTCTTACTTGAGTACAATTTTTGGCTACTCCACCCACCTCTGCTTACCTCTCCAGGTTTGTCCCCAAACTCTCTGAGACCTCTCTGAAACTCCCATTGAGTTTGTGTGGGACTCGGAACTTGATGTTGCATTCCAAAAAGTGAAATACTTCAACCACACTAAAAATGTGAAACAACAGGTCCTGCTCCAGGAAGGGAAACCAGTCACATATGCCTCCAACGCACTAAATGAGAATGAAAAGAACTATGCCCAAATTGAAGAGGAGTTGTACACAGTGATATTTGGATGCAAGAGGTTTAACCAGTTCCTGTCTCAATGACAGGTGACCGTCATCCTGTCGTCCTCAGACCACAAGCCACTGGAGGAGATTATGCGCAAGCCACTGGCAGCTGCACCACCCTGGCTACAACGCATGATACTGCAGTTACAGAGGTATGACATCACCATTACACATGAGCCCAAAAAAAACAAATCCCAGACAATCTGTCCATAAAGCCAACTGAGTACTGTGACCAATCACTGAGTGAAGTCCTGGACTCACAGATGCATATAGAGATCAGTAGTGCTCTGATAAGTGACCAAAAAATGGCAGAGATCAGAGCTGCAACAGAGCAGGATAAGCAGTTCTCAACATTAGATAGGTTAACCTATCAGAGTGGCCTGAATCAAGGGAAAAATGCACACCCTGGTTGATGGACTGAAATCACCAGTTCAGCTACTGAGGAGTAGTCATCTGTGTTCGATCCTCTCAATCATCAAAAAGCAACTACAACCTGTCTGTCTGCCTGTCACAACAGTCTGTGGCAAAAGAGAACTGTGCCAAAAGTGGCAAAAACTATACTACAACAGAGCTGCCAAAACACTGCCCTACCAGTGGGTGTCGCAGTCTGCTACCAGCTCCCAACTGGAACATGGAAACCTACAATGGTCATTAAAGACATTGAGTCCTACTGACTCCTGAAGATGGTACCAGTCAGGTTCCACCAAATGGCCACAGGCTGAAGCCTGAAGATACTGAACCTAAGACTCTGCAGCAGAACACTTGAATATACACAGGACACATGACCAGGCCACACTGCACTACGACAACTCTGTAGGGACAAAGTGACACGGGATCTGTGTATGTATACTTGTTGTAAAGTTTTTTACTCTGTAGTACTAGGGTTCAGTACTGTAAATATGGGAATGTAAAATTCATTACATTTGTGAGAATATAGGGCTGAGCTGCTGGGCACCCAGCATTCAGCAAGGTGCAAGTACTGACTCAAGGTAAGTGGTTTGGCTAGTCTTACACTTACTAATAAAGAACACTTGGGGAAAAAAACTGAAATAAAATGTACAAGTAAACAGTTTATTTTACGGTGATCAACAATCAGAAGACACGGGCCCACTGACAGCACCAAAGCCAAGGAGAGGAAGAGATGAGATGTCATCTTCTTCCAGATCTCTACAGTTGCCAAAAATAGGAGACTGGAAAACTAAGGATGACCCAGACATGGCACCGTCACCCCAGAAATTCAGGCTGCTGAAGACACATGGTATATAGGTGGACACCAAAGTGGAGCACCCCCCCCCCCCCTCAAGTTTTTTCAGTTGATTTCTCTCTAGCAGTGATTATCTTCCTGTTCCTGTGTCTAGGAATTCTACAGCTCCAACAGGGTTACAGTGGGCACAGACACTGTTCTGGTAAAGGGGTGAACAACACATGTTCCTGAAATTATGTATGTGACCTTCCCCTTTGTCTGCTACTGAACAGAAACTGTTTTGTGGAGCAGCATGGACTTACAGGGCTTTAAATAAATAGAAAGCCACCTGGACCATACTTGCTTTTATATTGAAATACTTGTTCTTAGGTCTTGTTTTTATTAAAACTTAAAAAAAATTTGTTTTAAAATAAGTGTATTTAAAATTTCAAGATGTGAAGAAGGTTTGATGTGTGTGTGTGTGTGACAGTAATTTAATTAAAAATAAGTTAAGCGGATTTTAAATTATGTTTATACAGTTGCTTAAAATGAAACCAACATTGTAATGTAACAGAGTAATGCAAAAAAGGCCAAAAATTACTCTGCTCTCAAAGGGTTAAATAGATTTGTATCAGTGATTCCCATCCTCAGATGGATTGCTTGGTCAAACAGATTAAATAAACCCTCAAAAATATGATTCAGAAATTTGTCCACGAGGATGCTCAGAATTGGGATAAGTGTCTCAAACCCCTATTATTCATAATACAAGAGATTCCACAAGCCTCCATTGGGTTCTCCCCATTTGAATTGCTATAATTGGTGGGGGAGTTGGCAGAAGGCTGGACAGCCTGTTATATCCATCCATTACATATCCTGCTAACCATCAGAGTCAAGCTCAGCTAACTTCTGGCAAGAGGCAGAGTACACCCTGAACAGGTTTCCAATCTATTGCAGGACTGGGCTGTTATTTCCATCCATCCATCCATTTTCTCTGCCGCTTATCCACTGCGGGTTACAGGGGAAGTTGGAGCCAATCCCAGCTGACTTTGGACGAGAGGTGGGATATACACTGGGCAGGTTGCCAATCTATAATAGGGCTGGCCTCTTATATGGATATGTTCACACTACAAGCCTCATTGCTCAATTTTTGGCTCAGATAGAATTTGCCTATCATGACTGCTTACATTCATTATTACAAGTGACCTGTATCTGACTTTAATGAGAATGTGCCTGACCTCATTTGTGATATAATGATTTTGCATGAGTCATCTGCATCACCAACAACAAAAACAAATATTTGTGAGACAACTCATAGCTAGTAGCATGTCCATTTTGTCAGTTTTAATACTATTATATGCATGGCATTTTGCTCTGGAGAACAAACCAGTTATATGTCAGGACCTGCTTCTCATGGCCCACGCGAGTGCGCCTGATGGACTCAGCCACTCACATAGTGCATTTGATATCTCCGTCGCGCGCACTTCCGCATTTTGGCACAAATGACGGGTGACACAGCCCCCACAAGCACACACTCCCAACCACATCACGTGACCCGAATTTGGATGCAGAGGCATCCAATCCTGAGACAATAAGCCGTGTTTAAAAGGACTCTCGGTTGTTCGTCGGATTCGCGAAGCATTATTCCAGTATTCCAGTATTCCAATCCAGTATTATTTCACTGCACTGCCAGTGTTATAACGATTTATACTAGCATGGCAAAGATTCTACTGTAGTGCGAATAAGTAATGCCAATAGTGAGCATTGTTATGTTTTAATAGAAGATTAAAAAGAGTTGTTTATTTTTAACAACAAAAAACCCCCCAGAAATTTCAGCGATTTCAAACCACAGGGAACTGTGAGCTTCATAAAAATGTTCCATTGACATTGATGCACCTCCATGTATATTCTTTTCAGATCCTGGATACCTGCACACATTACAAATGATTTACAATTTGAGAAAGAGTTTATTTTAAAACTTACAACAACCACAAATTTGGCCAGGCTCTTCTCAATATTTTCTAATTACTCTCAAAGTTAAGACATTATTGGGAATGGTGTGAGGAATACTAATGCTTCAGTAAACTGCTGAAAGAAAAAGTTGTTTTCACTCAACTGATCTTTGCACAATTTAAAAAGATTTCTCCTCTGCTTGCCCACTTAGCTGCCACCTGGGACTTGCTCAGGCTCACCTGTCTTTGTGAGTGGCTAATCCAAAGATCATCTCCCTATCTATAATCCACATTGCTCACATCCATTCTGGAACTGAGTATATTTATGCTGTGATAGGGATACATGTTGGCAAGATTCTTTTTTTGTATGTGACCCCACCACCCTCTCTCCTTGTTACTTATTGGATTTTGTGTAATCTGTCTGTGTAATCAAATTTCTCCCCAGATTTTGTGGTTATTTAATAATGGAGATTCAGCACTCTAATATGGTTGAGTTGAGTGTTAGGGCGGTGCAGCAGCAGGATGTTAAATAGTTGGATGGACCTGTACTAGCAGGGATAAACATTTGTGGATTATGAATAAATAAGACTAGCAAAAAAAGAGACATTTAAAGGAAAGGTTTTACAAAAAAATTTACAAAAAAGGTTTGTAAATGGCTTGTTAATATAGTCCACACAACATGTGTGCCATGTTAATTGCCCACTCCCCCATGCTCCTGCTGCAGACTCCCACTAAACCATGCTACCACCTGCCACAAACACATTTAGGTTACCAAACATTACTTTTCCAACAAAAATACATGTTACTGAAAAATATTTTTATGGCAGTAAAGTTCATTTTCCTTGCTGTGTGCATGCGCAAATCATTTTCAGTGTGTGGAATCGACTTCAAAGATCTGCAGGTGGCTCTTAGTTTTCACTGCCCAAGATTAGTGAATCGACTCTTTTGGGAATCGAATTGTGAACAAAAAGCAGGGTGGAGAATCACAGAAGATACATACAGTAGTATATTGCACTATTGGGTAAAAAAAAAAAATAGGCTAGTTAACTATTTACTTTTTTAAGCTAATTGAGTCAAATACTTGCTGCCTAGCAAAACATTACACAGCTGTTATGGATAGTTCAAGCAGGAGCATCGTGCTTGTCCTTACATTCCTACAAACGAATGATTATATTACTCACATAAAAAATATATTACTCACATAGATATATCAAATTCAAGTGTCTTTCTTGTCATTTCAACCATACGCATGTGGTACAGTGTATAGTGAAAGGAGACAACGTTTCTCCAGGACCAAGGTGCTACATGTAAGACAACACAGAAGTGCAAAGGTGAACGTGTGCTACAGAAGACAACAAAGAAGTGCATATGTGCAAACATGGGGGAAAAAACGAAATAATGTGCAAACAGTGCATACAAAACACTGTCACGAGACTCTGCAGACATCATGAGACAAGACAGTGCAGCGCGAATCCAAATGTAATGTGCAAAATTGTAGAGGTAGATGAGTGTACATTTTTGTGTGTGTGTGTGTGTGTGTGTGTGTGTGT
>JAQQZR010000005.1:24951642-24978621 GCA_030068235.1 Notoglanidium macrostoma | reverse complement strand
AGGGCATCTGATTAGGATGCCTCCTGGACGCCTCCCTGGTGAGGTGTTCCGGGCACGTCTAACCAGGAGGAGGCCCCAGGGAACACCCAGAACACGCTGGAGGGACTATATTCTCTCGGCTGGCCTGGGATCGCCTTAGGAAGGGCTAGAAGAAGTGGCCGGGGAGAGGGAAGTCTGGGTCTCTTTGCTGCAGCTGCTGCCCCCGCGACCCAATCTCGGATAAGAGGAAGAGAATGGATGGATGGTGGTGCTACAATTCACAAATTCTTAAAATTGCTTAACATCAAATCAAGGAGATGATTGTTGTTGATTCACCCCTACAGGTTGGATTATAATTCACAATTTGTGAAACTACTTTTGAACCACTCAACAGCAAATCCATATTCTTATTTGTTTAATAAATTTGTGATTTCTCAAACAGGAAGTCAGTAATTGTGAATTTAACAAAAAAAAAAATTTTCACTTCTTTTCCAAAAGCTTCTTAGTCATTTCTCAGATTTTTGAGATGATAGACAGTTCATCTATAGAGAAGAAATGAACTTGATGGCAAAGTCACTAAACAGGAAAAAAGGACTTTTACCTATTGATATTTAACTTCTCACATATATTTAGCAGTGGTTAAAAAACAAGATGTGACTTCATTTGCAACTTGGGAGGGCTACCAAAAACAGGAAGTGAGGTGACATCTCACCAACATCTTGATGTTTTGAATTAAAATTATATCTCTTCAGGAGCAAGAGCTGATGTTCACAGTGGTTTCTGGTCTTCCTTCATCAGCAAAAGGTGGGGAAAGAATGTGCTTGGCTCCTTTAATCACTGCTTGTATCTATATTCTCATGTGAATTTATGTGTGCCAGCAATATGAAGGCATATGTGTCAATGTGCATGTGTCTGAAAGAGAGTGAGATTATGCAAGTATTTTTTGCACCTTTGTATGTGCTGGCAGTTTGAAATTAAGGTTGGCGATAGCGGTCTGAGGAAGGCCTTTTGTATTCTTCAGCTCTTTCAGAAACAACAGTCTTCCACATGGTTCCTGTCCCATGTCACGAACCTAAGCACATACCAGAAAGTATACACAGATAAATGCACAGAAGCATTAAGTACACTTACAGTAAGTACACATTTTATAATACAGAAGCAGCTGATACTATAATAAGAAAGCAACTGATTTAGCAACAGGTCAGGGCATGATAGTATTTCATATCAATTAATTCCATTCCTTTTTCAAACATAAATCAGTATCCATAACTTTTACATATGATACCTCTGTGAGATGTGGACTGCTGGACTGACAGTCTCTTAGGCTGTACTCATGCTAGGTTCAACTGGTACAAACCGCCCCTGGGAATGATTCTCCCCCACCCCCCAACTCCCCTGCTGGACTGCACTCACACTGCACTAAACAATCTGTTAACTGTATAAGTACTGTCAACTGTAATTTAAAACAGTTAAGTGAGAAGCGTGTAAGAAACAATGAATGGAGCACAGCGCAGTGAGAAGCGAGCGCACTTATTTCTGCTGTGCTGCATCTCAAAAACAGTGTATTTTCAGAACTTCTTGTTCTGTTTTTGCTCGGTTTAACTTGCTATCTGCGCTCTCATATAAAAGATAGTGATCTCACTCCATAGTTCTAACATTGTGGATTATTTTGGGTGCGGAGACACACAGCCTTCTCACATGACATACAGATTTATCGATTATGAAATGCAGTGATTTTAAGTAAATCGAGCTGCACACGTAAGATTTTTAGAGAAGCAGCTGACATTGCAGGAGGACTAGACTACTTACACACAGACTACAATCCACGTTCATCAATAAGGTGAGAACCGTATCCTTTATTAACCCTAATATTCTCCAATGAATTGAAAAGTGTGCAAGATAGCATTCACATCCGGTGCATGGGTGTAGTTAGTGATCACACTGTGCATGAATTCATCCGATCCACTAGCAGTATGGAGTGATCACATCGTTCAAACTCCTTTCAGTCTTTAGGGGTCAAACACCCCCGGAAGCAGGTCAGATCGCCTAGCGCGAGTATACCCTTAGTCATTCTTTCACTCACACACCAACCAAGCCAAACAAACACACATTAAACAAAAAAAAATACATACACACCTTGACACTAAAAGGTAGTGGGTTGTCTTTGAAGGCATAGAAGGTAAAAACAAGCTCCTGGCTGATCTTGCTGACAGGAGAGAGATTGCCATAGCAATGCACATAAATGGGCTTTCCTTCTGAAATCTGCAGTTAGTGCAACAGGACCAATCAAAACAATTTTGGCTTTTGAATGTCCAATATATTTACAAATTAAATAAAAGTTTGCATAATAGGCTGTATGTAATGACAAAAGTGTTTCTAAGTGTGACTGTGTATGTACACATGAACAGTAGGCATGTAACAATATATCTTGAGACAATACATCATGGTACAAATTTATGACAATTTGATTTCAGGAAATAAAAAATGAACCATGATTATTATGATTAGGCTGTGTAATATATTTTTTAATAGCTGTATTTGCATTGTTTAGACAGCAGAGGGCAAAATAACATACAATACATGGAATGCACAGGGTGTCCATCATAGGCAGAAGTAACAGCTTGAATGCTGCAAAAACACTCAAAAACAGATCTAAAATGGAAGAGCTTTTGTTCAATTAAGTGTACAAATGGATTCAAGAAGAAATCTGAGCTATCTTCTTGCAGTCTGCCAAAAGCAAAAAAAAAAAAGAGAATGAAATGAAGGCTATTTACCAACAAAAATAAATGTTGCATTTTTTGTTAATAAAAGTTTTAATAAAAAACAAATTGTGAGAAAACCAAATCGTAAATATTATGAATTGAACCGAATTGTGAATTGGGTGAATTGTTACATGCCTAATGAACAGAATGAACAACAAAATGAACAGTGTTTAACTGCACAAATTTCTCTGCAAGCTATTGTCTTTGCTCAAACTGCAACTGTGCATCATGGTTCATACCTCAATATCTTTGCTCCTGGCCACTTCCTCAAAGTTTTCCTGCTGCTCTAGAGTTTTGTCCACCTTATTGTCAGTCATACAGAAGCAACGCAGATGTGCCTCTGCTAAGTTAATGAGCTTTGCAAACACCACAAATGTAGCAAGGTATGGCACACAAATCAACTCCTTGTAAACTGGGGTTGCCAGAGCAACTGCCTCGCTCACTTGCTGACAGTGTGCCAGCCAGAATCTGTAAAGATAAATAGAGAAAAGAAGAGGGGGAAATGGATAAGAAAAGGAAAATGAGTAAACTAGAAGCCAGTTGTATATAGAATGACAAACCTGTCAATTCTATTGAAAATATGTAGAGCTCAAGCCAGGCTAAAAAAGGAGACTGATCATCAGTACTTCAGTGCCTACAAAAGACAAAGTAACTCTGGTGCTGCAGATGCTGCACTAGGTTAAAACAATCTTTTTTGTCAGACATGATCTGCACAATATACAATTCATAAAGATGTTTTAGTAGCCCATGGCAGTTTAGTGTTCAGTGTTCATTTCCGGTAGCACTTTATTTGAATGATACCTATGCTCAGCAGTTATTACACATTCTGAAGTGCTGAATGAATTCTTTATGAAACAAAGCACTAGGATTTTGCCAGAATGCCACAATGTGACTGCTGCTATGACCTATGTCTACTGGCCAGCTAATAGCATGAAATAATATGCTAATCAATGTGCCATTGGCACCAAACTCAAATAGATGGAGGTAAAATGTGAAAAACAAAATGCTTGGGATTCCAACAAAATGAAAATTTTGTTGTGGCAGCAGAAGCCTTGTTTGGGGTATGCTCCAACTGTTATCATAACCATACCATGAAGGACATAGCATGGAAAGAAATAGCAGAGGAATTGCATCTCCCAAGTGAGTTGCAAGCCAGCAAACACACTGATGTAAAGGGCAGTCATTTTTCAGTCTGTCAGCCCACAAAACTTATGTTCTTTGACACTAGATGTTACGCTTTGCAGTGGAGAGATGCAGCATACTTGCACACTCAGTATGGGAAACTACTGCATCCAAACCTGAGTGGAAGTGAGACAAAAGACCTTACCCTGTGACAGAAATGGATATTAAAACATCTAGAGTTTCTCAAGTCTCATATATTGCCTCATTAGGCCTTCAGCACTCTCGAGGTATGTGTGGATCTGTAAATTAATGAAATAATGTTGATTCTTCCACATTTCTGCTATGCTGATTATCTCCATTATATTAAATTGTAATTACTGGACAAAATTTATTAACATTTAAGACCTTGAATATTACATATTATTAGTTTATGTGTGTTATGATCTGCTCCTCGTGGCACATGCCACATACCTTGTGGACTCGGCTGCGCGTGCTGTGCTTCTGATTATCTCCGTTGCGCTTAGTGTGTAAGTGCGCACTTCCGTATTATGGCGTGAAATACCAATTTCACGAAATTCCCGTGAGCAAACACTCCCAGGTATGTCACATGGCTGATGATTGGATTGCAGGTGCATCCAATCTTCAAGCAATCATGCCACATTTAAAGGACTCGCATCTTCACAGAACTTCGTGAAACATTAATCTAGCCGAGCCTTTGATTTCGGGTGTTTTGAACTCTGCTCTCTGTTTCAGGATATTGTTTTTGAATTGCCTGTGACACTGTTTGGCGATCGACTATCCTAATTTCTGTATTTTGGATTACTCTTTTGCCTGCTGTTATTGTACCAATTGGCACCAAACTCAAATAGATGGTGTGCCCTGTGTGTGTTAATAAACACTATGAGTTTTACGATGCCATCTCCTGACCTGCGCATGTGTCTAGCTAAACCCAGACGATGTGACAATGTGAGTACAGTGTTTATTTTTTTTATTTAATGTTGTACTATTTAAATCACTTTAGCATGTTAATCACTTTAAATCATTTAAGCATGTAAGCAGTATAATGAGGTAGACCTAATAGCTCAATAAAAAGTTACAAAACAGGTTTAACATGGGTATAACCAGCTTCTAACAGGTATCATAAATGTATTTTTGCTGGAGTTAGAGTTCACATATCTATATTTTGTCCTTCATCCAGCTAGAACAAGTTTCACTGCCTGGGTTAGGGTTACACTTTGACATTCTTAAAATTTGTTGGCAAGCCAAATATTTTCATTTTCAAGCAGTTCATTTGAATTTTTTAAACTTTTATAAAGAACAATAAACAGCAAGCTTATATAGCTTGTTTCTGTTTTCATGTAAAGCTACAGATATTTCAGTGTTCCAGATAGCATTGTTTGCACAATACAATGTTTTATTTAACTGAAACTTGTATTGTTATAAACAAACACTACTTTGTTTAACCATTAAACCATTTCATTTACTTCTTTTATTGGAAATTATATATAAACAGTCACAATGTTTCACAATGGTGCCATTTCCAGGTACATTGCAGTATTCCTGCCAGGACACAGATCCTGTCTGTCTCTGAGTTTGTTGTGCTACTCTTTTGCAGTTCTGGTGGCATGTCAATTTCTACCAGCAGGCACTGACTGAAGGATGGCATCACTGTACCAGCTTCCAGTGACTATGTGGTGGTCTTCATACCCTATGTCTATCAGAGCAGTGTCTATGTCCTGTACTCACAAGTAGTAATGCAGGGACAGTGCAGCAAGGTTATCCATGACACTGGCTCTGGGTCTAGGGGTTTATGTAAAGGAAGACTTGCCTTCTGTTGGCAAGTATGCCAAACACATTCACAACAACATGTTGTCTAGTCAACATGTAGTCTAATTGTAGACACGCTGCTCATGGTCAAGCTGTCTGAAGGGGTATGGCTTCATTAAGTGGGTGTGGAGTGGAAAAGCAACAATCATGAAGGGCATGACTACATCTGTGCTAGGTAAACTTTGGGCTGGCAGAACATTTAAGATGTTGCTGTCCATTGCCTCTTTCAAATCAGAGTGGGCATAAACACCTCCATCAGACACTGTGAGCTGGGTACCAATGTGAGCATACAGAAAACAGTACTGGTCATCTACCAGAGCCATCAGGATTACAGAGAAACAAGACGTTTAATTACTGAAAGTGCTCCCACTGTTTATGGAAGTATGGTGATATGTTTGCCATCTATGACACCAAGAGAGTGGAGAAATTGCCATCTATTCTGAAAGCTGTTGGTCACCTCTCTCCACTCAGCCTCTGTAGTTTGTAGTAGGTGTCTCTGTCTCTGTAGTAGGTGTCTACACAAACACAGACAGACTGCATCAAAAGTCTGCATCAACATTCACATCAATCTATTTATATATGTGATATTTAATAATACAATGATAATGTCCCACATGTTTCATTCTAGGTGCCTCAGATCTCACCTTCATTAAGAAATGAAGAAAACTCAATTGATCAAAAAATCAATTGATCAAAATCGAGATTGACTGTAGAACTTTTTTGTGTATGGGTATACAGTTGTTTGAACACATTGATAATTAAATTAACATTATCCTCTTGCCCTTCTCCTCTTCATCTGCAGATATGGCATCTGGAATGTCACAGAAGTAAAAGAGTTGTTGGGTGCCCATGCCAAAGACACTAATTAACTAGCTAATTTGATGTGACAACTTGACTTATCCAAGGTCAACCCACACAATGCTGCTGGACAAGACAACATTCCCAATCTTGTGCTCAAAGAATGTGCTGATCAACTTGCTGACTGCTTCAAAGACATCTTCAATATGTCACTAAGCCAGATGACCATTCCAGCATGCTTCAAATCCACCACCTTCTTCCCAGTCCCAAAGAAATCATCAGTAACATGCCTGAATGTCTGTTGCCCTATTGCACTAACCCCTGTCATCATGAAGTGCTTTGAAAGCTTGTCATGACACACGTTAATAGAAGCTTCCTCTGTTCAATGGATTCGCTACAGTTTGCATATTGCCCAAACAGGTCCACCAAGGACCTGTTGCCCGTCACCTCTCACTATTCCACCTGGACAAAAAAGACACATATGTTTGTCACATACTACTATGCATATAGCTTGAATCAAATCATAAAGTTTGCTGATGACACAACATTCTGCCACAGTGATGAGTCGGCATTCAGAGAGGAGGTTAAGCAGCTGGCAGTCTTAGGCTTAAGCAGGTGCAGTGAGAACAACCTATCTCTGAATGTGGACAAAGTTATATAAATGGTTATTGACTTTAGGAAAAACCATGCCATCAATGGCTCCATATAAGAGACAGTCAAGAACATCAGATTTTTGGGTATGCACATCTCAGATGACCTCAGCTGAACCATTAACAGCTCTTCCCTCACCAACAAGGCAAAGCAATTTCTTGCCCTCAGTTTTCTGAGAAGACTGAGGAGGGCAAACCTCCCTCCCCCATCCTCACAGTTTATTACAGAGTTACCTTAGAGAGCATTCTCACTACATATCTGGTTGGAACAGTGGTGCCAGAATTGCAGATTACAAGAGCCTGCAGCGGTTAGCAAAAACAACTGCCAACATCATTCCAGTGCCTCTACCTTCCCTTCAGGACATCTTTCATAAGCGCAGCATCTGCAGGGCCTCCTGCATTTTGCATCTCCATGTGGCAAACACTCTCATAGCACCAAAACAGAGTCAGTCGGCTATATGGCAGCTTTTTCCTGCAAGCCATCAAGCCCCTCAACACACTGTCTGCTCCAACACCCCCCCACACACACACACACCTGAACCGTGAAACTCTATGTGAACTATGCAAGTATGCAATGTATTAAGCAAGCTGTACTTTGCATACTGCTTTTAAAGCATATCCTGCCACCTGCAAAACGCTTACATACTTATATACTTACTTATATACAATTTATATAATTGTTGAATACATGTCAAGACTACAAGGCTACAACAACTGGTATGATGCTAGGAAGATCATTGTCAAATATCAGTGAGTTTACAGAAGTAGTGGTGTGTTTCATTGCTCTGCTGACAGATGATATCATCCCCAAGAAAAAGGTTAGGGTCTTTCTCAAATAGAAACCATGGGTTTATAAATCCATTTGCGAAGCATATAATGTATACATCACTAACTATTACACAGGGCTTAAGAAAAGAGACATGGCTGAGTATAAAACAGGATGCTACACAAAGCTTCAAGAACAGAGCTGAGTCTCAGCTCTAGAAATGTAACACCAGAAATGTGTGGCAGGAATTACAGACCATCATGGACTACAGAGGCAGATCTCAGGCTGTGATTAGTGCCGACCACTTTCTGGTTAACACTTTGATGCTAGCATGCTTTGATGTTAGTGCCACTAAAATTAGCACCTTGACTAATGCTAGCATCCTGGCTAATGAAACCGAAATGTTTTCAGCCTATCAAAGAGGCTTGTGCACTCTGTTCTTACATTCAGTTGGAGTCTAGCCAGGATGGGGTGTGTGGCCGCAATCCGCAATCCTCTGGCACAGGATATTGCATACTGTTATTAGAGGTGGAGATCTGTGCAAGTAAGTTTTAAAGTTCCATAGGGGGTGCACAGTCCCCCGTAGCACTATCTTCACCATTATGAGGTAAATGATGAGGCTGTGTACTGGTAGTGGGAGACTAAGGTTGCTTACACATGACTAGCTTCAAAATCTCCCAATGCTAGCTTTGCCATTGTTTTCCTATGAAGAGTACCTTATGCTTCTGTTACGACCTCAGTGTTACGTAGTGTTCAAATCAGGCATTGTAATGCTCCGTTCAGAGTTGGTTGAACTTTGACCCTGTTTGCTGCTGACCTTTCCAAGTGTAACCAAAGATTTTATAGCGTGACATACTGGAACATGGTTGGCATGACACCAGCACAAAAAGTATTTAAAGATTTAAGCATCATAAATATGAATTCAAAGATCCAATCAAAGTCAAAGGGCAAACTGGAGAAGCTTATACTGTGTGTGTCATGCTTTTCAGAGTTTTTTGGCACCACTTTGAAGAGAGACCACAACCTTTCTTTAAAAAAAAAAAAAAACAATGTAGAACACAAAGTTTTAATAATTTCGACTTATTTAATCTTTATAAATCTGTCATTTTAATTTCTAATGACACTGTTTTCCTGGGAAACTGGGAAATTTTATGACACTGTTTTCCTAATGAACCTGAATATTTAAGAAGACTGATTAATTCAATTTACAGAGCAGCATCTACATTGTGATTCCTGTATAAATAAACCAATTTCATCTACACACTGACATGGTCATTCTCATGGTTAACTGAATGAAAATCTCCTTATAGTTCTGAAAGAGCCTGCACAATTCACGAAGCTGGATTCATCAAGAATGCTAGCCCCTTTGTGGTCCAAACCTGTGGTGGTCCTTATTTCACTTATTTCACATTATTGCAAAGCAAAGCATGCCCCTCCAGTCAGTCTTAGGGTTAGTTGAGCTAGTAGAATGAATGCTGAAGCGTAGAGCTTTCTGATCAGGTTCAATTAAATGCTGCAAAACTGTACAGTACAGACTGATAATGACCCAAAATATACAGCAAAAACAACCCAAGAGCTTCTTAAGGCAAAGAAATGGTATGCTCTTAAATGGCCAAAAATGTTACTTGTCCTCAACCCAATTGAGAATGCTTTTCACTTACTGAAGACAAAACTAAAGGCAGAAAGACCCTCAAACAAGCAGCAACTGATGGTGGCTGCAGATAAGGCATGGAAGAGAATCTCAAGGGAGATAATTGTTGAAGTCCATGGGTTCCAGACTTCAGGCAGTCATGGACTACAAAGGATTTGCATCCCAGATTAAAAAATAATCCTTATATTTATAATTATGTTAGTTTCTCAAATTACTTTTGAGCCTGTGAAAATGGAGGGACTATGTACAAATGGCAGTAATTCCAAAACTAGTTTTTTGTTAAATCCCATGAATTAAAGCTAAAAATCTACACTTCTCTCACATCTTCATTGCTTCATTCAAATCCATTGTGGTGGTGAACTATGAAAGCATAGGCTACGTCAAACTGTAACATATAGGCAGTATGTAATCTTTTTTTTATCATGCTTTTAATTTGCTATTTTGAATTGTTAAATTAATAGAATGTCTAATTTTTTGTGCTTACCCATAAAGGACATGTGCATTCATGTTAAGGATAAGAAGCATTCACCCGCTACACTCACAACTCACTTTAGGGAAGTTTCATAATTTCATAATTTTATCCATAAAAAATTATTTAAAGACAAGCAATGTCTATGATTAAGATGCTGTCTTTTCCAATGTCCTTCATGCAAAAAAATAAAAATACTATTATAGCTGCTATTATAGACAGTGGTGCTGGACTTAAAATTATTAAAACTTAAGACTTAAGACTTAAAGCTCCTCACTCAAGCAGATATCACAAGAAAAAAAGTGGCTTAGGTCCAAGGTCAGAATCATGCTTAACATCTCTGCATTGGTTTCTCTGGCACAGAAAACCTGTTGGGTCACAAACAATTCTCTCTAAATATATATGGGCAGCATTCAACTCGACAATGAAACTATGCAAAAACCTACTTGCTTAATGAATTCAAACACAAATGCACCACAATGTGATCATGCATGACGGGCTAGCCCCATGCTCACCAAAGAAAGACTAGAAAGGCTAGAAGAAGTACTGACCTTTACACAACAGGTACAGAAAGATAAGTGGAATTTATCAGAAAGCTCTATTATTGTCACATGTAATAAACATGCAACAGGTTTAGTTGTGAAGAAAAAATATATTAAGCCTACTTGTTTCACTGAATTATTGATCATGTCATGTGTTGCGCCACAGCAAAATGTAATGGCCCCTCCCAGTGCACCTCTACTTTAGGCAGATTTTGGCACATGTGCCCAAATCCTGCATAGTTGTCCATAGTTATGTCTGAGATCTAAATCCTGATGTGCAAAAGTATGGCACAAAATAGACTAATATAAACAATCTTTAGAGTCCTCAATAAAATTAGCACAAGAGAGAAAATGATCATCAATAACTGTAGAATTGACGTTGACAAATTGAAGTTTCTCTGCATATTACCTGGCTGAAACATTTGTGGTAAATGAGACACAGTCAGTGACAAAGGAGAGATGAGTAGTGCCAGTAATATCCTCCCACTGAGCTGGAGAAGTGCCACCTACATGCACAGACAAATTATTTTTATAACCAAAAACATACAGTCATTAAATCAAACTTTGTGACATTTTTGTGTATGTCTTTTCAGTCTGGGCACAAATCTGCCAGGATATCAAAAAAATCATTTTATCATGATGGAAAAAAATTGATGACTCATACTGTACTCAGGCATGTAGTAGATTACTACCAGGTACAGTAGAATTTAATATCAAACTTGGGTAGTCAGTGTAATTCTCTTTCACAACCAGTGACAAAGATTTATTTATTTATTGTGTGTCTATGTGTGTTTGTGTGGCCTCATTCTCCCTCAAAAATCTGTCAACCACATATGGGCTTACCCCAAAAAAACCTATGACAATTCGACATGGACCAGACTGGAGTCCACAACATTTGTCATCTTACACTGGGCTTACAGATTCTAAAGTCGATTCCTAAAACAAATTCATATTCACAAAAACACTTTGGCACATTTTGTAGTTACTGACTTTTCAAAGGGACTTAATTGCCATTTTTAAAATGTGAAGGTGTATAATATTTTTATTGTGATATGAAATCTAATTAAACAAAAGGTTGCTTCCATAAGTATTCACTCCCCTGGAACAATATCTGTTATAACCAACCTTTTCAGCATATAAAGCTTCAAGTCTTCTGGATTATGACTCTATCAGCTTTACACACCAGGATTCTAATATTTTTGCCCATTCCTTTTGGGAAAATTGCTCAAGCTGTGATGTATGGCGTGAGATCACTGTCTTTTATATGAGAGGCCATTTAGGAAATAATTCAGACTTTTGTTACACAAACACATATGAATCATGTACGCATTCACATGTGAAACTTTCACACATGCATCCATACTACTGAAAACTCACACACACACTACCAGTCAAAAGGTTGGACACACCTTCTAATTCAATGTTTTTTTCTTCATTTTTATTACTTAAAAGACACTTCATATCTTAAAGTAATGATGGACTGTTGTTTCTCTTTACTTAGTTGAGCGGTTGTTGACATAATATGGATTACTACTGTTGTCCAACAGGGCTGTTATAAAAAATACTGTATTTTTATCATTTACCATTAACCATATGTCTCAAATGCATTAAGAAGGCAAGAAATTCCACTAATAAGCTTTTAACAAGGCACACCTGTTCACTAAAAAGCATTCCAGGTGACTATTTCATGAAGCTGGTAAAGATAATGCCGACAATATCATCAAGGTAAATGTTGGCTACTTTGAAGAATCTAAAATATGAAACATATTTTGTTTGTTTGTTTTATTTTAGATTCTTCAAAGTAGCCACCATTTACCTTGATGATATTGTCGGCATTATCTTAACCAGTAGTCACCTGGAATGCTTTTCAATGAAGTGCCTTGTTAAAAGGTTATTAGTGGAATTTCTTGCCATCTTAATGCATTTGAGACATACAGTAAATAGTAAATGGTAAATGATAAAAATACTGTATTTTTTAGAACAGCCATATTGAACAACTGTAGTAATCCATATTATGTCAACAACCAATCAAACTAAGTAAAGAGAAACAACAGTCCATCATTACTTTAAGACATGAAGTGTCTTTTAAGTAATAAAAATAAAGAAAAAAACATTGAATTAGAAGGTGTGTCCAAACTTTTGACTGGTTGTGTACTTTAAAATCCTCTCATATTTTAAAATTTACTCATTTAATTGGCACTCAATACCAATTGTCTCTTCTCTCTCTAGGCACCTGTGATGCTGCAGAGCAGTCTCAAACAGGGAACGGGGTCTCTTTTACATCCTTTAGCTGTGACCTCCTTAGCTCGTGGTGGGACAGGAATTGTCATAGTGATGGGCTTATGAAACTTCCTCCTCCTGGGTTCAACAGTTACAATGGGGCTGAATGAGGCTCGGTTATCTATCACACTGTGCACAATTTCCTCTGGCACTGGCTGAGCCTGTGGAGCAAAGAAGAAATATAAGTATGTTTGCTAAGATTGATTTGAATTTAAGCATTCATTTGCATATGTGTCACACAAAGAAGAAGAAAGGGATGCAGGTGTGACTCTGTATTTGCTTTACTAAAACAGTCCGGGCAAACAAATCCAAATACATAAACACAGCTAAGGGAACAGGCAGGGGTAAAGTGCTCTGCAAACTACGATGACTGGGGTGATCAATACTTGAGATCAGGGATAGGTAAAGATCAGGCGATTTGCAAATGACAACAAACAGAGGGATCCAAACTCATAAGAGAGATAACTAGAAACAGGTTAAAAAAGAGAAAAAGAGAAAAGAGAAAAAAGATGGGATAAACCTTTCCATGAAATTGGACCACACTCTGGATGTGAATTGTGAATTCCCCTGTCACTGACAATCTCCTCCAGGAAGCTAAAATATCTGAAAACCTGATTAAAGATGACATCTGTGGTTTCAAAGGTGGTGAGCAGCAATGTGATCAGGTCCAGCATAACCAGAATTAGCATGTTTCCAAGTGATTTGTGGAGGTGAGTGATAAAATCTAGTGCTTTGTGTGACCAAGGTCACTGTGGTGTGAGCAGTGGCATGAGCTTTCCAGTAGGAAACATTTGGGGAGTTTTTTTCTTGGGCACTAGAGGAGCACGTGGCCATGTATTTGAGCACATTGAATCACATTCTTAGCCACCAATATTCTAGGCTAAGCAAATTGTTTGTTCACAGTTTGCCATGATGCCTAGTAGCCAGTGTGGTATGCACCCACATTTTGAGCCTGGGAGGGAAGGTGGCTAGGATGTGATGAGAGAACAAAGCTGCTATTTCCCAGGTGATAGCATTAACAGGAAACAGGATGGGGGGGAAATGGGTGCGAGACCGCAATGGACGTTTGGGCTGTGAGACATGCAGGATCCCTATCCTATAATCAGCTTTGTTAATTCTAGAACCAGGATGATAGGACAGTGTGAAATTAAACCAATTTTAAAAAGGGACCAGCAGGCCTGGCGTGGGTTAAGGTGTTTGGCAGTGCAGAGATACTCTAGATTCACTCAGGTACTGTATGTTGACACTCAGGTATGCTTACACTCCGCACACAATGTACACCTGTTCTTAACCATTACCTGACAATGAGCATACTTAAAAATCTGTTTTTTTCTTTCTCTCCTATTGTGTTGAGCAACACATGCTACTTCTGAGATACCAATAACCCTTCTGCTCACTGGACCAGCCTGATCCATCCTGATGTCCTACTTCTGGTTAGAGTTCTAATCACTTGGAAATCACTTGCTCCTGCTGGGGATGGCCCCATATGAACAACCTAAACATACATTAGAAACTGTGAAGATGGTCTAGACTGCTGCACTTTTACTACAATGGCCTACAATTGCCAGGATAACTCTTGGACTTTAAATGTCTCAAATGGTTTTGCATTCACGTCTCCATCAGTGAACAGCTGATAACTAAACAATATAGATTTCATGGTAAAACTACAGCAAATTTCTTTATTACACAATTGCATTTTTTGAACACACAGCACACAGTTATAGAAGTGAGATATATGTAATTGAACTACCTGGTGTCACCCAAATGAGGATGGTTCTCTTTTGAGTCTGGTTCCTCTCAAGATTTCTTTCTCATGTCATCTCTTTGAGTTTTTCCTTACCACCCTTGGCAAAAAAGTCACACTGTAAACTTAAAGCAAGATAATGTGATAACTAACCCAGTAGATAACAATGTAACTATGCTAGATCAGATTAGAATGCTTTACTCTCCTTCAAGGGCCTAAACTATTTTAATCTAAACCATTAACTTGTATACCAGATCCCTGACCTACACATTTCCTCAAACAAATACTACCAGAAGCATTCGAACCTCTTCTAGTATTAATTAATGTTTCCCTTAGCACTGGCTACATACATAAATGCCTTAAACTAGAAGATATCAAACCCCTGATTTAAAAAACCTGACCTCGACCCCAGTCAGCCATCCAACTATAGGCTAATGTCTAACCTCTTCTTTATCTCCAAGATACTAGAAAAAAACTGAAGCACAGACGTTATGCTCATATCTACATAGGAATAACATTTATGAAATGCATCAGTAAGAATTAGAAAGAAATAGGCATCACAGAGTATAGAAACAGTGCTAGTTAAAGTGGTAAATGACCAACTACTGGCCTCTGATCAGGGTCTTGGCTCTTTGTTTGTGTTGTTTGACCTCAGTGCAGCTTTTGATACCAGTACTGTACTGTACCATACTGTTCTCCTTGACAGACTTGAAAATATTGTTGGAGTTAAGGGAATGGCTCTTTCCTGGCTCAAGTTTTATTTGACTGATCACTATCAGTTTGTTGATGTAAATGGTGACTTCCCCACACAAACTAAGATGAAATCTGGTGTTCCACAATGTTTTGTCTGAGATCCTCTGCTTTTTTTATTATACATGCTGTCTCTGGTTAACATTATTCATAAACATGGTATTATCTTCCATTGTTATGCTGATGACACATAGTTGAATATTTCAGCAAAGTCAGATGAGAGACACCAGCTTTATAAAATTGAGTAATGTGTAAAGAACATTAGACAAAGTATGCTTATTTACTTTCCTCTATTAAACAGGACCACATGCAGCTAGAAATAAGCTGTCTGATTACACAGTAACTTTTGATGGCCTTTCTGTTTCACCATGTACAGAACTAAAAGACTTTGTTGTGATCTTTGATCTGAAGTCTTCAGTCTTTCATCTGAGGCTCATGTAAATAATATTACTAGGATATCCTTCTTTCATCCAAGAAATATTGCTAAGATATGAAATATAATGTCACTGCACACTGCATAAAACTGGTTCATGCCTTTGTTACCTCTATGTTAGACTATTGTTATGACTTACTGTCTGGGTGTCTCAGTAGGTGCATAAACAAGCACAGTTAGTGCAGTTAGTCCAAAATGCAGTACTTAGTAGAAACAGAAAATATGATCACATCTTATCCACACTGCACTGGCTCCAATCAAATTTCACATTGATTATAAAATACTACTGTAAGCAGTGAATGGTCTCATACCACTGGGCCTGAGAAAACTTCTGGTCTTTTATGATCTGCCATCTTATGATCTTTTATCAAATAGAATAAGCTGTTTGTTGGTAGTTTGTTGGTAGTGAAGGCTACACCAGAGGATAGCCTGGTAGGCTTTCTCTTACAAAGCCCCACAGCTATGGAACAGCCTTCCAATTAGCATTCAGGACCAAGTCTAAGTTTAGTAGGGGGGGGTATTCGCAGACCTCCTTATGCCTCTCATGGGTAAAGCACTTACTGGATCACAGCATTATGGGAAAAGGGAGAACCCTTGTCATTTTACAAACATTTCAACCTCAACAGCCTACCTTTGACTGTTGCCCTCAGATCACCATGTCAGGGCCAACACCTCTCACCAACACACAACAGGAGTGCATGCAGCTCGGTAATACCAGACTGATCCCAATGGAATGTGAACACAAATGGAAGGAGAAACTAGGTTTCTACTACAGCAGTCCGGAGCATCACACCAGCAGGTGCTCAGGGTTTTGCTCATGCCCAGAAACCAACATAGGGTACCACATATCCTCAAAGATCCCTGCAGTGAGCAAAAACTTATAGATTCAAGTTCTCATTTCATCATTCAAGTTATAGTTATACAGTCACATACCGAATATGTGGTTCCAGCAATGACTGACTCAGGATCTGTGGGGAATTTCATCCACTGCTCAATTGCTCTCAAACAACTTCCACTAATCATCCTCCACAACCCAGTAAGCATCAGCACCATTGAAGAAGGCCCTATCAGAGACGAACTGCTCACACTATGCACCTAACCTCTTCTACAATTTGACTGTTTGCACCATGAAAAGATTTAATTTCTGATCACAGACACCCCCTAGAATCCCATCATAATCCAGTAATGCTGTATAGCCTTTCTTGTGCTCCATCAGTCTTCCAATGTCTCATAAATGATGTTTTCCAAAAGTTCCTGGGCAAATTTGTCATTACCTACATAAACAATATTCTAATCTGTTCTCCAGATTATGACTCTCATTTCACCCCATTAAACAAGAAAGAGAGAGAGAAAGGCGGCCCCGTCTTCTGGGCTTCCGGGCTATGGACCTTGCTTTGTGCACTGGGGACTATTATGCTGGAATAGAAAAGGGTGTCCACAAAATTGGAAGCATAGCATTGCCCAAAATGGCTTGGTATGCTTAAGCATTATGGTTGCCCTTCACTTGAAGTAAGGGGCCCAGCCCAAACCCTGATAAACAGCCCCACACCATTTTTCCTCCTCCATTAACTTAACAGTTGGAGTAATGCAGTCAGGCAGGTAAATCTGTAAATCATGATGGACATACGCATGTCCAAAGGAACTGGCTTACTGGTGTTTATTGATTTATGTGACTGCTGATGGAAGTAGCAGGAAGAATTCTGAATCCTATAGATCTAAACTTTCTGCTCAGACTCAGTCCATTGCTGCAAAATATAGACTCATTAAGACTATAAAGACTCAAAATATAAAAGCAACCAAAAGAGCTTCTTAAGGCAAAGAAATAAAATGTTCTTAAATGGCAGTCAGTCAACCCAACCAATCATGCTTTTCACATACTAACTTCTGAGCCTGTGAAAATCGAGGGACTGTGTAAAAATGGCTGTAATCCCTAAATGGTTATTGCAATATTTTTGCTAAACCCCTTGAATTAATGCTGAAAGTCTACACTTCAGTCACATCTTTTCAAATCCATTGTGGTGGTATACAGAGGCAAATGCACAAAAATTGTTTCACTGTTCCAATATTTTTTGGAGGGGATTGTAGTTTTTTTTTTATCTTTATGTCAGCATAGTTCTCCTCTAGGATCACAGATTTTCTCCCATATACTGGTAGGTGGAATGGCTACCATAAACTCTGAATGAATGTGTAGAGTGGACTGCTGTCACATCCAGGTTGTATTCTCACCTCATGTCATGCCATGTTCATGGGATATGCTCTGGATATGCCATGACCCTAACCAGGATAAAGCAGTTACTGAAGATGAATGAATGAATGAATGAATAGAAATAACAACCGAAGAAACTGTTCCATGTACATGAAAAAAAACATTGTGTTGCCACTCCAGTCCTATGTGGCATTAATGTTACCATAAGCAAATAAAGTAACAGGAAAATCATGACATCTGATTCCACGATTATCATTAATTTGTTAAATCTATCCAGCCACATAGTGTATGCATATTCACAGTGCTGGATGTGTACCTGTAAGCCGACACGTATCTTCTTGGTGAGTGCTCCAGGAGGAAAGGCAGCCCTCACTATTGGAACAGATTCACTGGTTAACACTCCACCATCTGGGCCCATGTATTCACTCTCCTGTTTAATACGAGACACTACTGCAAAATATTTCGGGAAGTCTTTAGTAACAATGCGGCAAATATGCTTCTTCTCTAGCTCAGCAGGGCTGTCCAGTTCTGGGAAAAGACAACAAAAAATTAACAACACATTGCAACCTGGTATAACAATATGTGGTGACATATTGGTGGTCCATGCCTCTAAACAAGCAGGTGCTCCTCACCGTGCTGCAGTGGTGGTACTGAAAGGACAGCTCCGCTCCCAGTCTCCTGCTCTGGAGCGTAAATTCAGCACCACTGTCATTTTTGACAAATTGTGAGGACATGGCCAGGTTGCAGAGCCTGCTGACTCTGCATGAGCTCACTAACAACTCACTCAAGGTGCTGGGACAAGATAAAAGGACTGGGCTCTAGCACACGAGGGAGTATGCTCATATCCTCTAACATGTCTGATTCGCTTACCCGTTTGTGTATGCCAGCAGACCACGGGGATGAAGAAGATTCTCCCGTGATGGACAGCTAACTCTTCCTGATTGCCTCAGCAGAGTCCCAGCTGGCAAGACACTCCAAAACCCAGTAAGAGCCCATGAGAGCTTGCAAGAGTCAACAGAGACCCTTTGGAGACCTCACCTCTCCCCAGCCACCTGAACTTCACCATTTCACTCCCTGCCCTTTTCCCTTGAACTGTAGATAAAAGAGCATTTTTTCCCCACACACTTGTTGCTGTCTGTATCTGACAGCCTCACCCAGAGTGCTCACAAATGGCACATCTGCAAACTGCAATATTTATTAATAATCACTTTGTAATAATTCACAAGATATGACAGTAATTTGAAACTGGATTGGTCAGAATAATATAATCAGGAATGCGGGTCATATAGACCATGTGAATTTAATTTGGTCATTCTCATAATTGACCTGATACAATAATGTTTAACAAAAATGCTCCTTAGAGCTAAGTTAGTGTCATATTAATTCACATTCATTCACACAATATGAAGATTTCAACAGTATCATACAGGTTCAGGTAATAACATTTACAGAATATGGTTATATATTATGCAATGTGGAGTAGACACACAAACACATACACATACCAGAGTGATCTATGGTCTCACCCCTAGACAAGACTCCCTGATCATTCTGTACTTTGTTCATTGTTCCTGTTATCTCACCCTCTAGAAGTTTTGCTCTTTCATCTGTAGTCATTGTTTACATTGCTTAACTCTTCCTATTTTAAAATAAGATAGACCTGGTTCCCATTTTTTAAGTTTATTTTAGTTCGGTTTAGTTCAGTTTAGTTCAGTTTATTTGTCATATGTATGCTAACACAGGGTCAGCATTACCATGAAATGTGTTGGACGAGAGTACAAACAAGAAACAAGTCTCAGCAATGGAGGCCTATACAATTGAATTGAACATAAACTTAGAAGATAAGGAGAAAAGGGGTGGGGGGTGGTTCAAAGTCATAAATAAGGGGTGTAGTGCAGACACCAGTATTGCACATTAGAGAAAGTGACGAGTGTAAGTAACAGTAATTGCACATTGAATGAAGTGACATGTGTAATAACAATAATTGCACATTGGGGTAAAGTGTCAAGTTAAGTAGTAACAGCTTTTATTATCACTCCCTCCAGGTAATACACGACACCGCGGTTCATCAGTCACTCATGGTTTTATTCTTCAATTCTCACACTTCTCCTCCAAGCCACCATAAAATCCACCGTCAAACTGTCGTTACATAAATGTACAGAATGATCAACATGAATATTATAAATAAACATTTAAACGAAAGTTAACAAATGCACAATAACAGAAACACAGTTAAACGTACCTCGCTGGCTGCACGTAACAGTGAGGGAATGAGTTCACTTTAGGAATAAACTTAACTAAATAAACACTTCTTCAACTTCTTCTTTACAGCTCCCTTTAACCTTGAAACAACTTATTTTAACTTCTTTAACTTCTTGCAGATTCTAACTTCTTTTTCCCCTTCCATCTTAATTCCATTCTGTCCTCTTGCAAATCTGCCATCCTTGGATCCTGTGTGTTCCTTCTATACTTCCTGCATGTGATGCACTTGTAGATATGCGAGGCAATTGCACTGCTGCATCCAATGACCCATATCCCATTAGAGCGCCATTCATTTAGAGTCATACCTCTTCCTTGATGCTGTACCTTCTCATGATAATGCTTGATCAGTAAAGAAGACACATGACTTGCCTTGTAAGAATGGAAGGATGTTTAACCTATGGATGAAGACCAGATCTTGTCAAGCTTCCACCCACTCTCAGTACACCCTGCTCATCCATAAATGGACTTAATTTGCGGAGCATGTTTAAAAAAGTCCTGCTTCCTGTCTTTCCTCAACATTTGTACTTCCATTTAGTTCAGGATTAAGACCTTTGACTTGCTTAGCATGATGTTTGAAACAAGCAATAGCTTTAACAGCTCTTCTCCAGTCTGAAAACTTTGTCAGGTGGTCCAACAATGTTCTATCTACCTTTGTGCTGGTGTTGAGCACCTGAGCCTTTCAAAGTTCTGGATCATTGTCACTGACCTCTCCCACCTTAGCATCACCTATGGGAAATTCCCTTTCCCATAGGAAGTCTGGTCCAGTGAACCAATTTGTAGCAACGAGCTGATCTGCTGATAGACCCCTCGAACCATGGTCTGCTGGGTTGTCTTTTGACTGCACATGATGCCATTGCTTGGCATCTGTGGTGAACTTGATCCTTTGGATCTGTTCACCACGAAAACATGAAAACATCTGGCAACATTGTTAATATACCCAAGAACGACCTTTGAATCAGTCCAATAATATTCTTCAAGGTTGTCTATTTCAAGCTCTTTTTTAGCACAGCACCCATCCTAGCAACTACGACTGCTGCGGATAGCTCAAGCCGTGGAACAGTAGTAACCTTAGTGTGGGCAACACGCGCTTTCCCCATGACAATTCGAGCATTGAACGTTGCCATTGGTATTGACTACTCTAAGATAAGTACACTCCCCATAACCTGTAACGCTGGCATCCGAAAAGTGATGCAACTCATACTGTTTACCATCTGTAAAGTTTACTGGTATGTAGCACCTTTTGATCTTTACTTGAGACAAGTTTGGAAGATCTTGTAGTCATGATTGCCACTGTGCTCTGAGCTCTTCTGAGAGTGGCTCGTCCCAGCTAACTTTCTCTTGTCACAATTGTTGCAAGATCAACTTTCCACATAGGACAAATGGTGCTACGAAACCCAAAGGATCAAAGCTACTGTGGATAGCAATCCTCTTCTCGTCATTGGGTGTTTCTTGACAGTAACTCTGAACTAGAAGTCATCAGAGGATATGCACCATTGCACTCCTAGTGCTCTTTCCAAGAGTGGCTCTCCTAAATCTATATCCAGCTCCTTGACACTGTCAGCACACTCTTCCTTTGGTATTGAGCCCAATACCTTCTTGCTGTTGGAAACGAACAGTCTAAGCTTGCCTGCACTACAGAGCTCTCTCGCCTTCCTTTATCAGCTGGATTGCTTCAGCGTCAGATCTTACACTCATCAGTCCATCATCAACATAAAAATTTCTTTGGATGAATTTAATGGTGTTTTGGTTAAATTGTTCCTGACTTTCCATGGCTAGATGTTTAAGTCCAAAATTGGCACAGCCAGGTGAAGAAGCTGCTCTAAATATATGTACTTTCATCCGAAAAACTGATGGCGAAGACTCTAAGTCACCATTCTCCCACCAGAAGAACCTCAAATAATCTTGGTCTTCAGGCTTTATATGGAATTGATGAAACATTTTTTCCACATCACATATGATAGCGACTGGACCCTTTTGAAATCTACAAAGAACTCCCACCAGGGTGTTTGTGAGCTCTGACCCAGTAAGAAGGTGGTCATTCAATGATGTGTCTTGAAATCTTGCAGAGCAATCGAAAACGACACGTATTTTCTCCGGCTTTTGAGGGTGGTATATGCTGTGGTGGAGAATATACCAGACTGGTTGGTTGTCAAGCTCTCTTCTGGGACTCTTTCTGCTTCACCATGACTGATAATGTCCTTCATGAAGTTCATGTAATCTGTCCGATATTTCTGGTCTCTCTTGAGCTTCCTTTCCAAGCACGAGGCGTTGAACAGCACATGGCTTGTTATTTGGTAGATGTGGTTTGTCTTGTATAAAAGGCAGAGGGATTTCATAATGATCATCTTTTTTATGTTTGATTTCGTCTTTCATCTTAGTCAAAAAGCGGAGAGAGATTTGCCTCTTTTCCAAGTCTTTCACTGAAATCGGATTCCAGCACCTTAATTACATTTCTGGGGCAGTCATTTCCTTGATTCTGGTTTTGCAAATATAGTGCCTTCACTCTTCAGCTTACCGGATACTTTGGGTTCAGGGGTCACTTGCCTTACAATGATGTGGTGACTTACTTCAATTGCATCACCGTAGTGCTCGCCTGGACCTCTCTTCAGGAACTATCGCTGAAGTCTGTGTACTATTACCATCGTGCACAACTCTATTGAATGTGGTTTCTTGAGTGATGTCTTGTGGCTGTGTTGATTGTGACTTTCTTTCCTTACTGTGACTTGTCCCATTATACTCTTCCAGGTTTGAGCGATCCTCATGTAGGCATGTGGGATGGCATTTTGAGCAGGTGTTGCAGACCATCCGGTTGCTGGAACTTTTAGATTCATGGCCAGGATTCAAACAGCCGAAGCACAGTTTCTCACTCTGAATGAACTTGACTCGGTCAGCAACTGGCTTTGAAGTTAGTCTGTGGCACTTGTGTAAGGCATGTCCTGATTTCTTACAAAACACACACGTGCTTATGTTCTTCTCATTAGTGTTACTTGTAAAGATCTTTGCACTTGCAGTTTGGTTCACTTGCAGAGGTCACTACATTCTGAGGTTTAGACCTTGTCCTTTCCGATTCACCTTGCCGCAAAGCATAGTAAGATGTAACAGGATTACAAGCAATGCTAGCTTCCATTGTTAGCTATGTTACAAAATACCTGAAGTCTGGGAACCTACCATGCTCTAGCTGGTACTGTGTGGCTTTTCAGTTCCATCTGTTGCTTAACCAGTCAGGTAACTTGTCTGTCAGTTTCTGATTTTCAATGCCATCATCGAGAACACGCAAACTCTCATTGTGAGCCATGGCACATCCACAACTGCGTAAAAAGTCCACAAATTTCCTTAAGTCAGCACTCTCTTTTGATGCTATTTTGGGCCAGGCATGTAATTTTTCTCGGCAGGCTTTGGCAATCATGAAAGGCTGACCATATCGTTCATTGAGCAGCTCTTTCTAGCCTACGTTCAGTTTCTTCCTTTTCTCCTTCAAGACGTCAAGCTAATGCAGCTGCTTCTTGGTCTGCATTTATGGACCTCCCTTCAGCTTCAAGTTTTTGCAGTTTCTCTTGGTGGCCCTCTTGTTCAGCAATAATCTGCAAAACAGCCTTTGTAGCTGCATACTCGGCAGCAACTTCTTGCCTTTTAACTGAGGATACATTGGAGCGAATGGAAGCAGCATTAAAACAATTAGAGGCAGGAGGTGAACCACTGGAAGCTGAGGATGAGAATATAGAACTATGATCTGGCCATATCAACTCCTCTACTGTTCCCTGAATTTCAGATTGAGCATTTTGTACTACAGTCTTAGTGATTGATTTGCAGTTGTCCATCTTGCGACGCATGTCATTTGCTGGACGATCAATTCTTGGGTAATCGTCATAATCAATGTTCAACTCAGACAATTCCGTTTGAATACTGATGATGTGTTCTTGTAGGATGTCACTAGGATCCTGTTTTAACACAGATCTTTTAGCTACCTTAATCAGAGCTTTCCATCGTTCATATTTATTGTCAAAGCGAAGCAACAGCCCTTCAATTTGCTTCTTTTGAAACTCCTTTCCCTTTTCTGTTAATGTCTGGGCTCTTTCACTTCTGTGAGGCGATCAGCGATGTTGCCTCCCTGTCCATGTGAGGGCATATGGCAGGCTCATTATTGGCTGTGTTGAAACGAGCATAGAAGATGTTGAGCTCATATGGAAGAGATGTGGTCAGCTGGACACTGATGTTTTTCTTTTTGTAGTCCGTGATGCAGCCTAAGCCACTCTACATGCATTTGGGTTCAGAGTTGTGATAGTGGAATTCCACCTTGTCCCTGTAGTCCTTCTTGGCATTTTTGATGGACTTCCGGAGGTCATATCTGGCTGCTTTGTAGTTGTCAGGGTCACCTGAGTTGAAGGCAGAGGACCGCGCTTTGAGCTTAGCACGTATCTCACCACTGACCCAGGGTTTATGATTTGGATAGGTGCAGACAATGGCTTTTGGAACAATATCGTCGATGAACTTCCTCATATATCCTATGACAGAGTCTGTGAATTCATTGATGTTGCCATCAGATGCATCTTCAAACATCTGCCAGTCAGTTGTCTCAAAGCAGTCCTGTAAGACCCCCTCAGTGTCACTGTCCCATTTGTATATGTGCTTGGAAACCGTTTTTTCTTGTCTAGGTTTCTGCCTGTATGCAGGCAGCAATAGAATGGAGCAGTGGTCTGCTTTTCCAAAAGCAGGGTGGGGGAGGGGTTTGTAACAGTCTTTGTGTGAAATGTAACAATGATCCAGTGTCTGATCACCTCTGGTAGGGAAGGTAATGTGCTGGTGGTATTTTGGGAGGTCTTTCTTCATGTTGGCTTTGCTGAAGTCTACCAACACAATAAATGCTGCCTCTGGTTGTGTGTTCTCTAGTCCATCTATAATGCTATACAGTTTGTTCAGAGCTTCAAAGATTTTTCAGCTTGTGGGGGGATGTAAATACTGAGAGGAGAACTGAGCTGAATTCCCTAGGGAGGTAAAAGGGTCTAACTTTGATGGTCAGCAGCTCTAGAACAGGAGAGCAGTGCGTTGTTAACACACAGATATCTCTGGCCCATAAAGAGTTAACCATAAATCACACACTCGTGCATGCAGCTCATCCAGTTTGTTGTCCAAGGACTGAACATTAGCGAGCAGGATGCTGAGCAGAGGCTTGTTGTTTCTCTGTCGTGTATGACACAGAACTCCGGCATGCTTCCCTTTTTGTTTTCCTCCGGTGACACGCAAGTAAACAAAAGACCCAGGGGAGTGCGGCATCCGCAATATCAAAAGTTGGTTTAAAGTCCAAACTGGCTGACGATCTCAACTCCAAAAGTGTTTGACGGTCATACTCAATGTATGATAGTGCTGAATGTGCACAAAGAGTCAGTAGTAGAAAGTAAATAAGCACTAGTAGGCTGAGACGACTCGGTGCTGTCATCAGTGCGGCCATCTTATGGCGCACCGGATGTACATTAGTACAGGAAATAAGTATTCCCTTATCAATTAAAAACACAGTGACTTCAAAGTATAAACAAAGGCATAAAAAGGTGGTAAACTATGTTTGGGGACAATCTTGGGAGTTACTATGGGGATTTTGAGAGAGACTATTCTTGTAATATCCATCCATCCATTATCTATGCTGCTTTATCCGTCTGGGTTGCGGGGAAGCTGTAGCCAATCCCAGCATCTTCGGGCGAGAGGCGGGGTACACCCTGGGCAGGTTGTCAGTCCACCACAGGGCCAACACAAACAAACGACCACACACGCTCGCATTCACACCTATGGGCAATTTTTTTTAGAATAGCCAGTTGACCTAATCTGCATGTCTTTGGACTGTGGGAGGAAACCGGACCACCCGGAGGAAACCCACGCATGCATGGGGAGAACATGCAAACTCCACACAGAAAGGCACTCTGGGTGACCCGGGGATCGAACCCAGGCCCTTCTTGCTGCGACAGTGCTAACCACTGCACTACCGTGCCGCCCCTCCTTCTAATATTATATTATATTATATATACCCCACTAATATTAGATATTTAGCCACAGAGCCCTTAACCATGTTCCATATGGACAAAACAAAAGATTCATGTAATTCTAAAGGTGGGGGAGCCTGTTTTATGAGCAACAACAACTTGTGTAATGCTTAGGAACATTGCTGTTCTCTCCCATTCCTGGTCTCATCACCTGCTACCCTCGATGATCAGATGCTACCTTCTACCTGCCTCACAAATTCACATCAGTCATCATCATCATGCTCTCTCATTCTCTCTATTTTGCCCTTTGGTTACTCCACTCTCTCAGTCTTGATCATCTTCCCTCTCCTGGCCACCATGCAATCCGCATTTATACAGGATTTATACATCCTGATGTCCTCGCTGTCGATTCTGGTGAGGTGGATCAGTGAGTCAATGTCTTGCTCATTCTTAGCATGCAGCTTGATGTCATCCATGTATGTGAGGTGGCTGATGGTTAGTCCACTGTTTGTTATGATGTGGCTCAGGGGGTTCAGGCCTATGCATAACAGCAGAAGGGACAGTGCTCTTTATGGTGACTTGTGTGATGGTAGGACAGCATTGAGTTCGAGATGAAGCTTAACAGTGCCTTCTTAGCCTTGAATCCAAGCATTCCAGTATCCATGTGTGGAGTAATGAATCATAGGCCTTCATGGGATGTTTGGATGCTGTCGGCACCCACTCTCGCAAGTTCACTCAGGTTTGTTGACGGTGGAGTGGCTGGCCGCTT
>JAQQZR010000005.1:24925406-24946391 GCA_030068235.1 Notoglanidium macrostoma | reverse complement strand
TATATATATACACACACACACACACACACACACACACACATTTTATATATATATATATATATATAAATATATATATATATATATAAATACACACACAAAACAAAAATAAAAATAAAATCACATTAAATATTGAGCAGACACTGTTAGAAATTCCTTAAAACTAGACAGATAAAGATACTAATATTCCAGTCCATAAAAAAATGTATGCGCAATAACGTGGAATGGCAGAAAGAAAGTATTGAAGACAGTAAGAAACCCAGCTGATTGCTATTACCTGTGCTATTTAGAATCAGCTGGGTTAGTGATTGTTGGTAGGTTGGTACTTTCTCACTTTGAAAAAGTGGAACCTACCTCGAAATGCAAGTGTATAAATAATTTGGAACCAAGCTGTCATGCAAGAAACATCTCATGATGTGCAGAGGCAAATAGCTCTCCCAAGACCTTCACAACATTATGTTGAGCACCATAATGATGGTATTGGTTACCAACAGATTTCCGACTACCAACTCCTAAATGTACAATGCACAATCAAGACCATTATCTGCAAACGGAAGAAACATCATTTAACCATGCATAGAAGCTACTCGCATATATTAGTCACAAGAGTAGCCCAAGAGCTAAGGACCATTCGAAAAGAGTTCTACAAAGAGCAGGAAGCAGTAGGTACAGTCGTCACAGAGAAAATAATAGGCAATGCACTCCACAGCCATGGCCTTCTTTCTCAATCACCCCAGAACACTTACTGAAGAAAAGGCATGTTAAAATTTTTTGGAAGTTGCTACAGAATATTTGGAGAAGCCTGTAAAGGAGGCTTTCAATTAGTTCCATAGGAAGAAAATAAAGTTGTTTGAAAGGCCCAGTCAATCACCACACCTCAACCCAATAGAAAATTTGAAGAATGAACTGGAGATCATGATTGACCATTTCATTTACAGCCTGTTTGTGTAGAAGAATGAGCCAAAATCCCACCTGAACACTGTAAGAGATTACTTTCTACATACAGGAAGCATCCTGAAGGCACTGCAAAGACTCCTCCACCAAGTATTATATAAATTTCAGTTCACTTGTCAAATACTCTTTTCCTGTGTCTTTCTAGTTCACTGCACAACGTTTTTATTATGAATTGCAATATTTAAGATCAGATAAGATAAATCTTTATTGTCATTGCCACTTTTACAAGGAACAACGAAATTAAATGTGCAATCGACTCATTGTAAGGCATAAAATTCAAAGACTAGAAAAGAGAAGAAATAATAACAAAAGTGAAAAATAAAAATACTCTGCAGATATTTACAAATTGCACTTGTTATGTATACATATTGTACATATCCATACAATTGGCCTAAAGTCTGTATTGCACATTGAGTGAATATAATGTGAAGTGATTATTGTGAGTTCAGAGCCATGATTGCTCTCGGATAAGAGCTATTCCTAAAGTGGTTTGTCCTGGTTTTCATTGCTTAAGGACATTTCAAATTGTTGTATTGGCTATCCCTAATCTCCAGACCTGGATATTATTACCTGGGAATTATCTGAATATCATGATTTCTTTTCTGTGTAGTTTTACAGTATTAATAGCAGTGTCTGCAAATGATTGACGTGTTAAATACTGTACAAGACGATAGATCAGAAAGATCAGTGTTAAACCACTTAGAACATGGCACCTTTTGTTGAAATCGCCCATTTTTCCCCAAGTGAATATGAAAATACTGGAACACATGACTAAACATAAGTGTTTTTTGTTTCCCATATGCGCGCTGTTAAGATTGACTGTTAAAACAATTAATTGCTCTGAATGTATACTTTTGGTTTGAGCTCTGTGATTTTTCTGTGAAGACTGCATTTTTGTTAAGAAGGCATGAAGACCAAAGAACTGTCTATTGAAGAAAAGCAAGCTATTTTGAAGCTGGGAAAACACAGAAAATCGATCAGATTGGGGATAGCCAATACAACAATTTGGAATGTCCTGAAAAAGATAAAAAGAAACCTCTGGTTTACAGACCAGCCAAGGAAAAGTTTGGCCATGTAAACAGCAGTTGACGACAAACATTGAGAGAGCTGTGAAGAAAACCCCTGCTATCACAATCTACTGTTTGATTAAAACCTTGAGAGCAGAAGTACAGGAGCCATACCATATCATTTCATATGAAATACTGACGCCATACAAGATAAAAAACCACTTACTCATCAGTAACAATCAGAAGACCTTAAAATTCACAAGGAAACGGAGGAGCTGCCAGTTCTGGAACCAAGATTAACCTCTTCTAAAATGATTTAAAGGCCAAAGTGTGGAGAAAGAAAAGATTGGTTCATGATCCAAAACATACAAGCTCATCAGTCAATCATGGCTTGGGCTTGCATGGTGGCTTGTGGAAGAGGCACACTAACCTTTACTGATGTAATGCCTGACAGTAGAAGCAGAATGATTTTAGAAGTCTACAGAAACATTCTTCTTATTTCTTCTTCTTTGCTAATTTACAGTGGAATGCATCCAATACAATTGGGAGGTACTTCATCATGCAGCAAGACAATAACCCAAAACACACTGCCAACACAACAAAGGACTTTTTGTGGAAAAAGGTTTTAGCTACCACCTCCTGAAGTCAAGTGGCTTTTGTCATCATTTCAACCATATACAGATGATACAGTACACAGTGAGACGGGGAAATGTTCCTCCAGGACCATGGTGCTACACATAGGACTACGCAGTTTTACAAAAGTGCACGTGCGCAACAAAACACAACATAAAACTTCATAACGTGCATGTGTGCAAACCTTGCAAAGACAACATAGAGGAGACTGAAGGGAGAATCCCCCAAAACAAACAACAACTGAAAGAAACTGCAGTACAAGTCAGGAAAACTTTGTTTCTCTCTTTCTCCCTCTCTGTCTGTCAAGCTGTACATCCTGCCTCTGAGATACCAATGATCCAGACCCCTCCTGCTCTCCAGACCGGCCTGACCCATCCTGATGTCATACTTCTGGTTGGGGTTATCATCACTTGGAAACCACTCGCTCATACACTTGCTCGCTCATGCACCAATGTGAAGATGGCGTTGGACTGCTTTTGAAACAAGCGGTTCTGCTACAACGACTCTACAATTGACATTATAACTTAAGGACTTTGCCACCATTTAGACAAATCTAACATTTATGATATTAAGATAATATTAAGACAATTGCCATGCATTTATTCTCAAATGCAAATGTCTTCAGTCTATTGCAAAAACAAAATAATGGGTCTTGGTGTTCCACTACTTTCAGAAGGGACTGCAATGCTGTGCATTTTTGTAAAGTAAAGCACTGGCTGGAAATACAATTTTTTTGTTGTTCTTGCAGAAATCATAAAATATGCTTCGCAATCACACTAAACTCTAGCTAAAATCTGAAGTTGAGCCACCAGGTGTTGAAATGTAAAATCTTCCTGGAGGTTTAGAAGTTGATTCCTGGTGTAAAGTACCACCTGATTTGATGAATACAAATACAAATCTTCATATTCACACACTTACTTAGACTTAGCCTCCTGCAATAGTGAAGGATCATCAGTGGCCAGGTAAACACGTTTCTTGTCAATGTGCATGCGGCGTGCCAGGCTCTGGAACTGGTCCTCTACATGCAGCATGTACTCCTCTATGGGGTGGAATGCAGCTTCTGTGCCCACCTTATCTGTCCTGCGAACATGCACTCTGCAGAAGATAAACACTGACTTAGCCATATGCTGAGAGTCCTAGTTGGAAGCACAAGGAGTGCACGAATGAATGCACAATTTAATATTGTGTATTATGTAATTTAAAACTTATTTATAAAAATTTATTTTAAATAATGTAATAAAAAAATGTAAGATTTTTATTTAGACAATACAAAGTGTAGGCGGTTAAAGCAAAGACCCTCAAACAAATGATCAAGAAACAATATCTAAACAAACAGATAATCCAATACAAGCACAGTTTTCTGATTGGAATTTTGCTACGGACACCATTTACCACCGTTTTATAAAAACCTTATCAAAATAAGGTTTTGGATAATGCTGGAGTTCTCTATGACCATGGTCATAAACATATAGAGAGTTAAGCCTCTGTTCCATAGGCTTCCATATATCTATCCTTAGCATGCATCCTTGGGCTGTACCTGTAGTAGTAAAGATTCCTGGTTATGGAACAATTAGTGTTCGGGACTCAGACAGTCTCAGTATTTAAATCTAGGCTGAAAACGTATTTGTTTAGTTCATAGCCTTCTATTAGGTAAAGGAGAAGATCTGAAGGGTTCTCAGGCATAGAATGTCTTGGTAAACTGGGATGTTTGGATGCTGTTGCCCCACATTCTCACGCGTTCACTCAGGTTTGTTGACGGTGGAGTGGCTGGCCGGTTCATGTCCCAGGGGGCCCTCATGTCTGTGTTACCTCCTGGCTCTGCCTTTTAGTTATGCTATCATAGAGTTACAAAAGCAAAAATATGAATATCCATAACCATTGGTGCTTTATGGCACTTGTCTGCTTTTGTTATTATCCACAATGACATACGTTGTCCAATTTTTTTAAATATGACATTTTAAATGGATTAAAATTTTTTAATCCATTCTTAAAATAGTAATGAACACTTAGTGAAAGACATTATTTATGAGTGAAAAACACATTAAATTCCCCCAGTATTTTAATTGTCCCAACTTGTCCTTTCTTAGTTTTCAGGTTTGTGGATGTTATATTTAATGAGCTTTGGGGCAGAAATCAAAGTAGCAAAATCTTTTTTGTGTTCTGTCAGACTCTTCAACTGATGCGAGTGGCAGATACATGGAAGAGGTTTTTGTCATGTTTATTGGTGCAGAGGAGCTTCAGCACACCACAGCACCTGGGGATTATGCATTATGGTTTGTTTTACCTCTTTTTTTTTTTTCCACCCGGGCCAGTAAAACTGAACAAGGGGTGAGTAAATATCTGATCTACTGTCCCCGAGGGGCCACTGGAGGAAACATTTTATGCTGAACCCTGCCAAACAACAGGTGATGTGCTATATTGAAATGCATAAACTTTGGTGCCAGTTAGTGTTACAAATTAAGATATGGTGTCCACCCCAATTCAGGTCACTATCACAGCTGCCAGCTGTAGCTGGATGCTGAGTCCTGAGTACAGAAGCTCAGCTGGATACACTCACTGTGGGAGAGGGAAAAAAAAACCAGGAGTCTACCACAGGCTTAAAGGACAGAACAACTCTACTTCTCTTGCCCCATCATCCAGACACCATGAGTTTCAATATGGATGATGCCACAACCATCCATTGCTGGGAGTCCAAGTGAGCCAAACTGGCTGTGGATAGGATGGAACATTTTCTCTCCTCTTTCAATTCACAATGACACAATCCATGTGGCATCCCTCAGTCTCAGAGGAAGCAGGTGAGCAGGGAGTTGGCTGGTGAAAGTAGCAAGAAATACATACCTTTGGATAAGTCCGTACCCTGTCTCCTCATTTGCCCCCCAAACCACACAAATGCTACACTGACATTCACCTTTTGCTGAGCACTTAATGTCAAACACAATCACATGGACAATAGACAAGATGAAAAGTTAGACTGCAGTGGAAATATGCTATTTGATTATGCCATATTACAGACAGAGGTTAATCAAATATCCACAGACTAAAAATTTTAGATATATGGAATTTTTAAATTATGCAGAAGGCACTTCTCTAGACA
Organism: Notoglanidium macrostoma; assembly: GCA_030068235.1. NCBI lineage: Eukaryota > Metazoa > Chordata > Actinopteri > Siluriformes > Auchenoglanididae > Notoglanidium > Notoglanidium macrostoma. The sequence goes on along the minus strand of JAQQZR010000005.1, from coordinate 24,940,706 downwards.
ATACCATGACAATAATGGCATAAAATCTAATGGCAGAGACAATACATTTGTTGTAAGTTCTGTTAGCCATGCTATATGTACTGTACAACCAAAAACTTATGAAATCTGTATAATAAACTAATTTATTGAAAAATGCCACCATGCTTACACTTGGTTCTTATAGGGAACGAGAAAAGCTGATTAACCACACCTTTTAATAACATGTGAATTGAAACTCCATCCCTTTTATTATTATGCCCTCTGTTCCACATTACCACAAACACTGTTAGTCATGCAAAATGGCAAAAAATACACAATGCCATGATATCACACCTTATTTTTGCATGTACCATGATGACAAAAATGGGGACCTTTATCTGTACATAATGTGGTAACTGGCCCTAAATAAAAAATACTAGCATTCACATACTTTTTTAAAGTAGCATTTTTTTAAGAGATTCATTTAAATTTAGACTATCAATATGAGATTTTTTCTTTCAAAAAATGAAGCCAGTGAAAATGTTTCCAATCGAATTCCAGAATGTTCAGCTCCAATTATAATGGTCGATCAAAATAAAAACTAATGCCTGATTAGAATGCTTTTTCATTCTTACCCTATGATGGGGTGTTTGAAGCCCAGCTTGGTGGTCGCTTCATGCATCTCTTTCTCAAGCCAAGCTTGAGGTCGGATCAGATATTTGACGAACTGAGAAACCCACCAGACAGAGGGGTCTCCATGCAGCCGGTGCAGACGCTCAGCCAGATCCTCTGGGATAGCCAATGGCAGGTAAGGAGGACGTGGGTGGAGGCTATCCACAATAGGCAACTCGACCACTTGCACGGCCTGATCATTAGTTTCACCTACACAAACAGAAACAAAATGCAACAGCTAGGGCTGGGTCAATAAAAAAGAATCTTAATTTTTTTCATATCAGTCGATATCGACGTATAACACAATATACATCAAATCACTGTGTCTGCCAATCTTAAAAGCTCCTTTTTCTCCCAAGTAAGAGGTAAATACATCCTAAGGTTAATTCTGGTTTAAATTAGGGCTAGCGATGTGACCTAAATTATATCAATATTTTCCTAACATTTTCATGCTAACGATATTTAAGACAATATATATTATGCTATGAAAATAACGTTCAAAGACAAAAGATGATGGCAGCACATCTCAAACATGCGGACATACTCTTGTGCGCAAATGTGGCCAGTTTGTGTTTGTCAGACATTAGCACAAACATGTGCTGCTCCTAACACAGGACGCTTGTTTATAAGCTCCAGTGCAGCGCTTGAGTGCTACGTTTTTGCTCTTTGCCCTGGAACTCAGATTAACGTTTTTGCTTTGCTTTTGTTCCTGGTGTTTTGCCGTTGTTTTCCACGTTCATTTTTTCTGCTGCTTACTCAAGTTATGGGTTAATAAAGCCCTGTTTTTTTCCCCTTGTGACCCAAGCTAGTTCTAGTTAGTTTTTAAGCTAGTCCTAGATATCATAGTACATTATACAAACTCTTCATTGATGTATTCATGGGGGTAAAAACACTTGTTAATTTCTGGAGGAAATTTGATATTTCTGCTGAAACACAATACTCACGATATACAGTTGGCTGATGATATGAATGGTCATATTGCATTATGATAGTTTATAGTATATTGCTGGAGTGTGCTCTGTAACTGAATCAAAAGTGGTTTCATTCAATACAATTTTTTTCAGAGGATAGACATTACAATATATGAAGTGCAAAACGATACCCTCTAGCATGTAATGGGCTGCAGACTACAGCATGGAACATGTTTTTGGAGGAACAGGTCAGATTTGGCTGACTAATCTGACACCAAAATTTAGTTAAATTGCAAAAAAAGTTTAAAATGTAGGTCTTGCATATTGAGCAAGTTATCATAAAATTTGAGTGGACATGATTTTTTAGTAAACGGAGCATGGGGGAAATAAGAAGTTTCATTGTACCTTATTTTACAAAATACAGTCATGGGAGAAGGAAAGCAGACACTCCTTCAATTCTATGTTTGTATATAATGCTTTTTTCCAAAAATTAAACCAACTTTCTGAAACCAGGTGGGGAAAAAAAGTACTAAAGTATTTGTATTAAAATAGGGGACATGCAACTTTCTATTATGGACTATATTATTCTAATCTAAGACTAACAACCACAATTTTACCATACCAGCTAAAATGACCTTTTTTACCCCCTACTCATGAATTAAAAGCTTGGGTGTCTAAGTGTCAAAAGTCTTTAAAATCAGATCAACGTTAGCATTGTCTGGCATTTTGTGCCAGAAAGCAGCTAAACCGCTAGCTGAATAACGAAGCGACATCTAGCTAGTCAAACAACTTTCATAATAGAATACAGATAATCAAATAGAACTTTATACTCAAAATTTGTTTGCAATATTTACCAATTATACCACTGTTGTAGGCTCCCTGAAATTCCAAATGGTCTGAATCCGAAATGTTTGAGACTTTAGTCATGTTTATTCCCAATTTACTCATTGGTACTTAGTTACAAGGTTCTGTGCCCTTGATCGTTTTCTAGCAGGCAGGACAAATGAAGAGAGCAATGTCCAATAAATATTGAGATTTTTTTTTTCTAGGCACAACACACTCACCTTCACTCCATTCAGTCCCAGTGAAGCTGTACGTCAGGGTGGGACTCAAAATGACATTAAAAGCCTGTTGTCCAATGAGCGCTCATTTTTCTTCCCATTAAAATGGTGATTACATGACACTAATTGACACACAGGCTTCAATGGGGGTCTGTTAGCATTTTGTTGGGGCACTGAAGGAGATTTTTCCACACACTGCACTGTGCACCAGAAACAAGTTTATTAAACGAACACCACAGTATTGCAGTATTTGAACATATGATTCGCTAAACTCAATATGGATTTACACCAACACTGATGTATCTCTTAAAATCTCTTTAGCTCTTGACACCAATGGGGGGTCTGGACTTTGATTTGGCCATTCCAACACCTTGTTTTTTTTCTCCTTAAATAGCAATTCAGAGGTCACTTGGAATCATTGTCCTGTTGCATGTTTCAATGACAGCAAGGTTCCCAGATTCTGTGCAAAATCTAGCCTAAAATACGCCTGAAATCCTTGATTGGCCCTTGCATGTCCGGCACCATCACCAGATTAACACAAAATGATAATTAAGAGAGTGCTCTTTCTTTTGCTGGTGCTATAACAGAGTCACTCTGGCATGTAGACATCATCACAACCATAATAAACAATAACTATAGCAAAACTAACATGAATTCAATGAACTATCTAGGCGCAATAGCAGAGATGGGTGAAAAAGGAACTCTTTTTTGCCAGATGGTGGAATTTGAGCCATATGAAGTAAAGCAGGGAGAATTTGCCGAATTTCATTTCACAGTTTCTGCACATGGGAATCATCTCGATAACGGTCAAGTCCTGAAGAAAAAAACTAAAAAAAAAAAAAAACCATACATGACAAATAAGAGTTGGCAAGATGAGCAATCATTAGAAAACTTGTTTTTAAAGCATGCATCAGGTTTGTTAAAAATGTACATTTTGTATTTATTTCATTTCATTTGAAATGACAGTTGAACATTTTTATTTTTACAATTGGTAAGACTGAATGCGCCTGAAAATTTCAAGTAGAAAGAAACATGACAAATCCACAAAAGAATGACAAATGACAAGTATACTCACAAAATGACTTCATTTAAATAACTCACATGAAAATAGATTTTCTTAGGATTAACTCTAAATTTAAATTGCATGCACACTTTTGCAATACTGAAGAGGATATATATCCCCAAAACACCTGTTTTCTAAATAATTTGACAATTTATGTAAATTAAAAAAAAAAAAAAAAAAAAACATTATTACCTGCAGAGGATTACATTTTATTTCATGTTAATTTTCCTGTATATTATCATATTTTTAAGAAGAATACTGGTTACGCCAATTGACACAAACCAGTTACACCACCAGACCATGCTTCTATAGTCAAAGGCAAATGTTTTCAGTGAAGAGACAGACATTGAAAATCAAGCATGTCTTTTGGCAAGGGAATTGGCCATTGCAGCAGGATTAGTGTTCACTCATGGTTTGTGATGAGCCACTTTTTTTATTGCCTATAAGTGAATATATTGGGGAAAGAGGCTCATATTGCATCAGTTATGGAATAGCAGAAATTTTATACATTGCATTTTACAGATGTAAATTTTTATTTTGCTCTTCTCCTAACATTTACACCCAACATCTCACCCATTACTGAATTACTGGAGTTTTAGGCCTTTAAAAGATGCTGTTCATGTAAGTGTTACTGTTTTTGTTAAATCTTTAATCAGCATCATAAACTATTGATATTTGAAAAACTGGCCTGGTTAAACCATGCTTAAGCCCAGTATTCACAAAACATTATAAATACATTCATAAAGCAATGACTGCACTCAAAGTGTTAAGATGTTAAAGTATAAGCCCTGACAGCTTGAAGTACAACACTGATTCCAAAAAAGTTGGAATGCTATGTAAAATTTTAATAAAAGCAGAGTGCAATAATTTGCAAATCCTTTTAAAGCTCTATTCAATTGAACACAATACAAAGACAAATATTTACTGTTATTTGTTAATATTTACACTGTATTGTTTTATATATATATTTTCCCCCTTTTCATATTCATATATTTTGAATTTGATGACTGGAACAAATTCCAAAAAAAGTTGGCACAGGGCCAACAAAAGACTGGGAAAGTTGTGGAATACTCAAAAAATGCCTGTTTGAAACATTATACAGGATTCCGTGACCTTTGAGCCCTCAGGCAGCACTGCATTAAAAACTGACATGAAAAAGACATTATTACTTGTGCTTGGAAACACTCTGTAAAATTGCTGATGGTAATCACAGCTCGTCACTGCATCTATAAATACAAAGCAAAAGCCAAATCACATCATCCAGAAACGCTGCCGACTTCTCTGGGCCCCAGCTCATCTGAAAAGTGGAAACGTGTGCTGTGGTCTGATGAGTCCACATTTCAAATTGTTTTTCAACATCATGGATTTGGTGTCCTATGAGCTAAAGAGGAAAAGGACCATCCAGATTGTTACCAGAAAACTCTAAAGCCAGCATCAGTGATGGTATGGGGGAGGGTTAGTGCCGGAACTTCTATGACGGCACCATTAATGCTGAAAGATACATATGGGTTTTGGAGCAACACGTGCTGCCATCCAGACAACGTCTTTTTCTCCTCTCTGCTAATTCCAGCAAGACAATGCCTGGCCACTTTTTGCAAGTTACAACAGTGCAGCTTCGCAATAAAAGTACATGGGTATTAGACCGACCTGCCTGCAGTCCAAGCCGGTGTCCGGCACATTATGAAGCGCAAAATATAACTGCGGAGACCATTGAATATTGAGCAAATGAAGTCAATTATACAGAGAGAATGGAAAAGATTTCACTTTCAAAACTTCAACAATTAGTGTCCTCAGTTCCCAAACACATATCGAGTTTTAAAAGAGGAGGTGATGCAACATCATGGAAAACATGCCCCTGTCCCATCTTTTTTTGGAACATGTTACAGGCATCAAATCCAGAATGAGTGTAAATTTACCAAAAACACTAAAGTTTATCAGTTTGAATATTAAATATCTTGAATTTGTATTGTATTTAACTAAATACAGGTCAAAAAGAATTTGCAAATCACTTCATTCCGTTTTTGTTTATGTTTTACACAGCGTCCCAACTTCTTTCGCATCAGGGTTGTATCTGAACGCATAATACGGCATATTTTACTTCTTGATAATGGCACTGATGACAACTTTACCATATGTTAAATGCTGTTTATTCACCAAATGGTTTTCATGGATCCTTATGTGACTCCATACAAGCCATTCATAATAATATTTGCTTGGTGCTTATAATGCTATATATAAATAATAATGCTTTATGAGTGCAGTCACGTACTTTTTACAAATAGTTACATAGAATTATGTCAGTCGCCATTATCCATTATAAACAGTTTAGGAACATTTACAAATGTGTTAATAATGCTTTATAAATACTGACTTCAAGTAAAGTGTTACCATACGCCTCGAACAGAAAGACATGTAGGAGGAGTCAAATGGTGTCCCTGGGTGCACCACTGACATTTCAATTTAAAATTATATTTGATAGGCATTTTTATGGACATCCTTTGGCGCTTTCAGACCAAACAGTTCTAGGGACTTATTGAGAGAGACTACCTTGATTGCTTTTAGTGAAAGTGCCCTGTGTCTCTCAGAGGAAGTGTACGAACTGGGAGTTGCACTTTGTTTTATTTGTTTGGCTGTTCAATACAAAGATAATATTTTTCATATTGACTATCTGGCAATTAGAAAATCCTTTGATGATGACTTTTTCAGTGACTTTAGTGATGATTTTCATCATGTTATTTGCCCCTCCCATTGCATGCTTCCTCTTTGTTTATGTTTCCATCACATGGATTTGTCGGAATAGTGAGAAAGACAGCACACAAGCATTTCTGTTTAAATCAAACTCTAATGGCCTATTTTCAGTTTCGTTTTAGTTTGCCAACCACTCCACCTCAAGTTTCAGCTCATCTCATCTGTTAACCTGCAGCCATGCAATTTTTTTTTAACAAGCACATTTGTGTATCAATGCTGACTGCCACACACAAAAACAGGGAAAAAAAAACCCAACACAACTGTATACTCGAAGAATATCACTACACTTACATCTGGACAATTTACCATACACACATCTCTCATGGTTTCAATTGTAATGAGAAAGTACCTACCCTGAAGTTGGAGCTAAAAAAAAAGTCCCCCAAAAACAGCATTCTAAGAACTATATTTATTCTCGTTTTCTCCAATGCAAACACACAAAAAAGGGGGTGCTTCCTTTTAGCAGTTCTAAGAACTATGAAAAGTTCCTCCAATCCTTATGTAAGCACATGGCCTTGGTGTGAATATCTTAAACAAAGTAAATACTCATTTTGTAACTGTGATGAATGATCAATGTTTTCCTGGGGTCTCATGTAAAATTACACCAAACTAATTGATGGGGTGTTTTATTGAGAATTTCAGATTTTTAAAACAAATGTAATTATTTGGTACAAGTTTTTACAGTTAAACCACACAACATTTTTGCCATCACCCTCCAAATATTCTCTCAAAATGTATTAAAACCATACCATTTTGACTAGGTCCTCTGAAAAAGAATGTATGTAAATAATGTGTTAAAATTTATTTTTTAAATTTTAACCCTTTTATGACACTAAACCATATGGACACAAAATAATTAGCATCATGTCATTGACCCATAAACCCTATTCTACCTCAACCTGCAGTATACTGGTTGATAGTATACATCAACCTGCAGATGCTGGCTTTAGAATTTTCTGGTAACAATCTGGATGGTCCTTTTCCTCTTTAGCTCATAGGACACTAAATCCATGATGTTGAAAAACAATTTGAAATGTGGACTCATCAGACCACAGCACACGTTTCCACTTTTCAGATGAGCTGGGGCCCAGAGAAGTCGGCAGCATTTCTGGATGATGTTATATGGCTTTTGCTTTGCATTTATAGATGCAGCGACGACCTACTTAGAGTAGGTGGTGCTATAACTAGTACTCAATTGCCACATTGGTGTAATCATTGGGGATTAGTAACCATGCAAGATTTGAGGCTCATCAAACTAAGCATCACTAAGTTATGTCCTTTTCCTGTTTTGGTGTAGCATGTCATGCAAATCAATTTCCAGCCATTATGTCCTTGTTTGGGGTATACACTATTCCTTCACTATTTATGAGCAGATATGGCTGAGGTTTATTCCAACCAAGTTTCCCAGAAATCCAATGAACCCTCTAGGAAGAGTTTAAAAGAGATTGTAAAAAAATGTGAAAAATGGGCAGAGTCACTCAATGTTAAAAATGACGAACTGATGAAAGTCATACGCATGCCAAATTAAATGAATGCCAAAGCAACTGTGTTCTGACCATAAAGACCTTTGCATCTGGTTAAGTGCTGCTTCTCAAGCAAATCACTTTCCTTCCATTATATCCTTGTTTGAAGTATCCACTATTCCATCACAATTTTTCATTACATATGCTTAAATATGATCACCCACATATTCCCCTTTTCAGTGTATGCTATTTATGTTTTAAACATTATGCCTTGTATGTGTCTTGCAGGGTTTGTTTGGTATAATCATGGACAGGGAAGTTTAATAATTTTGGACAATAATATGGTAGAGATCATTGCTACATGACCACATTCATTCTCAGGCAGAGGGTGCAGTTCAGTTAACTATACCGCATTACCATGTGACTTGCACTCTTAATTGTTTGTGTAGAGAAGAGTAGAGTTTAGATTCACAAGAATATCAGAAATGACTGAAAAACGTTATTTTTTAAATCCAGATACACTTGCTCATTTGTGGAAAAAAATGCATTTTTTCATAATCTTCTTAGAAATATTATTCTTAGAAATAAATAAAACAAAATCTAAATATAAGTTTGAAAACATAAGGTCACAGACACATAAGGTCGTCATAATTTAGCTACGAGACTGTAAAGTTCCCAGAAAATTCAGGGTACTGTTTTGACCAGCCAACATGACCATACACAAAAGATAACATTGATGAAGAATTCTGCACAACCAAGTAATAAACCTTCATCTTTCAGTTTTGTACTGTTAGATGCCAAAATTACAACCCCGTTTCCAAAAAAGTTGGGACTCTGTGGAAAATGTAAATAAAATCAGAATGCAGTGAATTGCAAATCATGTAAATCCATATTTAACTGAAAATGGAACAAAAACAACATATCAAATATTCAAACTGAGAAATTTCACTGTTTTAAAAATATATGCTAATTTTCAATTTGATGCCAGTAACACGTTTCAAAAAACCTGGGACAGGGGCAAAAAAAGAATGGAAAAGTTGAACAATGCTTTAAAAAAACCTGGAACATCTCACAACTAATTAGGTTAACTGGCAACAGGTCAGTAAGATGACTGGGTATAAAATGAGATATGAGATGCATGATGTTTTTCCAATGTCAAGGAAAGATCATTTAAAGTCTGCATTTCTAGGGTGCCACGTCATCAAATGCTGCCAAAGGTCTGTTCCGATGTCGAAGATCCTTTGAATTCTACCAAGGTCAGAGTCTTTTTTTTTTTTTTTCTCTTTCGGAGAATTTTTTCAATTTTTCCATTCTTAAACTACCCACATTTTAATGACGCACACCTGGGAATTGGCACGATGAAAACTTGGTAATATGATTATCTGCAAAGTTCTACATTCATGAATGTAAATTTTCTAAAGAAAAATATCACTCATGATTTCAAGAAAGAAATTGAGCTATATATTAAAAACAAAAACACTAACCATTGTGAGACTGTCCTCCCATTTCAAGTTTTCGCTTTCACTTTCTGTTCATTCATGTTGACGCCTTGCAAATTAAATTTTGTATTATTTTATCTATTTACTTAATTTTATTTGTTTATTCATTTATTTACATATGTATATTTACTTGTGCATCTGCTTAAATTGAATTGTTATTGATTAATTAAAAAAACAAAAAACATAAGATAAAATAAAAACTTTGGTAACATGGATAACTATATATATATATATATATATATATATATATATACACACACACACACACACACACACACATACACTGTATATATAAAATAGAATTAATGGAAACAAACAGATTAATAGGAAGCATCAGACTGGGGCATGTTTTTACTGTGTTTTTACTTTTGGAATGCAGGTAAAATAGGAAGCTCTAGCAAAAGAGGCAAAATAAAATTTTCTTTTTTAAATTAAAGCATTCATATTCCCCAAAATGTTCACACCTCAGTCCTGCAGATGGCAGTAATGCACTGAGCTTGCAGGCCACAAATAAACTCAACAGAAGAAGAGAAGATACACCTGCACACTCGCTAGACTGTTCTTTCTATGTGTTTTCTGAATTCTAGGAAGGAATCTTTCCTAGCCTCTGAAGGACCCAACTTGAAAGGACCTGTCAAGGATGCTTTCTTGATAGGACACCGAGAAACACTCGCAGAGTCTCTCAGCAGTAAAGATGGGGAGGAGTTAACCCCACCCTATGATGAAAGACTGTGTAGGCAAACAGTGCAACAATGTAAGAATAACCATATATAAATAAATCATCCAAAATTGAAGATGGACTGAGGCAAAGTGGAAACCTGTCCTGTGATCTGATGAATCAAAATTTGAGATATTTTTGGAAATCATGGATGCAGCATCCTCCAGACTAAAAAGAGAGCATCTGACTTGTTATTAGTGCACAGGTAAAAAGTCAGCAATCTGTGATGGTATGGGGTGCATGAGTGCACATGGCATGGGTAGCTTGCATATCTGCGATAGCAAAATTCATGCTCAAAGACATATAGTTTTTGGAGGACATGTTCTGCTAACCAAACAACGTCTTTTTCAGTGAAGGCCTTGCTTATTTCAGCAAGACCAGACCAAACTGCAGTCTGCACATTTTACAAGAGCATGGCTCCGTAGTAAGAGAGTCAGAGTGCTAAACTGGCCTGTCTGCAGTCCAGAACTGTCACCTATTAAAAAAAACAATGAAATAAATTTTTTTTAAACGTGTTGCTTGCATCAAATTCAAAAGGAGCATACATCTTTCAAACAACAATACAACTTCTCAGATCCAAGATTTGATGCTGTCTTTGTTCTATTTTCAATTACATATAGGTTTACATGATTTGAAAATGAAGTCTGTTTTTATTTATATTTTACCTAGGACCCCATCTTGTGACACTATGCAGATCTGATACTAAAGAACCACAAACAGAAAATCATTAAAGTGTTATATTTTATTATTGACTTTTCTATCACCTTTCAGCAGAAGACTGGCTTACCAAAAAAAAAAAAAAAAAAAAAAAACTTGGCAAGTCAAAAAACCCATTTAGTAAACTACTTGGGACCATTTCCTATCAGTGCTTCATAGGTTATCAGGTATAATCACTGTCATAGTAGTATCATAATCAACCATTAGTAATTATCTTTTTAATACAGGGTAACACTATTTGCAAAGTTTTAATGTTTTAAAATCTAAAAAGGTACCCAAAATTTGCTGGTAATTATGTGGTACTTACCAGACCAGTGTCCAGTGGAGGCTCCAGAGCGGTCAGTGCATGTATCGCTGACTGGTTTAAAGACAGTTTCCCAGCCCCCAGTGGCATAGCGCCAGTTCTGTGACTCCAAGATGAGAGTCCGTTGGGTGCCATATGCGATCATGAAGCAGTAGACCACGTGATGAAGCTGGCAACCATAACCACACCCCTTATTGATGTTGCACACCAGCTTGCGTGCATTTCCACAGTCTGGTGGGTTCTGGACAGGGTTACACACAAACATATACTTGTACAAGCACATTTCCAAAACAGAAACTCATTGTTGGTTACCACAAAAACAATTCCATTTAGGCTGCAAAATTCCCTCAAAGGAAAATGTTTAATTCCAGATTTGGAATGTTAAATTTACTTTAAACTACAACATGTTGTATTATTACAAAATCCATAAGATGAAAACATGATATACTAAGTATTTTACACAGCTGAACTGCTTCAACAAAAAGTGTGTGAAGGCAAGCTAGAACAAAATGTACAAAGATGTGCGTGTGTGTGGCATTTGATTAGAATATGAGACAGTTGTCAGACTGGTAAAACTATAATAAGAAGCAAAACGTGTCCATGTGTGAACGTGTGTGTGCCTACTACGCAGTATTACAAACGCATCCCTCCCCAACAGCTATATGTTTGTGTGCACCATATTGTAACCAAGTGCCTAGAACATTGCTTTAACTATAATGACCATACCCATATAAGGTTAGAAAATAATGCTGGCAGAATATAATGCACTCAGATGATGATGATGCAAATGATGGATGTGATCTAAAAAAGGAAGGGTATATAAACTCCAGCAAGAGATAATGCAAATGCATGCATATGATGGGTATATAAACTCCAGCAAAGCAGAAGAGACCACTTCTTCTGGTCGTTATCTTGTGTGGTTGTCACTGTAGTACTTTCTCGGACTAATTAAACATTTTATCACATTGACTTTTTGACTCCTGGTATCTTCTTTGCATTTTTAATTTGGGTATTCGCCACCACAAATGCATCAGTGTAAAAGTATAGGAAATGCACCCTGTGAAGCAATAATGTATAGAACTGCATGTGTACAGGAACCTCCTGAGAACTTTACTATGCTGTCAGTGTTTAATGAGGCTCAATGACCAGCCCATATGGCATCACCAAGTGTGTGTAATGCCTGGTCTTGGTGAAGAAAACACTTTTCCTTTCATCTCCATTATGAATGTGGATGGGCTCATTCCATCCACTTTCTGCAGCCAGGGTATGGAGTTTTAGAGAATAATCAGCAGCACACATTTTACCTTGTGAGCAGCAGACATTTATTTTTATCCTGATTTAATTCATAATTAATTTACTCTATCAAATTATCAGCAATAATTGCCTGTTATAATTGCCTTTCTTATCATTAATCAGATGCAAGATGTGTTTATCCTCTTTATTCATTTCCTGAAGTCTGAACACATATCCCAGGTATGTGCCAAGTAAAGTCTTGGAAAATGACCTCTAAATGATCTCTCACTGCACTGAAACCTGAATCTCATGTCAGGCATGAGCAGTCTCTTGCAACCTTCCCTCATCCCACAATGACCATCGTCCCATATTGCTGTTGACTATTACTGATATGCCCAATTCAAAGGCATATGGCACCATATTAATCATTGTCTACAGATTTTCCAAAGCTTGCCATCTTGTTCCCCCAAAAAAACTGCATTGAAACCACAGATATCCTGTTTTGAGAAGTCTATCTATGTGGACTTAGAGAGGACATTGAGCCAGGCCTCTGTGTCCGATTCACCTCCCATGTATGTCAGGCATTTTGTTAAAAGAATAAATATTAATATCAGTTTCTCCTCAGGGTACAAACTCAACCTCAGTCAAAAGGGCAAACAGTGAGGCTAAACCAGGAGATTGGGAGGTTCCTATAAGCGTATTGCCACAAGCATCAGCAGGATTAAATACTTCCCCTGGGCTGAATAGATGCAGATGTTTGCCTGAAGACCTTGTGAGTGCTGAGCCATGTTTTTGAATAACCTTTCCATGTTTTAACCTGCCGTTGCCTAGATTTCTGCCTTTTCTTGCTCTTATGGTTTTTGACACAGCTGGTAATTTTGGAACTTGGACTCTTCTCTTGTATCTCATCTCCGATTTTTGGATTTTGTTTTTTGTATCATGTATGTCTCTAACTCTTTTGATAACAACCCTGCCTGTTTTAACTGTGTTTTGTATTATTAAGCCTCATGCAAATGGATCCTTATTTTGTGTTCCTGAGCCCTTCATTATAATTAAACAATATGAATCATTTCATCAAAAATAATAATTGATATATCTTCAATATGGTGAGAAGTTTACATACTCTCATCATAGGCAAAAATGTCATGCCAATACTGGACATTCATTGATTTTTTTTACTTTCATTGAAGGAACACTTGTTATACAACATACATCATTAACTGGAAAAAAATGGATTTGGTTTTGACAAGTTTTTCTTTCTGAAACCAAATTTATACATACAAGGTAAAAAAAACAAACAAAAAAAAACATGCATCTACCGATTTAACTTATTATTTTAGTGGTGCTGAAAAATGTCTTTAACTTGTCAAGGCCTCTTCCTGTTAGTGACCATGACTGACTACAGCTGGTAGCTTTTCTGTGCCAACAAAAAAGGGTTTGACAGCATGCACTGGATTCACCAACACACGATACAAAGGGAAAGTCCAAGAAGCTTAGTGCAGATCTTAGAAAGAGGACTGAAGATTTAAACAAGCCAGTATAGACAGCCAGTGTCTCTTGGGGCCATTTCAAAACAACTGCAGATTCCAAGTTCAGCAGTACTTACAAGTTTACGTAAGTACAAATTATTGTGAGGTGTAGCCACTTTACCACGGTATGGAAGAACATCCAAGCGGTCATCCTCAGCAGAGAAAAAAATTGGTTGGATGGCTGGATGGACAGGAACAACCCAGGAACCACAAATGCATAGGCCTGCCATGAACTGGAAGCTGCCGAAACACCACAGTAACTGTCTACAGTCAAGTGAGTTTTAAACCATCATAGACTCAGAGACACCTCTGTCATCCAAAAAAAGTCCTTTCTACAAATTAGTCACTTTCAAGCTTGAAAAATATTTGCAGGTGACCACATGGATAATGAAAAACCTTTTTAGAGGAAAGTTTGGCCACAATGACCAGGGGTAAGTTTGGAGAATACGTGTATGTGGTTTCGAATACAGGCAAAAGCTGTTATCATTATAAGTAACCTGCTTGTGTCCCAAATGGAAATCTACAATTCCGCTGAACATTTAGCTAGTAAGTCATAGTAATGTGGTATTAATCTGGTAAATCAACAGAGATTAACTGGCTAGTTAGCTAGCTAACTGGAATGAAGCTACATAGATAGTGGCTACTATTCTTTGCATATGCTATTGAATGGATCTCTACTGCCAGCTTTTTTGGTTTGAAAGTTTATTCTCTTTCACCAGCAACTTTCCATTCACACTATCGAAGAGACTGCATGTGCTATAAAAGAGATCTCTCTCGCCAGCTATTTTGATCCTTTCATTTGCTCTTGTCAGCAACTTTTCATTTGCATGTGCTATTGAATGGCCCTCTCCTGGCAGCTAACTGGATCTCACCCAGGCAAAACCTGTTTCACTACAATCACTTTAGGTAAAGTTATGCTTGCTAGCGCAGGAAACTGTTTAGAGGTGGTAGCTAGCAGTTAGCAAAACATCAGATAGTTAACATTATATGAAAAACACAGACAGCAACAAAATGTGACCAAGAAAATAGATGGTCACTACACCATACTGACCAAAACCTCAACAAGGAAACTTTGTTCTTTTCCAGTCCATTTTCTTCTATCTTGACCAACACTTCTTTGGTTTTCCTTTTTTCCTGTTACTCCAAAGGTACCATGTTCCAAACTGTTTAACACTTGTATAAATTAAAGCATTTCCATAAACCGTTTTCATTTACTCAGTCAAGAGACAGTCTGACAATTGCACTATGGCTAATAAATGAGCGAAGGAAAAGAAGAATTGAAATCACAAGATACAGTTGTGCTTGAAAGTTTGTGAACCCTTTAGAATTTTCTAGATTTCTGCATAAAAATGACCTAAAACATCATCAGATTTTCACACAAGTCCTAAAAGTAGATAAAGAGAACCCAGTCAAACAAATGAGAC